>JBBBDQ010001080.1:1880000-1920000 GCA_037127315.1 Ascarosepion bandense
GATGACATGTCGTGTTCCAGTTAACCTCAGTAATGGCTACGTAAAGGCTTAAGCAATTCTCTCATCTCACACAGGAGGTGTATGCAAATTCTCCCAACATCATTATTTTCTGTTACACTTTTAGAAATACATTAATGCATATATCTCCGATAACGTACACATAATTACATATAGATTTTCCAATTCCAATATAAGAATTTATAAGCGTGTCCGCGCATGCGCGTGTGTATGTGTGGGCACCTGTTACTATAAATAGAAACAACAGAATTCTTGACTGTTTTCTAAACACTCTAATAGACATTTTTGATAATAGAATAATAATGATTTTATACATCTGTCTATATATATATATATATATCTATATATATTTATATATATATATATATATATAGGAATTGACGAGAAATAATTCGAAGAATTTCCTATCAAAAACAATAGTCCCTATAACACATGTTTTCTACTGTCTCCGTCGAAGTAGCAATTTAAAAAACTAGACTGATTACATTTAGCGACCATCCGAATGCACCCCAATATATATATATATATATATATATATATATATATATATATAGATAGATAGATAGATAGATAGATAGATAGATAGATAGATGAATCGATACGGAAGGGTGATAGAAAAAGCGCTAGTCTACGTGTGTTTGTATGTGTGCCTGTATTATCTATGTTTAGGTTAGTTTGACACAAGACCATGATTTTGGTGTATTCTGTATAATGAGCTCTAGTATATACGTGGGTACCCCTTTCACGAAATCTAATCAAATCAACGAATATCAATATTTATACCGAATATCGAAATTTATTTTAAAATTCCTTTTTTGTCTTAGCTGACAACTTTTCAAAAAGTCCTTATATATATATATATATATATATATATATATATATATAGCCACGGACAAATATTTTTTCAGTCGGTATGCACATGTATGGATATATATATATATATATATATATATATATATATGTGTGTGTGTGTGTGTGTGTGTGTGTGTGTGTGTGCGCACGCGCGGATACATGGTGAATTAACTTGTTCAAGGTCTTTAAATTATTCTCTGAATCAATCCAGTCGTTCAAAATATTTTAATTGTCATTTTTGACACCGTAATTTGTTTTTAATCTTAAATTCTGTGCGTACCCAATTTAATTAACGATTTAAAGAAAAAAATAAATAAAAATAAAATATAATAAAATATGAAACAAATAATTACAAAAAAAACCTTCATAAACATTTACACTCACACGCGCGTGCGCACTAGATTACAACAAGAGAAAAAGTATTTAAGATCATCAGTAACCGAATCATAGAGACAGAGAGAAAGACAGACTAGGGTAGAATTATTGTTTTTGTTTCATTTCTTCTTCTTCTTCTTCTTCTTCTTCTTAATCAAAATATGAAACAGGTTTCAGTTTTTTTTTCTTATTAATCAGTGTCTGTTTTTCTTTTCTTGAGAAGTCAAGAAAAAAGGAAAAGAAAAAAAATCTCAATAACGTTAAAACGACATATAAATCAAGGACGTAGAAAATAATACCTGAAGGTCACTTCCGGTTTATTTTGAGCAAAATATTTTGAGTATACGTACAAAACCATCTAAAATCGAATTATCTTAATACTGGGAGTAGATATCAGAGTTCGAGTCCAGGAGAGTGACACGCTACGCCTTCTTAAACTATCGTTTCCAGCTGACATGAAGTGGAAAGACTATATTAAAAGAAATGCTAAGTTTGCAGTTAAAAAGAAATAGATCATTTTTCTCGCCAGAATTTATTTTATATATTTATAAGCCAACAATATGTCCTTGCTTTGAATATTGTTTCCACGTGTGCTGTGGTCTGGTGTTTCTGCTATATATTCGGGGATTCTTGATAAAATTCAAAGAATAATCAGCAATGTTATTGTTTCTGACCAGGTATCTCGACTTCAGTCTCCTCCGTAACGTAGCTTCCCTATGTCTTTTCCCCACATGCATTTATGGTAATTGTGCTGACGAATACTTCGCTATGGTACCTAGACATTATGAGCGCAGTACTAGATTGGCAGCTAGGTCTCATCAATGTACAGTTGAAATGGCTAGATGTAACCGTAAGTTCTATGCCAACAGTTTTTCTGTCGAACGTCTCCCTTGGGAAACTTGTTTCTGACATTTTGTTTCCCATTCAATATTGATCTTCAACTATTTAAATTCAACGCCAATCGTTATCTTCTGTTTTCTTAATTGTTGTTTTTTTAGTGTCCGCTGTCTTTAAAAGTAGTTTTTCTCATATTCTCTAGCACTCAGTGCACTTGTGTCCCAGTGGCTTTATTGCCTTGCTTGTGGTGAAATGATTAAAAATAAAGGTAAAAGAAAGAATTTCATATATTGGTTTATCATGTGAGGTAGGCATTCTATATGAGGCGTTACACAGTCTTGACCCAATTTCGCCCTGTGTCATACGAAACTAAATTTACTAATATCAAGGCTGATAAGTCTACTACATTTGAAAACTGAGGCAACAAAATCTTCCTACTTTCATTTACTTATTTCGCATAGTGCAGTACTAAGCTGAGACAATTTATTTACATAATCAGGGCACGTAACTATTTGTATTTGGGGAAATACATTTCTATTATGTGTGTATGAGAAGAATATATATATATATATATATATATATATAGTCATCCGCAGACAGATCTGTTTCGCTGTATCAGAGCTCATCAGTACGGTTAGACTCCGATTGCTTTTAACCCAGGATTGAAACCCGACCGAATTGGCGTCAGTCGGCGATTCTACCTCTGAGATATGGGTGCTCGATAGAAGAAGGCAGCCTTTTAGCGTATACATTATCACTATACATGCCCAATAGCCAGAGTTCTCTAATTCATTACGGAATGAGCGATGCGTACATGCCAGAGTAGCTACTGTTTTTCAGTGTTTACCATTCTATATATATATATACATAATTTCCCTCCAAGCAAAGCAGTAAAGCCCCTATGACGCAAAGTGTTACTTAAAGTGAAAGAGAATGAGAAAAAGTTACTGACGAGTAAGAAAAATCAGTTTAGTTCAAGCTTTGGGAGATTATGTCTCGAAAGAGACATGAATGACTGAGCAGAAGATTATTCCGCAGTAAGTTGCCATTGCTTTCTGTGGTACACTGGCTGCCAGCCAAGATTATAGAACCTAATCTGTCCTATTATTTAACCCATAAACGGAGGGAAGAGACAGATTAATACCTTTCCCAAGGGTATTTGAGCGTAAGTGAATGCAAGAAATTCAACTGAAATACGAACTCGGCTCCCCGATTTGTCGTCCCGAGTCGATGTCCACTGCACCACAACGCACATCCGTAAGAACAATAAACAACATATTTTTTTTTAAAAAGACGAAAGATGGCGATTGACGTTAAATTTAATTTTTTGACGATCGTAGTTGAAGCACGGTGGGTGCAGAAATGAATTCCTCAGGTGAGAGAAGAAACTATTATAAATGATCTTACGGTTATATCTAAGAGTTTCAACAGTAAAATCATTATATCTCGCTGCCAACCCAGTACTACGCTTAAATTCACGAAGTCAAGTTACTAAAGGTGAAAGGTCATCAGAACATTTGTCAAGAAAATATTTAAAGAAAAGACAGGGAAGTTACGTCATAGCGATGGAAAAGTAGCTGAAACCGGGATGCCAGGTGAGGACCGATAACATTGCAACTTCTTTGGATTGTGTCAACAATCTCAAGATATGCAGCAGGAGCGACAGACCAGATGTTACAGCAATATTCAATGCAGTGACGAAAAGCAGACTTATAAACCTGCAAGATGTGCTCTGAGTCGGACACAAGGTGAATCAATTTGCCTAGCAGCGGTCTATGTCAGTGGAAGACGTAAGACGAAGAAGACACAACGAGCTGCACTCCTGGGGGCTGGCATCAGCCATGCTGATGGCGGGTAACATGGTCCTATGACGACTAAAAGGTAGCAGTCTAGTTTTGGAGGCGGTAAAATGTTTTTATAAAAATGTTTTTTTTACAACAAACGTGTCAGGCGTGTAAGATTTATTGTGCAACACAAAAATTGTTTATTATAGTGCAAACACACACACACACATACATACATACATACATATATATATATATATATATATATATATAGAGAGAGAGAGAGAGAGAGAGAGAGTAATATTTTTATTATTGCTGGTATTTATAATAAAAACATTTTCACCTCTACCCAAGAACTGTCGTGTTTCGGTAATATCAATACTACCTCATCAGGAGATTTACGATTTGCAAGCGTTAATGAATGATATATAAATGGCAATTTAAAAACCAAATATTACCTTATCCAGATTAATAAAGAGGGAGTTGACTGAGTTCTAATATATTTCTATTGGTTTATCGAGTCTAAGTCACTAGAACTCCACCTACTCAGCCATTAATTGTCTGGATAAGGTAATATTTGTTTTTTAAATCTCTATATATAAATAATTCACTAACTCTGACAAACCGTTAGACACATATATATATATATATATATATATATATATATTAGTCATCCACATACAAGCTTGTTTCGCTATATCACAGCTCATCAGTATGATAGACACATACACTTGCTTCTGGCCGAGATCGAAACTCGATCGATTTAGTGTCAGTTGGAGTCGCTAATATATATATATATATATATATATATATATATATTAGAATTTTTGCAACACGCGTAGTTATATGGAGGAGGAAAATCTTTAATACAACACTGTGTTGCTCAATTCTAATGTTTCTGTTATCTAATACTTCCACACCCAGTAACCAGTACTGTCTTAGTCGCTTTATTGCACCTACGACTTGCCAGCTTCTTATCATGGTGACTAATTCTTGTTTAGAGGATGGGATTGAACTAGTAGAAGCTGCTTTAGTGATGCCATGCACAGACATTCAGCCTGTTAAGTGCCATACGTCATACACGCTTTGGGCGATCATGGCTCGAAAGAGACATGACTGACTGGGCAGAAGATTATCAAGCAATAGGTTGCCATTGCTTTCTGCGGTACACTGGCTGCCAGCCAAGGCTATAGAACCCAATCTGTCCTACTATTTAACCCTGGAGGAAAGAGACGGATTAATACCTTTCCCAAGGGTATTTGTGCGTAAGTGAATGCAAGGAATTCAACTGGAATTCGAACTCAGTTCCCCGATTTCTCGTTCCGAGCCGATATCCACTGCACCACAACGTACATAACCTTTTAATCGCAGACTTTTTTAAATAATTATTTCACCCCAAGGAAAACAAGACTAGCACTGATGCGCAGAGTGTCACAGTAAAAAAAAAAAAACAGGGTATAGGGGATGCCTATGAAAGGATAAGTAGTGGATGGAAATAAGGGAGTTAGATGAGATTTAGGAAGGTAGGAGATGGCAACTGACGTGCATTTAAACTTTTGGAGTTTTTTAAAGAACTATAGAACTCAATCTGTCCTATTATTTAACACATAACTAGAGAGAAGAGACGGATTAATACCTTTCCAAGGGTATTTGTGCATAGGTGAATGCAAGGAATTCAACTGGAATTCGAACTCGGCATCCCGATTTGTCGTTCAGAGTCGATATCCACTGCACCACAACGCACAGACATGACTTGATATCTAAAATTATTTATAAATGGAACTGTGTGTGTGTGTGTTTGTGTGTGTGTGTGTATCCATTACCTAGAGATTCCGAAACGGCTGAACCGATTTTCTTGAAAATTTACACAGTTGTACTATAAGCGTCTGTGAGTGTTCTTAGGTAGGTTTTGTGTCGAGGTACCCCCGATAAATATCGAAAATCAATAATAGAAAAAATCTGGTTATAGAAGGAGTGGTCCGATTTTAATCAAATTTGATACACTCATAGACAAAGACATAAGAAACGATATTCAGAAGTTTCAAGGTTGCAGTTCTTACAATAGTGCAGAACATTTGATATCGATACCAGGAAATCAAAATTTAACTTACATCCATTCATTTTTCTTTCAGTCTACGGTTTCACTTTAACTGGAAACAACTATTGCTTTTTAGTCTTTCGTGCCAAATTCCAAAGAGTCTGAGCTTCAGGCCTATGGATTAGTTTTAAAGCTTTCATTACACCCGAGCAACGCCGGGCTATGCTGCTAGTTATAATTTAAAATTGAGTCTTGAAATAATATCTTACGATGGATGTACTCAACAATGAGGTCGAAGTCACCATCTACCCATAAGTTCGAGGGAAATTGGGTAGATGAAAATATTCGAAAACAGTGCTAGCACGAAGTTAAAAGTCACCACGACCGAGAGTCTGAGCGCATTGGCATTGTTCAACTACGGATGACACTGGATTTTGTGCTCTCTTCTAGAAACTGTAATGAGCTCCGTTGTGCATAGATTCAGTATAAATCACATAAATTGGAACTGTAGTTGTTAAAACACAAATGTACCTGAGCAAGCGTCTGTAGCGATTTTTTTTAGCTATTCTAACAGACGGGAGTAATAAAAAACCGATCAGCTAAATATATAGATATACGATTAGGTTTATTAACTTAATCCCTTACTGAATTAGTGTTTTCCCCTTAAATATTTCCCTTAAAAATCTAAATCTTACTACAACCGCCGGTTCATCTGTGGATCATGAGGTAGAACAAATTTAGGTCTGTCTTAGTTCGTTCAATTAGGTCGATTCATATCTATCTAGCTATCTAGCTAATGTAGTCTATTCGTATCTATTCAAAACTAGCAGTATAACCAGGGTGTAATGAAAGCTTTAAAACTAATCCATGGTCCTTGAGTTCAGACTCTTTGGACGTTGACACGAAAGACTAAAAAGCAATAGTTGTTTCCAGTTAAAGCGAAACCGTAGCCTGAAAGAAAAATCAATGGATGTAAGTCAAATTTTGATTTCCTGGCATCGATATCAAATAAGTATTTTTCGTCGCAAACTCAATTTTGAAGGCTAAATAAGTCCTCTGAGTAAATGGTATCATGGCTGAGACTAAGAACTACAATTATACCTACTTAGAGCCAAACCCAAAGCAAAAACTAAAATAAAAGGGCTATTTTATATATGAACTTAACATTAAAGCAAACACTCAGAGGCGACAGATCTGATTATTGTACCTAGCATGAGAACAGTCTGTCGCCTCTGAGTATTGACTTTTATGTTCACTCTTTTATATTTACATACGCTCTATCTTTGATATTGAGCACATTATCCGCTAAATATAGCGCACTTTAAAACTATATATATATATTTATATTTATAAACCTACAAGCATGCTCATATATGGTTAAATAAAGAATACAAGAGGAAAACTATATTTTTGTCGTCTACGCATTTCGTCCTGTGACGTACTTTATCAAGTAAAATACAAGAAATAATAAAAAAAAAAATTAAGATATATTATTTGGTTATTTATAGATTGTTGTCGAGCCCTGAGCTGTCACTGAATTTGTGAACGAATTTCGGTGCATTACGCCCTTGTCAAATTGATGACGAGAGCGTAGAGCGCCAAAATACGTTCACAACTTCACCACTGACAGCTTAAGGCTCGACAACAATCGACAAATAACCAAATAATTCAACAATCCTGACTAAAAGGAATATGAATACACACACACACACACACACACACACACACACACACACACACATATATATATATATATATATATATATATGCATGTGAATTAATAAATATACATATGAGTATACGCACATGTATAAAAATATTATTCAGGTGTTAAATCTTGTTATCCTAAAACAAATAAATAAACCTAATTTAAAAATAAAAATGAATTAACCCTCTAGGGCCATTCGTATCATATTTTATACAGTATGAAAACAAGCCTTGAAAGAAATATTTTCCTGAAAAATTTTTTAAGAGAAATATTTTATAAATTTCAAATGAAAGCTGTACTGACTGCTCAGTCAATGAATACCAAATGTTTCCTTATAGGGAAATACCAAATGTTTCCTTATAGGGAAATACTGTATCAAATATGATACGAATGGCCCTAGAGGGTTAATGACCATATGCTGCCTAAGAAAAATACTTTCTCAAATTCTGAGACTCGGATTAATACAGATTTTCCTATAAGTTTATTTCTTTCTCACTCCTTTTTTTCATCTTTTTTTTCTTTTACCCGAAAATATTATTTACTCTTAATAATTATGTTGTGGAGGAATAGCCTGTCTTACCCAGGAGTGGGTATGGCCCGGGTTGTAAAAGACCGGGGCTAGAACGAACTACATAGTGTTCGTGACTATACGAGATTCTTCGTCATTACACGGGAGTGATCGAGAGTCTTCGTCATTATACGAGCGAGATCGAGAGCCATCGGCCTTAGACGAGAGTTAGACGTCACTAGACGGAAGCCTTCTCAAGACGGATGCATACGTCCTATACAGAGACATTGGCTTCTTAAATGTTATTCTTGTTAACTGTTTGTTGGTGTACTTGTATTTGGTTTATTGTACTGAGGGATAATAAATCTCTATTTATATATCCTCAGTGTTAAGAGTTATTTCTTGCACTATTCTTTCTCTGTTTATCTCCTCCCGGGATACAACAAATTATTATGAGTTACCTCGCTTTGAAAGCATCTCCCAGAATTTTAATAATAATTTTAATTTTTTTTTTTTTTTTTTGCTGTTGATAAATTAAAATAATAATACCTGGGATTGTAAGATTTAACTTCAACTAGCATCGAGTGATGATTTCGTAGTGCATGTAACTCCGAGTCGAGCCACCAAATGTAGGAAAAAGCGAGCGGAGGGGACGGAATCCCAATCATGGTCTTGAAGAAATATGCCCCTGAACTCTCCTCTGTCCTCTCTAATCTTTACAACCACTGCTTATCTGCTTCTTGCTTTCCTGCCTGTTGGAAGTCTTCATCTGTAGTCTCTATATTTAAGAATACTGGAGAACCCTCCCACCCCGCTAATTACCGCCATATCAGCCTCCTACCGATCTTTGGCAAAGTGTTCGAAGCCATTATCAACGCCGAGGTGGTTCAGCATCTCATAGCCCACAGACTCTTCTCAGACAAACAGTATGGTTTCCGCTTCACCAGGTCTACTGCTGATATGCTAAAGACCATCACTGACTATATATACCAGGCTCTTGACAAGAATGGCGAAGCTCGAATTGTTGCCCTGGATATTTCCAAAGCATTTGACAGAGTCTGGCATGATGGTCTTCTACGCAAGCTGCAGAGCTATGGTATAACTGGACAAATGTTTAACCTAATCCAGTCATTCCTCTCTAATCGCACAATGAAGGTAGTATTAAACGGTTATGCCGCCCAAAACTACCATACGGACTCGGGTGTCCTTCAAGGCTCTATTCTAGGTCCTACACTTTTTCTGATCAACATTAACGATTTCCCCGATGTTATAAGATCCCAAGTAGGCATGTACGCCGACGACACCACCGTTTACTCTCGCCTCGATCAAAAATCTGCTGAGGTTGACAAAAGCGAATCTCGCTGCCGAGCCTGAGAAGGACCTTCAATCCGTGGTGGACTGGGGTAAGAAATGACTCGAAAATGTTAATGCTTCCAAAGCGAAACTGCTATCTGTTAACCATCATAGACAATCGCTCCTACCCTCCATTAGTATGGAACATGCTAGCCTCCCTGACAATAAAACACTACACCTCCTTGGCCTCACACTATCAGCAGACCTCAAAAAGAATGACTATGTCGAATCCATTGCTAAATCGGCCGCTAAGAAGGTCGTTTCACTGTGCAGGGCCAGGATGTTTTTCCCGTCTGAATCCATCCTGCACATATATAAATCTACCATCCGCCCGTGTATTGAATACTGCTGCCACATCTGGTCGGGTACCCCTGCTATTCACCTCGGCGTTCTTGACAAAATCAAACGGATAATTTGTAATGTGATCGATACCGACTTGGTAGCTCGGCTGTAGTCGGTGTCTCACGACGTGACGTGGCTTCCCTGTGCCTCTTCTATAAATATTTTCACGGCTTCTGCTCCAATGAACTTAGATCACTGATGCATCATAGGTATGAATTTACACGAGCTACTAGATTAGCAACTAGGTCCCACCCTTTTACAGTGAAACCGATAAAATGTAACCGCAATTTCTGCTCTAACAGCTTTCTTCACGGACTTCCCACCTGTAGAAAATATTCCCTTCTATATACTTGCTTCCCCGACAGCTACAATCTCCAGAAATTTAAATGTAAGGTCAATAGACATCTCCTATCACACTAACTCGCATCCATTTTCACAAGCTCTTTTTTCATCTACTCAACCCCTAATCTCGGCATCCTTATCCGTCTATTAACCTCCTACTGACATTTTTTTTATAACTAACCCCTCTTTCTTATCACTTTCCCCTATGTAACTCTCTGCGTAACAGTAGTAGTAGATGATTTAAATAATATATATATATATATATATATATATATATATGTGTGGGTGGGTGGGTGGGTGTGTGTGTGTGTGTTAGCAATAAATATTTTACATAAATATAGCAACATTGCATCCTTTCTGTTTATGAGCAGATACCGAGGAAAAAAACTTCAGCATCTACAAACACGCTAAATTATAACTACAAAAAAAAAGCGCATTTATTTAAACAAAAGGTCATGTGCTTACGTGACCTTTTATTAAGTTTACTTACTCAGATTCACTTCCGGTTTCTCCTCAGAGATGAGCCATCTTATTGGCAAGAGTAAATTTCTGATGACAGCTATTACAGACATTATGCTCTTACTTACCTGTAACCTGGGTTTCTCTTCATATATATATACTAGCAGTATAGCCCGGCGTTGCTCGGGTGTAATGAACGCTTTAAAACTAATCCATGGTACTGGAGCTCAAACTCTTTGGACGTTGGCACGAAAGACTACAAAGCAACAGCTGTTTCCAGTTAAAGCGAAACCGTAGACTGAAAGAAAAATGAATCGATATAAATCAAATTTTGATTTCCTGGTATCAATATCAGATTTTCTGCACTATTGTAAGAACTGCAACATTGAAACTTATGAATATCGTTTCCTATGTCTTTGTCTATGAGTGTATCAAATTTTATTAAAATCGGACCACTTTTTCTATAACCCGATTTTTTCGATTATTGATTTTCGATATTTATCGGGGGGTACCTCGATATAAAACCTAGCTAAGAACACTCGCAGACGCTTATAGTACAACTGTGTAAATTTTCAAGAAAATCGCTTCAGACGTTTCGGAGTCTATAGGTAACGCATACACACACAGACGCACACACACACACACGCACACACAGACAAAGTTCCATTTATGAATAAGTTTAGGTATACATATATATATATATATATATATATATATATATATATATATATATATATATGTCCACCTTCCAAGTATATCAGTTAGTCCGTGGGTGAATGAGGAAAACATCTATGTAAAATAGCAAATAGTTATTTTTCAAACTTATCCTTGTCAAAATAATTAACCAAATACATTTCCATCCAATGAAAATGCAGCTAATCGCTCAAGCTATAGTCTTAATCTCGGATGTGTGTTGTTGTGCAGTGGATATCGCCTTGGAACGAGAAATCGGAGAGCCGAGTTCGAATTCCAATGGAATTCCTTACATTCATTTAGACATGATCGCCCAAGCGTGTATCACGTATGGCACTTAACTGACTGATAATCTTCAATTCAACCTCGGACTTGTCCATCTATCTATTTAAAACCTTGTCACGAGTGGACGGAACAATTACAAAAAATGTTCGTCTACGAAACTCTGGAGTCGGGATGTTGAATATAAAAGCAATCAGCTAAGTAACAATTTTTATATTTATATTAATCCTATTTGTCCCTGTACATCCATACATAATATAACAGTAACATATACGCTATTTGGGGAAAATAATCGCAAAAACGTCGCAAACCGTCAACCAGGGTTATACTGGAAGATAACGTTTTTAAGGCAAGTATACTTTGTAATTAAGTTGTTCGATATCAGGTGATAGACCCTTAATAGTAATATATAAAATAAATTCGTTCATTTCGCTGTGGAATATCCATTCTGCGATTTTCATGGAATCATATCTTCTCTTAAGAATCACAACCTGAAAGTAAAGATACTATTTATTAATATTAATATTATTTCAAAAATAATTTTTTGGCTTAAATTTGTTTTATAATCACATTCCGGGTCATGTTGTGATATATTTTTTTTTGTTTTATTCTACTTCGATAAAAGACAGCTGTTAAAATACATAATGGACAATGATCTTCGCAGTTTAGGGGCGATGCTTGTTAGGAATAATTTCTAGATTTCTTGGAGAAATACTGCACCATGGATTTATTATTATTATTATTATGTCATTTTTCATCATATTTCGATTTCTGCTATGGTAGCACTACCTGCCAAGTCTGCAGGAAGACCTAAGGCAGGTAGTGGTGTATTGTTATGGGTTCATTTAATTTTTTTTTTATCTCCCCTAACATCCCTAGCGTTACATAGACAAAGTTATCTTTAGTGTGTAGGCTGTACTTAACAAAACAATTTTGTGTATATCTCTTAAGCTGAAGTTTCCAGGGATTCTTTCGACGTGTTGTTTTGCTCCATTTTTTATCATTTCAAGTGAACCTACTATTACTTGTACTATTCTTGTTTTCAATTTCCACATTTTTCTATTTCAAATTCCAGATCTTTATATTTTTATAGTTTTTTTGAATTCTTTGGTTGCTATGTTAGAATCTGCTGGACAGACCATATCAATTAATAAGCAAGGTTTTTATTTTGGGTTTTTAGCAACAATGTCTGGTCTATTTGCTTCAATTTTCCTGTCTGTGTAGATGGTGCAATCCCATAGAATGGTGACATCTTCTATTTTTGTAACCGATGCTGCGTGATGTTCATACCAGTGTTTGTTTACATATGTTCCATAGTTTTCGCACATTGTCCAATGTAAATATTACCCCACGCTATCGTGACGATTTTTATATTCATTTGGGGCAAGTACAGAACATCCTGCGATTAGATGGTCTATTGTTTCTTGGTAAAACAGAACCTATATTTAGGATCCACATTATTATGTATAATATTTGCCTGAAAGTTTCTAATGAAAAGGCTTTGGTCTTGCCCTGCAAGAATAAACACTTCAGTCTCAGATTTTAATCCAGATGCACGTAACCATCGATGAGTATTAACTTTATCAACATTGGATTTATTAGCATGTTCTGGATATTGGCCATGCAGAGGTTGTCTTGCCAGCGTTGTTTCATCTGTTCAAGAGCTTTATTCTTGGCTTTCTTTTTCATATATTCTGCTGCAATAGCTGGTTCTTGTTTCTGTTTTGCTTTTCTATAGAATCTACTAAATTTAGATATTGTTTGTATTTACTGCCTTCTTTTTTATAAGCTTCTTCTTGCTCTAAGTCTTTTATCGTTTTAGCAGGGTCTAAGCTAATTGAGAATGTTTGCTGTAGTGATCCTCGTAAACCTGTAGATTTAGCACATTTATTCAAATTGAATTTCATTCCAATGTCTTCACTGGAGCATTTTACAGTTTGCAGATGACCTTCTAGCTCGTTATCATTCTAAGCATACAACTTTAAGTCATCCTTGTAAAATAGGTGGCTTATTTTCTTTTTGGGTTATTTCATAACCACATTCTGTCTTGTTAAATAGACTGGTTAATGCTGTTAATGATATGCAAAATAGTAAGTGATTATTATCATTATTATTATTATAATTATTATTATTATGTTGTCATTTTTCATCATATTTCGATTTCTGCTATGGTCGCTTCTTGCTCTAAGTCTTTTATTTTTACAGCAGGGTCTAAATTAACCGAGAATGTTTGCTGTAGTGATCCTCTAAAATTGTAGATTTAGCACATTTATTATTATTATTATTTGAATGAGTTTCTTTTCGAAATAAAATATTCTGTATTTTTGTTTGTTTGTTTGTTTGTTTGTTTGTTTGTTTGTTTGTTTGTTTGTTTGGTTTTTCACGGCATAGGGCATCGGCATCCATGGTTCTGTTTCAGATTCCGTTTCATTATTATCTGTAATTTATCGCGGATACATGTATTTTTGCGAGGATAGGTGGTGTGGTTTTCTGCCGCCCTCTCAAAATCAAAGTTTCTTTTTAGATAGGGTTCTAGTCAAGGTTAGAGATTACAGTCAATCCTGCAACTTAAAAAAAAAACAGATGAATGCATGTCTTTCCTAAGGATAATATTATTTAAATTAACTTGATATGCAGGAATTTGAACTCGAGTCACCAAATTCAACTCTCGGCAAAAATAATCATGACGCGAGTAACATACCATTTTATAATATATATTAACATGTATACGCTTAATATACATATATATATAAATAATTATTAATTTACAATATGTACAAACTACTACAAATTGTAAATTTTGTTTCGACATTGAGAGAACAAAGTAGTTAACTACCTGATGAGACGTTTTTCTTTCAATGTCGAAACAAATTGTACAATTTTGTAGTAGTTTGTAGTTTGGACATGTTCTAAAGTAATAATTAATAATAAATATCCATTGTTTATTTTTATATTGAGCACTGTTTTAAATTAATGTTTTGAACGTTGCAATTACTTTCTTTGTTCCTTATTCATTTGGATATATATATATATATATATATATATATGTGTGTGTGTGTGTGTGTGTGTGTGTGTGTGTGTGTGTGTGTGTGTGTGTGGTATATATAAGCTCTATATGCAGTATATATTCTTTATGACATATATATATATATATGTATATATTTACATATACATGCATATATATATATATATATATATATATATATATATATATATATGAAGGGTTGGATTCTGAAATTAGCTGGAAACTAGTAGGTTCAGCCCGTATTCCGAGGAATTTTCGTGATAGGTGCTCTCTATGTTTACTGGAAAAAATTTCAATATTAAAATACCCCCACCAACACCGGCTACTGAATCTTAGAAGGGAATTCATCAGTAAGTGCCACCACAAGGCAAATTTTTTGAATACTTAGAATTTAAATCCCCGTTTGCTAGATGTTAGAATATAAATTAAATGGATTCAATTTAAATTTTTATCTGAATTTTATTTTAACGTTAACCTTAAAAAAGTATTTTAACCCCACTACCTTCCTATCCCAATCTCCTTTAATTACCCATCTTTATAAAATATGGATCCTTTTACTAAACCCCTTTTTTCCTTGGTTAACACATATATATATTTTTTTCTCTAATAATTATTAAACTTATAACTTCCTGTAATTAGCATTTAGCTGGCATCTACCTAAAAAGTTTAATTAAATAAACTTAATTAAAAAATTTTTAAGATCTTATATTTCAACCCATTCCTTTCCCTCTAAATTCACCTCTTCAAACAGCTCAAAATCTTAACCTTAAAAAAGTAATTTAACTCCTTTAGTTGTCTATCTTTATAAAATATGGACTCCTTTACCAAACCCCCTTGTTTCTTTTGTTAGCACGCACACATACGTGTATATATATATATATATATATATATATATATATATATATATATATATTTCTTTAATAAATTTAAATTCATGACTTCCTGTAATGAATAAACTTAATTAAAAATTTTTAAGATCTTATATTTAAATCTATTTTTTCCCCTCCTAAATATACCGTTTCAAACCCCTGTAAACATTCACTAGCCTCTACCATTTGATATTTGATACCCCGTCTTTCTCTTGTCTCTATACACCCTGTAATCTCCGTCACTCTCAGCTCTGTCCTGTTCTGTTTTGTTCAACCTAATTCCCCAACTTAAAAAATCCCACTTCCATGTCCTTAAGGGAACTCTCAATTCTTGACCGTTGTTAACCTTGCCCTTCCCCCTTTACCCCAGGGCCTTCTCCATTTGGAATAGAACAATGTCGCTGACGTGGCGTGGAATCTCTGTTAGAGATCCCATGTCGAAATGTGCATCCGACACCTTTGAATTTTGAAAATGTTCTCTAATTTACATATATATATATATATAATGGGCTTTCTCTTCGGATTCGACGTATGAATGTTTGACAGCCTAATTGCTTCAGCTATGAAATCAAGACCCACACAAATGATTTGAATAAAGTGGTGAGGGCTTGTGTAGAATCTCCCAATATTGATATTGACATAAACGCAACAGATGAAGCAGTCAATAGACGCCAGGCTCTTTTTTTACTTATCCCGCAACAGGTTACAACTACATGCTACGTTAGACTGGTTGCCAAGCCAGGCTATAGAACCCAATCTGTCCTGTTATTTAACCTATAACTAGAAGGAAGGGGCGTATTAATACCTTTTCCCAAGAGTAAGTGAATGCAGGACATTCAACTGGAATTCGTACTCGGCTCCCCGATTTACATGGCACCACAACGCAAAGCATGGATGGCATCTATCTATCTATCTATCTATCTATATATATATATATATATATATATATATATATATATATATATCCGCAGACAGATCTGTTTCGCTGTATCACAGCTCATCAGTACGGTGTTAGACTCCGATTGTTTTTAACCCAGGGTTGAAACCCGACCGAATTGGCGTCAGTCGGCGATTCTACCTCTGGGCTATGGGCGTTCGGTAGAAGAAGACAGACTTTTTAGCGTATACATTATCATTATACACGCCTAATAGCTATATGAAATGAGCGATGCGTATATATATATATATAGTGAATCGAGGCAGCAGATAATTTTGTAAACATATACTCTTAAATATAAGAGTCTATTATGTTTAGTCATGAGCCATTCTAAATTTAAGTTACATGATGCCGCAGCATTAATAGATCCTAACACCAAAAGATTTCAATGGAACCTCATTAAACGGCAAATGCACACAGCCAAACAGGAATTACAACTAATCAACACTGAAATTAACCTCTCTGAAGATGGGTCATGTGAGCTGAAAGCTTAGAACCAACTTAATAAAAAATTATTCAAAGGTTGGAGAATTTTTGTCTTTATTTTCACCTGAAATTAAAGCCAAAATACGACGTTTAGAACGGCTCATGATTAAACATAATAGACATTCATTGTCTCTTATATTTAACAGTATATGCTTAGAATATATATATATATATATATATATATATATATATATATATATATATATTCGTCATCCACATACAAGCCTGTTTCACCGTATCACAGCTCATCAGTGTGGTTAGACATCCACCAGCTTCTGGCCGTAAGTGTCAGTCGGAGTCACTAACCCCAGAGCCACATGGAATCAGAGAAGGGAAATTTTAGCATGTTATATATAAACGGTGTATACACACGCCAGTCACCGAAAGAACTCAATTCATTGCTGGAGAGTAATGCATAAATCGCAGAAGTGGTAACTGTTTTTTTTTTTAATTTTTCACTCTAGAAAGCTCAATCGTAATGATATGCATATTAGTTCTCTCTTTTATGTATAAGTTCTATATACGGTATATACATATATATTCTGTATGGCATTTTTTAATTTTTAACAGCGAAGGAAAAATTAAGATTTCTTACTCTTGAACAAGCATCATACAACTGGTCACGCGTAAATATTTCTTTCTGGATCACAATTTCAACTTTTGAAGCGTTTAGATTTGTTTATAGTTTTCTATAGATTTTTTTTTTTTTTAGATTTGTTTATAGTTTTCGCAAAGGCAACGTGAATTGGAATCTTGGTTCTTGTATATATAAAAGCGTAATGACAAATATGGAAAAAAACAATATTGCATTTTTATTAAATAAATATCTGATATTTATGATGTGCGTTGTGAAGCAGTGGATATCGGCTTGGAACGAGAAATCGGAGAGCCCAGTTCGAATTCCAGTTGAATTTGCTGCATTTACTTATGCGCAAATACCCTTCGGAAAGGTATTAATCCCTCGCTTCTTCCTCCAGCTGTGGGTTAAATAGCAGGACAGAGTGAGTTCTATAGCCCTAGTTGGCAACCACTCTTCCGCAGAAAGTAATGACAACCTACTGCGGAAAATCTTCTGCCCAGTCAGTCATGTCTATTTCAAGACATGACCACCCAAGTGTGTATGTATCACGTATAGCACTAAACTGACTGACTCATTTGATATATATTTTTTAATCGTATCACCCCGAGCAAGGCGGTAACGCCACTGATGTGCAGGGGCTACGTAATAGTGAAAAGATTGGAAAAGAGAAAGCTGGAAACCGCATCCTAAACAGGGGACAAAGGATGAGCCTCTTAACCTGTTTAATAGACGTCTTAATCATTAAATGCGAAATCCCAAGGTGACTTCCAAAATGCGTATTTTTAGCAATTGTTAATATTTGACCATGATGAAAATTATTAAAGGAAACATCGAAATGTTAAAATTTTCTCCTATTTACTCCATAATTGTTACTTACCTGCAACCATTTGGGGGATCTGACCTCTGTATTTTTTGCAGCTATTTTAACTTTGGAGAAACATCTGAAAATTCTTGTGAACATGCATGTGTACATGCGTACGTGATCAAGTGTGGAAATGCGTAGATGACTGCCTGTTTTTGTGCGCGTGCGTGTGTAGAAATGCGGACTTTAGAGAGAGTGTGCTTGTAAGCTTGTCAATATGAATAAAGTTTACGTTTGATGAACAGACGGGTCGCTAGCCTTGCGCGGAACATGTAATTATTTGAAAAGATTAAAATCTCTCGCAAATGTAAAGAGAGAAAAGCGAACATGAAATGCCCACAACCGATTTGTTTTTTCTTTCGTTTTTGTTCATATACCATATTTTTTTATCCTCCCTTACTCCCTCCTTCTCTATCTCTATTATTTTTCTTATTCTCTCTCTCTCTCTGTTCTTTCTTTCTTTCTTTCTTTCTATAAAATTAAAAATATATTCTCTCTCTCTCTTATTTTCTTTTTTTGATTCTTTCTTTTTGACTTTTTTATATATTGTTCTTTTTCTTATTCTCTCTGACTCTCTTTCAAAAAACTGTATTTATTTTTCGTTTTTTTATCATTTTAATTTTTGATTCCCTCTTTCTACCATCGTTCTCTCTGTATTTGTTTTTTCTATGTCATTTTTATTTCTTAATTTCCACTCGCTTATTTTCATTCTTTCTTTTTGTCTTTCTTTCTTTCTATGCTGTTCTTATTACCTTCTCTGAAATCTGCGTTTTTCTTTCTTTCTTTCTTTCTCATTTTTAATTCCCTCACTCAAACAACTTTCTTTCCTTCTTTCTTTCTTTCTTTCTTTCTTTCTTTCTCATTTTTAATTCCCTCACTCAAACAACTTTCTTTCTTTCTTTCTTTCTTTCTTTCTCATTTTTAATTCCCTCACTCAAATAACTTTCTTTCTTTCTTTCTTTCTTTCATTCTCATTTTTAATTCCCTCACTCAAACAACTTTCTTTCTTTCTTTCTTTCTTTCTTTCTCGTTTTTAATTCCCACACTCAAACAACTTTCTTTCTTTCTTTCTTTCTTTCTTTCTTTCTTTCTCGTTTTTAATTCCCTCACTCAAACAACTTTATTTCTTTCTTTCTTTCTTTCTCATTTTTAATTCCCTCACTCAAACAACTTTCTTTCTTTCTTTCTTTCTTTCTTTCTTTCTCATTTTTAATTCCCTCACTCAAACAACTTTCTTTCTTTCTTTCTTTCTTTCTCATTTTTAATTCCCTCACTCAAACAATTTCTTTCTTTCTTTCTTTCTTTCTTTCTTTCTTTCTTTCTTTCTTTCTTTCTCATTTTTAATTCCCTCACTCAAACAACTTTCTTTCTTTCTTTCTTTCTTTCTTTCTTTCTTTCTTTCTCATTTTTAATTCCCTCACTCAAACAACTTTCTTTCTTTCTTTCTTTCTTTCTTTCTTTCTTTCTTTCTCGTTTTTAATTCCCTCACTCAAACAACTTTATTTCTTTCTTTCTTTCTTTCTCATTTTTAATTCCCTCACTCAAACAACTTTCTTTCTTTCTTTCTTTCTTTCTTTCTCATTTTTAATTCCCTCACTCAAACAACTTTCTTTCTTTCTTTCTTTCTTTCTTTCTCGTTTTTAATTCCCTCACTCAAACAACTTTCTTTCTTTCTTTCTTTCTTTCTTTCTCATTTTTAATTCCCTCACTCAAACAATTTCTTTCTTTCTTTCTTTCTTTCTTTCTTTCTTTCTTTCTTTCTTTCTTTCTCATTTTTAATTCCCTCACTCAAACAACTTTCTTTCTTTCTTTCTTTCTTTCTTTTCTTTTTTGTTTCGTTCATTCTTTACCTACTTATGTTTGTATTCTCTCCCTCTCCATCATTTCATTTCTTTCGTTTTTTCCTTTTAATTTTTTTTTCTATATCGTCTTTACTTACCTTATTCTTCCTTCTACAGTCCTTCTATCTCGCTTTCTTTCTTTAATCATTTCAACTGATTGATTTCGATCTCAACTTTCATTCATCTATCCATTATGCCATTTCGTCATTTATTTCACAAACGAGCGTCTCCTTTAGAAAGCCTAAAATGGCAAGCTCATTTTCTAAAAAGATAAAACGGAATTCTACGGATGTTCCGAATTATATTCAAGGCGGCGTATCGAATACATTCCGTCATATCACTTTCCCCAGAGACAAATTAGAAAAAATTTAAAAAAAAAGAAACCTGGTCGATTTCGAAGTCAGGACGTCTACATTTGGATCAATCAGTCATTGCTGGAAATTTAAATAGTATTTAATGCTGCAATAACAATGACTGAGTTTACAATAAAAATAAAATCAAATAAATGAACGGTCGACCTAATTATTTCGAGGTGGGAATGATATCTTTATAGTAATTGTTGCAATTATATTGCCCAATATCAAGAGATAAATAAACTGTTCATTTATCTTTATTGTTGCAATTATATTGCCCAATATCGAAAGATAAATAAACTGTTCATTTATCTTTATTGTTGCAATTATATTGCCCAATATCAGAGAAATAAACTGTTCATTTATCTTAACCCTACTTTGAATTTAACGTAGATTACTTTTATTTTTCAGGGTACTTGCTTGTAATTTTAAAATTACAATTGCTTAATAATAATAATAATAACATTAATAATAATAATAATAATAAATAGATTATCGTAAGGCATTCGATAGTGTGCCACATTCCTGGATTTTAAAGACTTTAAATATATACAAGATATCACCCGTCATCATCAATTTCATCAAACAGTTCATGTCTATATGGAAAACAACCCTTTAGCCTCAATCATATAAATGGAACCTATAAGTCTGATGAAATAAACATCAAAAGAGGTATATTTCAAGGTGACTCTTTGTCTCCATTACTATTCTGCATATCATTAATAGCACTAACCAGTCAACTTAATAAGACAGAATGTGGTTATAAAATAGGACAAAAGAAAATAAGCCATCTATTTTACATGGATGACTTAAAGTTATATGCTAAGAATGATAATGAGCTGGAAGGTCTTCTGCAAATTGTAAAATGCTTCAGCGAAGACATTGGAATGAAATTCAATTTGAATAAATGTGCTAAAGCTACAGTTTTACGTGGATCAATACAAGAAACATCCTCAATTAGCTTAGACCCTGCTGTAACAATAAAAGAATTGAAACCAGAAGCAGCTTATAAATACCTAGGTGTAAATGAGAGTGAAAACATTCACCATAAAAAAATGAAAGAAATAGTGCGTAAAGAGTACTATAGAAGGCTACGAATGATATTAAAAACTGAATTGAATTCTCAGAACAGAGTTATGGCCATTAATAGCCTTGCAATCCCAGTTGTCCAATATAGCTTCAACATCTTAAACTGGACTCTAAACGACATCAGGCGAATGTATTCTAAAACAAGAAAGCTTCTTTCTAAGCATAAGATGCATCATCCAAAGGCTGATGTAGACCGTCTATACATACCCCGTAAAGAAGGTGGAAGAGGTCTTATTCAGCTGGAATTGTCATACAAGACAACAACTATTGGCTTACTAACATACATAGAAACAACAAAGGATTGGATGATACAATTAGTAAGGCAACATGAAGAAAGAAAGAAAAATATTCAATAATAAAAGAAGGCATTAAATGCAAACAAGATTTACAGTTAGTAGATTCTGTAGAAAAGCAAAACAGAAGCCAAGAACCAACTATTGCGGCAAAAAATATGAAAATGAAAGCCAAAGATAAAGCTCTTGAACAGATGAAACAGCGCTGGCAAGACAAACCTCTGCATGGCCAATATCCAGTACGTGCCAATAAATCCAATGTTGACAAAGTTAATACTCATCGATGGTTACCTGCATCTGGATTAAAGTCTGAAACTGAAGGCTTTATTCTTGCAGCACAAGACTAAAGTCTTTTCACTAGAAACTTTCAGGCAAATATTATGCATAATAATATGGATCCAAAATGCAGGTTTTGTGATAAACACCAAGAAACAATAGACCACCTAATCTCAGGCTGTTCTGTGCCTGCCCCAAATGAATGTAAAAATCGCCACGATAGAGTTGGGCAATATTTACATTGGACAATGTGCAAACATTATAGAAAATCTGTAAACAAACACTGGTAGGAACATCACCCAGCACCGGTTACAGAAATAGCAGATGTAACCATTCTATGGGATTACACCATCTACACAGACAGAAAAATTGAAGCAAACAGACCAGATATTATTGTTAAAAACCAGAAGGAGAAAACTTGTCTATTAATTGATATGGCTTGTCCAGCGGATTGTAACATAGCAATCAAGGAATTTGAAAAACTGTCACAATATAAAAACCTGGAAATTGAAATAGAAAAAATGTGGAAATTGAAAACAAGAGTTGTGCCAGTGATAGTAGGTGCACTTGGAATGATAAAAAATGGAAAAAAAAAACACATTGAAAGAATCCCTGGAAACCCCAGCTTAAGGGATATACAAAAAATTGTCTTATTAAGTACAGCCCACACACTAAGGAAAACTTTATCTATGTAATGCTAGGGATGATAGGGAAGATAGAAAAACATGAAATGGAGCCATAACAACACGCCACGACCTGCCTTAGGTCTCCCCGCAGACTTGGTTGGTAGTGAGACCAAAGCAGAAATCGAAATATGATGAAAAATGACATAACATATATATATATATATTAATTTGTAAACGCGTTATATTACGCAACCCAGGTTTCTACCATCTGGTGTCTTCAGGCGATTTACAATAACTGATTTTAACGTTGTTTTTTTTTTTAAGAACGCTCATAAAACGAGGGATTTTTTTTTATGGACGCGCAATTTTCAAAATTAGAGGAAGTTATACCGTTTTCATCCATAGTTGGATGATCCAAATAGATATATTTTTGGTATAATAATACCTATTAGGATCATATAACCAGGGATGAAAACGTTATAACTTCCTTTAATTTTGAAAATTGCGCGTTCATAAAAATTCCCCGTTACTTAAACGTTCTTTAAAAAAATGGTGAAATCAGTTATGGTAAATCGACTGAAGACACCAGATGGTAGAAACCTGGGTTGCGTAATATAACTCGTTTACAAATTTAAAATATACAAAAGTTCTACCATATAATTGTATTGAAAACTTTTTAATACAACTGTACTGGTCTAATTTAATTATGACCAAGACTAAGTAATTAAATAATTATATATATATATATATATATATATATATATAACAAATTGGAAAATGTTGCTTGTGACGCGTTTCATCCATTAGGACTTCATCAGATTGGGTTTGTTGAAATTGTTGAGACAACACATGCACGTGAACGAGAGATGATGGGAGTTTCAAAATTTAGAAAGAATTTCCCAATTGTTATAGATATTTTTTCAAAACTGTTCTTGATATATAAAAAAATTATATAAAAAGCATATACCGTTATGATATATATATATATATATATATATATATATATATATATATATATATATATAAGAAACAAAGTCAATTTCAGGCATTTATAGATAATGGAATAACAATAGATTGAATAAAAAATAAGAATCACGAAACGATCGACCGGTTTCAATCTCGTTCTTCATCAGGGTCAACTGGGATTTATTTAAATTCAATTTTTCCACATCTAAAATATTAAAAGATGAATTTAATAGTGATGAACTGGGGGAAAATGCCGAGGGTACGGGCAGGCACTAAATAGTAATAATATTGAGTCCGATAGCACATTCTCTCTGTTTACAGCAAGACGGGCTCCTGGTTTTAATATATATCGACTCCAACGCCTGTGGATGAAATGTAGAGTGTGAACCAGACAACACAGTGAACTGGTCCACACTAAAGCATTTGCACAATTTCTGCTACTTAACAAATGTTCAGCAATGGCTGACCCGGAAGTTTCTTCTTTTTGGTCCGGTTGAGACTCATGACCGCACTATCGCAGTCAAAGTGAATTTTCAAAAGCAGCTACTTGGTTGGGTTAAACGAGGTTTCTTGACATCAGAAGTTTCTTCAGAAATTAGACAGGGTCAATTCGTACCCACCTTTATAGTTGACCAAACATCCATGAGGAAAATGTACCTCTACGACCAATTCTTCCTATGGTAGGGTCGTCTCAACATAAAGTTACCAGTTTTCTAGCTGGAATCCTACAACCAGTACTAGATTATAACAGTACGTATGTTGTTAAGGATTCATTTACTTTTTCAGAAGTCAGTCGTGACACCCTCTCTATAGACAAATTTATGTGTTCTTTTAACGTGTGTTCCTTGTTTACATTTGTTCCAGTTTTAGAAACTATAGATATTTGTTGTGATATGTTGTACCGTAGTTTCTTGACTCGTCCGGATATGCCTGGGAATGTCTTCATTGAATTAATGAAGTTTGTCACGACATCGAGTTCAGTTTCGACGACTATATGTATAGGCAAATAGACGGTGTCTTTATGGGATCCCTTCTGGGTCCTTCCTTAGCCAATATATTTGTGGGTTTTTCTGAGTCTTCCCTCTTCACGCGTGAAAGTAAGCCGTCCATGTATTATCGATACGTGGACGATGCTTTTTGTCTGTTTGATAATGAGGGACAGGCTGACTCATTTCTTGCTACTTTGAATCAGTTGCATCCGTCTTCAAAATTTACAATTGAAAAGGAGTCCGAATGTTCTTTATCATTTCTCGATGTTTTCGTTCGTCGGACTCCAAGTAAATTTGAAACTTCAGTGTTTCGTTAAGCTACGTTTTCGAGATTACACCCGCGGTGGAACTCATTTTGTCGAAGGAAACGAAAAATAAATTTAATTAAGACCCTTGCACATAGGCCATTAAAAATTTACACGGAAAGTTATTTGGACGTGGAGTTAGATTTTATCCGCAGCACCTTATCTAAAAAAGATTATCCTAGTGATGTTGTTAATGGTGTAATGTAGGATAAAATAAATAATTTTTCACAGGATAAGTCGTATAATGTAGAAAAATGGTGTACTTAAGGTTACCTTATATTAGTTCACGTAGTGAGCAACTAGTTAAGCAAATTTCTTGAGCAGTTACTTCTTTTTATTTTTCTGCTCAGGTTAGGGTCCATCTTGGCACTCGTTCTGCTTTCCTGTCTATGAAAAAGGACTTACTTCCTCCCCACCAGATTTCTTCTGTTATTTATAGGTTTATCTGTAGTTGTGGTAATGACTACATAGGAAGGACGTCACGGAGATTGGATTGTAGAAAAACAGCATGTGCCACTAATAATTCTCAGAACGGATGTTCGTGCGAGTTAGATTGTCAACACTTCCGGGTCAGCCATTATTGAACACTTGGTAAGTAGCAGAAATTGTGTAAATGGCTTTAGTGTGAGCCAGTTCACTGTGTTGTCTGGTTCACACTCTACATTTCATCTACAGACGTTGGAGTCGATATATATATTAAAACCAGGAGCCAGGAGAGAATGTGCTATCGGACTCCATATTATTAATATTTAGTGCCTGCTCGTATCCTCCCCATTTTTTCCCCAGTCCGTCATGATTCATTTTCATCTTTTAATATTTTAAATATTGAAAAATTGAATTTAAAAAAAAATCGTGTTGACTCTGACGAAGAACGGGATTGAAACCGGCCGGTCTTTTGCGTGATTCTTATTTTTTATTTCATCTTTTGTTATACCATCATCTATAAATGCCTGTAAGTATGAGATTGACTGTTTCTTGTCATTATAAAATTTTGTGCCTACAATAATTTATTTAAATTTATATATATAAAATACACATTTAAAATATATATATATATATATATATATATATATATATATAGGATTGGTGTGGATGGAAAAAAATTCCAATATCTAAAAAAAATAAAAAACACTATTCTTTAAAATGTGCTCATTACAGAGTAAAGCAAAAAAAAAAAATATTGAAAATTTATAACTATTGTAAAGTAGTTTTCGCACTGAAAGTTATAATAGTGCTATGTCGGTTGCTAATCGACTTAACGCACCCAAATGTTAGGAACTTGGTAATCTTCCACAGAAAGCTGACTCCTTAGTATTCGGCTAACTGTCGACTAATATCAACTGCCTTAGTTCAACTATGTCCAAACTGGAACTAACTAATAGTTCTACTGAACTATAGAACTCTAAAGAACTCTCTAGAACTTCTAAGAACTCCCAAGAACTTCCCAAAAACTTCCCAAGAACTTCTCCAGTTAACTTCCTGTTAACTCTTATTAATATAGGAGGTAGAGTGCATTATCTGAGGAATAGGTGTGTTTCACCAGAAGAAGTCTTTTTATAGCATCACTACAAAGTAGCTATTTTGTTCCAACATTTCTTGTGTTTTGTCAAGTGGTGGTGCTGATTGAGAAGATGTAAGAAGTGTTGAAACAAAATAGCTACATTTTAGTGACGTTATAACATACTTATGTTATAAATTTTCAATAAATATTATATATATATATATATTTTAATTCAGATACTTCAATCCAAGGGAAAAAAGCAGGAAGGTAAATTCCAAAAAACCGGATCCTAATTAATATTAAAAGTTTATTTTAATATTAAAAAATGATACAGGAAGAGAGCTCCATGTAATAAAATATTACAGAGCAAATATATATTAAAAAAGGATTAATTCAAAGATGTTGAATGGCCATTTCGATATGAAGATCCCCACGGGGAACGACACATCACCTCAGCAACAGAAAAAAAAAGTTTCTGAAAGGTTTTTTTCTGTTGCTGAGGTGATGTGTCGTTCCCCGTGGGGATCTTCATATCGAAATGGCCATTCAACATCTTTGAATGAATCCATTTTTAATATATATATATATATATATATATATATATAGAGAGAGAGAGAGAGAGAGAGATAGATAGATAGATAGATAGATAGATAGAAAAGGAGCGAGTGAGAGAGAGAGAGAGAGAGAGAGAGAGAGAGAGAAACAAATGACGTTATCTATACTTATTTTTCTTGTTTTCTATAAACTTTCACTCTCTGTGACCCCTTTCCAGAGAAAGCCCCACCGCATATGAATTCATCCGGTTGTTAACGAAGGTCATGGACAACCCAGCGAAGTTACCTTGTGACCAAATTTTATTGAAAAAGCCAGTTTTGCAGGGAATGCGTACGGCGGTGTCCGAGATTAAATCAATATGAAATTTTGAAATAACCATACTCTCTATAAATATTGATATATATATATTGATTATTTAATACTTAGTTTTTGGTCATAATAGGATTAGGCCAGTGTACATTAGTATTAAAAAGCGTTCAATACAATTATATTGTAGAACATTTGAATATTTTTCATTTGTAAACGAGTTATTACGCGACCTAGGTTTCTACCATGAGTAGTGTCTTCAGGCGATTTTTAATAAACCTAGGTCGCGTAATAACTTGTTTACAAGTGGAATATATATCTATATATATAAAAAGCAATCTGTGAGTCTGTGTGTGACTGTAAGCTATGCACGCGTACATTTTTTAAAGTACGCCATTCAAACTTTCTAGGGACACAAATTTACAGGGAAGCCAGGTCGACACATACTTTTTGAGTAATTTTCCCGTTCAGCAATTTTCCCTTTCGCACTTTTAGGCCAATGAAGCCGATTGTTTACATTTGCTCGTAAAACATCTAAGATCTAAGATGGTTGCTAGATTGCGTTACAGAAATCCAATCACACGTGTCAAACGCGACTAAAAAAAAAAGAGCCTTTATATTTCATTTTTATTCCGACGTTTTAAAAATTCATTTGGTCAACAAAAAATGTGAATTTTTCCCCGTAATTTTGAAACAAAAGAAATATTAAAAACAAAAACAAAATATGTAAAAAAAAAAAATGCCAGTGGTTAATTTAATTATTTAAGTCTTTTTTTTTTTCAGATTTAATATTTCATACTTCAGAAAATAAAGTTAAAAAAAATAAAGTTTTTTTTTGCTAAATATTTCATGCAAGAAATCAACTGTCTGTATTTTGTGTGGCATTAATGTAACTTTTTCCTTTAAAATTAAATGTCTACATTTTTAAATAATCTTCGAAAATTTCTGAAATTCATTTAGTCACCAAAAAATGTAAATATTTTCCCCCGTAATTTTGAAACCAAAACAAACGCAATGTTGTCTACAATGTCACACAAAACATCAACTCACGTTCACGCAAAACTAAAGAAAATAGATTTTTTAAATACAATTTTTGAACAATTCTTAAACAACAATTTTTTATATAATTATTTTTTATATAACCGAGTTTTAAAGTGAGCCGGCGACTACAAGCGCTCGAAATCGCAACACACTGGATTAATCATCTAATTACGCCGGGCTATGATTCTAGTATATATATATATATATATATATATATATATATATATATATATATATATATATAAATGTAAATATGTTACGGAAATTAACGAATTTTAACGAAACTTGGTTATAAGCAACCGACAATTTGTAATGAATTATATTGAATATTATTTTTACCGATACTCGTATTTAAGTAGATATTCTGTTTTTAATTAAACAGTATTTTTATATTTATATCTACCGGCCTGATTATTTATGATAAATTTTTATTACGAAAATGTGTGCTACCCAGCAGGATTCGAACCTGCGACCCCTATTACATTTATTATCCTGCTGGGTAGCACACATTTTCGTAATAAAAATTTATCGTAAATAATCAGGCCGGTCGATATAAATATAAAAATACTGTATAATTAAAAACAGGATATCTACTTAAATACGAGTATCGGTAAAAATAATGTTCAAAATAATTCATTACATATATATATATATAGGATAGAAAAGTACATTTCTTTTCACACAAATTTGAAGTCTCACTATACAGGGGTAATTATTTTTAAGGGGTTAAAATCATGCATTTTTGGTGACTGGTTGCACTATATACAAGTAAATAACATAGCGGGTGATATTTTACTTTTTATATCTCGACTAAAGGGAAGACAATGTAGAAGACAATGGAGCTACTATAGTCAGGCATGAATGCAAACAAATGTATGGTATCTAAATCTTCGTATTAGATATTTTAATGTAAGTGGTTTTGTCACCATTCTGGAGTAGCTTTGGATTAATAAAAGATTAATGGCGATTTATTTGCTGCAAATTATGCCCAGGATGGTGCCCAGGATCAATCGCAGGAAGATCCACTGTACTGTAATATGTTAGGCCTATAAGGATGTTCGCTGAGGTGTAATGAATATCAGCTAGAATCAAAAATCGTTGAGTCAAGTTTAAATTCCAGTCGGGTTCATTGTATTCACTTACACGCAAATTCTCTTGGTAAGGGTGTGCATCCCTCTCTTCTCCTCCCAGCTATGGGTAAAATAGCAGTACAGATTGAGTCCTATAGTTTTGAAATCATAATTTCCTTCTAGACCTGTTGCCACCCAAGACTATAGAACCCGGTCTGTTCTGCTATTTTCCGTCACTGGGGGAAGTAAGTAGAGAAGGATATCTTTCCCAATTGAAGTTTCACGTAAGTGAATGTGATGAATTCGACTGGAAATCGAACTCATCTCTTCATTTTCGACCTGCTATCTATTATTCCACCGTACCTTCTGCGTTGTGGTCCAGTGGATATCGACTCGGAACGAGAAATCGGAGAGCCGAGTTTGAATTCCAGTTGAATTCGTTGCAATCATATACGCGCAAATACCCTTGGTCTCTTCCTTCCAGTTGTGGGTCAAATAACAGGACAGATTGGGTTCTCTAGCCTTGGTTGGTAACCAGTCTACCGCAGAAAGCAATGGCAACCTACTGCGAGATAATCTTCTGCCCAGTCAGTCAAGTCTCTTTCGAGACATGATCGCCGAAGCGTGTATCACGTATGGCACTTAACTGACTGACTGAATATAATAATTGAAATAATGATTAAGGCTGCTACTGGTAATAAAGTGGGGGATCGGTTTTCTATTGTTATGAAGTAATAAACTGATCCCCCACTAATTACTACTTAATAATATAATACATCTCTTTTTTCTCTAGCCATGAGTCAAATAACAGGACAGATTGGGTTCTATAGCCTTGGTCGGCAACCAGTCTACCGCAGAAAGCAATGGCAACCTACTGCGAGATAATCTACTGCCCAGTCAGTCAAGTCTCTTTCGAGACATGATCGTCCAAGCGTGTATCACGTATGGCACTTAACTGACTGACCTTCTAGATGTTTATGAACAGCGATTTACTAAGTTTCTTAGATGTGGATCAAAGTCGTAAATATCTAGTATCCAATGTGAAAGAATCACGCTGCTAAATCGAAAGTGAACTCGCTTGTTAACCATTGCACCATATCGAAATGTCCAAAGATGGTCTACGTATAAGCCGATGTGAAGAGCTAGAACTACCAGGTTTTAATTCTTTTCAATAATGGCTACGATACAATATTCCTTACTCTATCCACCCAACACCGAATAAAACGTTGTGCATTATTCAGCTATCCTTGCTATATATAAACGTTTTAATAAAAGCCATCTTTGATTTCTGCTGACCTAATATGCTTGACCTAACATGACAGAAATAAATATTCTCTCCCCGTTTTTATTTTCAGATTAATTACGGTCTGTATCTTAAGAAAGTAAAGAGAAAATATTATTTAAGTAAATGGTTAGACGTTTTCCCAGAATGAATACGAGAATACTTTCTTTTTAGTGACTGTTCGTGCAAGTTGTGATCAATGGAGCGAGTTAAGGAGAGACATTTTTCATATAGAGATGAGACAATTATGTCTGGTTATAGAGAGATTCAAGGAGATATTCAAATATTTGTCTAGATAGATAGATAGATAGATAGATAGATAGATAGATAGATAGATAGATAGATAGATAGATAGATGTGAAGAGAATGTGTTAGATAGATAGATAGATAGATAGATAGATAGATAGATAGATAGATAGATAGATAATGATCAGACTGTGAGAGATACAAATAACTAGATAGATAGATAGATAGATAGATAGATAGATAATGATCAGACTGTGAGAGATATAGATAGATAGATAGATAGATGTGAAGAGAATGTGTTAGATAGATAGATAGATAGATAGATAGATAGATAGATAGATAGATAATGATCAGACTGTGAGAGATACAAATAACTGAGATAGATAGATAGATAGATAGATAGATAGATAGATAGATAGATAATGATCAGACGGAGAGAGAGATAGATAGATAGATAGATAGATAGATAGATAGATAGATAGATAGATAGATGATAGATGTGAATGTGTTAGATAGATAGATAGATAGATAGATAGATAGATAGATAGATAGATAGATAGATAGATAGATAATGATCAGACTGTGAGATATACAAATAACTGAGATAGATAGATAGATAGATAGATAGATAGATAGATAGATAGATAGATAGATAATGATCAGACTGTGAGAGATACAGATAGATAGATAGATAGATAGATAGATAGATAGATGAAGAGAATGTGTTAGATAGATAGATAGATAGATAGATAGATAGATAATGATCAGACTGTGAGAGATACAAATAACTGAGATAGATAGATAGATAGATAGATAGATAGATAGATAATGATCAGACGGAGAGAGATACAGATAGATAGATAGATAGATAGATAGATAGATAGATAGATAGATAGATGTGAAGAGAATGTTAGTAGATAGATAGATAGATAGATAGATAGATAGATAGATAATGATCAGACTGTGAGAGATCCAAATAATTGAGATAGATAGATAGATAGATAGATAGATAATGATCAGACTGTGAGAGATCCAAATAACTGAGATAGATAGATATATAGATAGATAGATAGATAGATAGATAGATAGATAGATAGATAATGATCAGACTGTGAGAGATACAAATAACTGAGATAGATAGATAGATAGATAGATAGATAGATAGATAGATATAAACAAACTGATAGATACAGAATACGATGGGGAAATTGTCGCCTTTTTTATACTTTTAATTTCGCGCATACGTATTATTTGTTTATGAATTTGTCTACTGCGCAGTATAGTAGGGTCAGTTGAGCACGATCTGCGAATAAATGATTAGCAGCTTCGTTTTGGAGGCATTAAAATTTACAAGCCATTTCTTACCCCAGTCCACTACAGATTGGAAGTCCGTTTCAAAATCAACAGGGTGGTTATCTTTGTTAGCCTTAATAGATTTCTTACTGAGGCAGGCGTAAATGGTGGTGTCGTCAGCAGAAATGTCCACTTGGAATCTGGTCATACCAGGAAGATCGTTGATGAGGATCAGAAAAAGTGTATAACCTAGGATAGAGCCCTGGGAGACAACCGCGTTCGTATGATAAAATCTAGAGGCATACCCCATCAATACGACCCTCATACACAGTTTGACAGGAACGAGTGGTCCAAATCAAATAAGCATCCAGTTATACCATAGTTTTGTAGCGTTGCGCAGATGACCAGCGTGTTAAATGCTTTGCAGATATCCAGAGTAACTGCTCTAGCCTCAGCGTGCTTATCGAGAGCCTGGTATATGTATTCGGTGATAGTCGTTAGCATATCAGCAGTAGACCTGGCGAAACGGAAGCCGTATTGCTTGTCGGAGAATATGTTATGGGCTGTGAGATAAATAATCATTTCAGCATTGATAATAGCCTCGAACACTTTGCCAAAAATCGGTAGAAGGCTAATGGGGCGATAATTAAGGTTTCTCCAGAGTTCTTAAATACAGGAACCACAGAGGAAGATTTTCAGCAGGCAGGAAAGCAGGAAGGAGAGAGGCAGTAGTTATAGAGTTTGGTGAAGACAGAGGAGAGTTCAGGGGCACATTTCTTTATAACGATAACAAATATGCCGTCACCTCCACTTGACTCATGGGAGTCAAGCTTTGAAATGATGTTAGAGAGTATGGAGTATGTATACGTCCCTCAGTTGAGCCTCAGTTCTAGGTGTGAAGTCAGGCGCGAATACTCCAGACGAGTCAAATGTGGAGTTCGAGGAGAATCTGCGAGCCCACTACTCGGCATTGTCTGCTGGGATTGTGTGAACCTCAAATTTATTAATTAAATGAAGGGTGGAGAGTTTGCTTTTGTTCAACTTTTGCAGAGTCACCAGTAGTCTTTGGAACCAAACTTGCTGGCTGCCATACGCTGCTTCATTCGCTCAGCAAGCAACAGCTTAGCAACATTTAGGATCTTCGTGTACGCGTTACGAGCAGAAGTAAAAAAGCGGTCGTTATAGTCAGACGCGTGGCTCCGATAAAGCTGGAAGAAATGATTCTTGTGGGCAAAGGCAGCCGAGCAAGCAGGAGAGAAACAGAGGACCGATTGAGGTTCAAAACGGAACTTTCTGACTGGGATTATAGATATCCGGATCGGATATAGCCGAGAGTGTTCAAATTCATTACTAAATATATATATATATATATATATATATATATATATCGTTCATTCAGTAATATATATATATATATATATATATATATATATATATATATGTATGTATGTATGTATGTATGTATGTATGTATTTTATAATCATATCGCCCCAAGCAAGGCATTTTACTGCCACTGTTTTGCAGGGGGTTACATAGGAGGAAAGTTATGAAAAAGAGTGACAGGTGGTGTCAGGAAGTGGGTAAGAGAAGGATGAGAATACTGACGAGAGTGGAGTGGACGGAGAAGGGAGCATGAGAGAGAGGATGCAGGTTAGTGAGATAGGAGATGACTATTGATTTTACATTTAAATTCTTGGAGATTATAGCTGTCGGGAAAGCAAGTATATGGAAGGGAACTCCACAGACGGTAAGTGCGAGAAAAGAAGCTGATGGAGTAGAATTTGCATTTACAATTTATTGGCTTCACAGTAAAAGGGGGAGACCTAGACACTAACCTTGTGGCTCGAGTAAATTTATACATAGAGGGCACCAGTGAGCTAAGTTCATCGTAGCAGATGCCCTGAAAGTATTTGCAGAAGAGACACAGGGAAGCCACATTGCACCGGTGAGAAGTGACTGTATCCGAGCTACCAAGTCGGGATCAATCACATTACAGATTCTCCGTTGGATTTTGTCAAGAACACCTAGGTGTATAGCAGGAGCACCCGACCAGATATGGCAGTAGTATTCAATGCACGGGCGGATGGTAGATTTATATATGTGCAGGATTGTTTCAGGCGGAAAAATCTTCCTGGCCTTACAAAGAGAACCGACTTTTTTAGTAGCTTTAGCTATGGATTCTATATAGTCATTTCACTTGAGGTCTGTTGTGAGATTTAAGCGTCTGACTATAATAAACACTTGTTTACTTCTGCTCGTAACGAGTACACGAAGATTCTAAATGTTGCTAAGCTGTTGCTTGCTGAGCGAATGAAGCAGCGTATGGTAGCCAGCAATTTTGGTTCCAAAGACTACTGGCGACTCTGCAAAAGTAATGAATTTGAACACTCTCGGCTACTGGCGTGTTTGCATTGTATATAACACGCTAAAGTCGCCTTCCTTAATCGAGCGCCCATAACTCAGAGGTAGAATCGCCGTCTGATGCAAATTCGGTCGGGTTTCGATCCTGGCTAGAAGCAATCGAATGTCTAACCGTTCTGATGATCTGTGATACAGCGAAACAGATATGCCTACGGATGACTATATATATATATATATTAAATAAAAAGAGAAACCGTAAATGCTTTTGATTATAAAGTGGATGTTTATTTATAAAATATATTGTATTATTTTTTTAATATTTTGCCACACGTGTTTCTAGTCTCACAATCTTCATCTGGCAAAGAGCGGTTGTTTTCACATATTATTAAAAAGAATTAATTATCTTTATAGCTTCGGTGTTTAAATATATCTTCTTCCGGTTCAATACAATAATTTGGAAAGGTCAATATCGGGTGGAAGTAGGTTTTGTTCTTTTTTCTTTTTACTCGACAATTTATCGTATATTACTTCTCTCTATATATATGCTGTTTTAGTATAAGAAATTAGCGGATATATATATTATCGGTGCTTTATATAATAAATATATGAACAGATCTTTTCAACTGTCGCTACCTTATCTACCTGTTCACCTAGCTCTCTCTATCTCTCTCGTATCTATCTATCTATCTATCTATCTATCTATCTATCTATCTATCTATCTATCTATCTATCTAACGCATCGCTCATTCATTAAAAATGAATTGGAGTACTCTGGCTGCTGGGCGCGTAATATAATATGCGCTAAAAAGACTACCACAGAACGTCCCGTGGCCCAGGTGTAGAGTCGCCGACTGACGCCACTTCGGTCGGGTTTCGAGCCTGGGTAAGGGAGCAATCGGAGTCTAACCGTACTGTTGAGCTGTGATACAGCGAAACAGATATCTCTGCGGATGACAATATATATATATATATATATGTGTGTGTGTGTGTGTGTGTGTGTGTGGATCGAAATTCGACAAGATGTATAGAATGACGGAAGAAGAGGTAGCAAAAAAATGTCTTTAATCTAACATACTTCTTCAGAGATTTAATAAGATCGAATGATTTAAAAATCCGAGAGACAGTATTTTTAAATGAGGTATAATTTCAAAGGTCAGATACGTGTCACGTGTGATAAAGCAACGGATGAATATTAAATGTAGAAGATAAAACTCGTATTTGTTTAACTGTATGTGTCAAAACGTTCTTTTTTTAAATAAAATAAGAGAAAATATTTATGAATGTCTGCGTTGAGAGAAATCAATATATATATATATATATATATATATATATATATATGTGTGTGTGTGTGTGTGTGTGTGTGTGTGTGTGTGTGTGTGTGTATCAGCATGCAGTGTGGCTATAGAAGAATTCAAAGGAGTATCCTGTACATACAGTGGTAGGATAACTCTCTAAGAGAGCTCTAAACATATATGCATATAAATACATATAGAGCAAATATAAGAAAAATTAAGGCAGACACGTTATTTCATGGTAAATCGGAAGTATATACCTATTTCAGGCGAACCATCATCAGCTTCCGTCTTTATTGTACAAAGGATTTCTTTGTACAATAAAAACGGAAGCTGATGATGGTTCGCCTGAAATAGGTATATACTTCCGATTTACCATGAAATAACGTGTCTGCCTTAATTTTCTCTTATATATATATATATATATATATATAGTGAAAGTTACACGTGACTGGTGTTCGACTTTGTGTGTACTTTTGTTTTCTTTTGCAAACGAGAATGTTCCGGGCTGTTATGGTTTTCCTTCTTTATTTTGTTGTTCCCTTTACTTTGCCTGTTGTCTCATTACAAATTCGGACAAGAGTCAATGGTTACTTGTCCGGTCGTCCCTTTTGATATTAGCGCTATAACGTGATTGACTTCTGCCAAAAGTGGAGAACGTCTCAACAATGGTGACTGTTTCGCTTAATGTCCAGCACTTAAAGCACGTTCAACTTGCATTTGAACTGAAAAAAGTTCGGCTAGCACTTTAAAATACAACATAAAAAAAACAAACAAAAAAAACGAGATACTTTCTCTAATGAGGCAGGGGAAAGTATTGGCCGAATGTTTTTCCCATCAATCGATCAGCTAAGCATCTGTTCGATAATGAACTGATCATTAGTTATTTTATTCATATTATTATTATTTTTATTATTATTATTTGTCATTTTTATATATCTTCATTATTTATATCATTATTTACATCGTTATTGTTTTATAGTATGTATATATTTATATATTATTTTATTATCGGTATTATTGTTGTGATTTTCATGAGAATTCGGTTTCTGCTATGGTCACACTATCTACAAAGTTTGCGGAAAGGCCAAAGGCAGGCCTTGGTGTGTTATTATAGCTAGATTTCATTTGTTATTCTATCTCTCATAACATCACTAGAGTTACATGGGCAATGTTCTTTCTTATGTATGGTCTGCATTTATCAAGAAATTTTTTTTATATCTTTTAAGCTGAGATTTCCAGGGATTCTTTTAATGTGTTGTTTTGTTCCTTTTTGGATCATTCCAAGCACACCTACTATCACTGGTACTATTCTTGTTTCCAATTGCCACATTTTTTATTGCAATTTACAGGTCTTAATACTTTAATAGTTTTTCAAATTTATTATTATTATTATTATTATTATTATTATTATTATTATTATTATGTCTTTTTTCATTAATAATCTAATTCTGCTATGGTTGCACTACCTACCAAGTCTGTAGGAAGACCTAAGGCAGATAGTGGTGTGTTGTTATGACTCCATTTCATGTTTTTTCATATCTCCCTAACATTCCTAGCATTAGACAAAGTTCGCCTTAGTGTGTGGGCTGTACTTAAAACAGTTTTTTGTATATCTCTTAAGCTGGGGTTTCCAGGGATTCTTTCAATGTGTTTTTTGTTCCATTTTTTATCATTCCAAGTTCCATTCTTGTTTTCAATTTCCACATTATTCTATTTCAATTTCCAGGTCTTTATATTTTGACAGTTTTTCGAATTCCTTGGTTGCTATGTTACAATCTGCTGGACAAGACATATCAATTAATAAGCAAGATTTTTCTTTTAGGTTTTTAACAATAACGCCCGGCTTATTTGCTTCAATCTTTCTGTCTGTGTAGATGGTGTAATCCCATAGAATGGTGACATCTTTTATTTCTCTAATTGGTGCTGGGTGATGTTCACACCAGTGTTTGTTTATACATTTTCCATAGTGTTTGCACATTTTCCAGTGTAAACGTTACCCTACTCTATCGTAACGATTTTTATATTCATTTGGGGCAAGTACAGAATATCCTAAGATTAGATGGTCTATTTTTTCTTGGTATTTATCACAGAACCTGCATTTCGGATCCACATTAATATGTATAATATTTGCCTGAAAGTTCTTAGTGAAATAACTTTGGTCTTGCGCAGCAGAAATAAAGCCTTCAGTTGATAAATCATTTAATAATGTGTGAGTTGTACTTGGAAGTACTGTTTTTTATTTCTTTTAGGCATGAGCATACCAGGAATTCCTTCACTGAGTCTATCGAACAATTTTCCAAACAGTTTGGGTGCTCTAGGCACCACAGGAATTACTGATGTTCTCATGCGCTACATTTCTGATATTTCCAATTTAAGATCCTTGTATTTTGATAGTTTTTTTATATTACTTTAAGACGTGAGCTATCAGAGCTACCAGAGATCCTTTCCATGAGTTTATAAGAACACGTGTATATATATATATATATATATATATATATATATATATATATATGAAATGATTTGTTTGAACATTATTTTTTATCGATACTCATATTTAAGTAGATATTCTGTTTTTAATTAAACAGTATTATATATTTATATCTACTGGCCTGATTATTTACGATAAATTTTTATTACGAAAATGTGTAATAAAAATTTATCGTAAATAATCAGGCCAGTAGATATAAATATATAAAACTGTTTATATAAATCCAGAATATCTACATAAATACGAGTATCGTTAAAAATAAAGTTCAAACAAATCATTTCAAATTGTCGGTTGTTTATAACAAAGTTTCGCTAATCTTCGTTAATTTCCGTAATATATATATATATATATATATATATATATATATATATATAGTAATATTTTTATTATAAGTTTATAATAAAAACATAGTTTACTGCAACGCAAGAGCCGTTGTGTCTCGTTAGTATTTCATTAGTACCTTGTCAAGCAATCTTGATATATATATATATATATATATATATATATATATATATGTGTGTGTGTGTGTGTGTGTGTGTGTGTGTGTGTGTGTGACCAGGAATGGAATAAATGGTTCCATTCCTGTCCACATCACCTGAGGAGACATTGTAGTTTCAATGTCGAAACACACGTACGATTTGTAGTGGATATATACAATTTTGTACATGTTCTAAATTATAATTTATAATATATACACACACACACACACACACACACATATATATATGTGTGTGTGTGTGTGTGTGTGTGTGTGTGTGTGTGTGTGTGCTCGCGCGCGTGTGTGCAATATTTACATTTAAAATTATTAAAATTCTGATTGGTCATAATTTAGGAGTTACACGAAAAGAACTATGCTTAGAAATACATAGCCAATTGTAGTTATTCAGATCCTCCTGTAGCCGAGCCGTTATCAATTTAGCTTCAATAGACTATTGGAATAAAGCACGATAGGTCATTTGAACTTTACTTAATTAACATTGCTTCACAGATTTGTAACAATAGACTTCGTCTTTTGAGGTGGCCTTTCTGGTGTAAAAAGCGATATACCTTTGATCCCTGTGAGGGGACACAATTTACCCTTAGCGGGAAATCAAATCATCTGTGAGAAATAAGCTCCATGACTCAATTCACTCAAGCAGAAATCTGAAAAAAGCTGTAATATTTGGCAATCCCGCTGAAAACTTCAATACGGACATTTCAGTGTCAATTTGAGGACAGTGCAGAGGATTCTGAAAGATTTGGATGAGTCTAACGGTGATTACGAAGGTGTTTGGAGAGATCACTAGTGATTGTGACGTTATACCTCCATTCATCTTCCCACAGGGCGTCAGACACAACATGAAGGCTTACATCATTTGACTTGAGGAGGTACTGCTGCTCTGGGTTAAGAGGATGGCTGCTGGAAAATCCTATGTCTAGGAACATGACTCTGCACCATGTCACACAAGTAGCCAGTGATAGCTATCAGATATTT
>JBBBDQ010001080.1:1922500-2127500 GCA_037127315.1 Ascarosepion bandense
GTTTTGCAGTATCACAGCTCTACAGTGCGGCTAGATTAACCGTTTTGCCTCAAGCCGGGACTGAAACCCGACTGATTTAACAGCAGTCGGATATCCACCCTCCGGGCCATAGGCGCAATTTCAGAGAAAGTTCAATTTCGTAGCGTGTAATGTGTTTTATGATATGTAAACAACGCCAACATCGAGAGTGTTTTATCCGATAACCGCTTCGAACGGGCGTTTTACACGGTAACCGGAGAAGTGTTGAGATACCGGCGTACCGACATACGTGTTTTTCTTAAATACGAGTCTCAGTTTAGCCAATTTTTGCCTTGAAATACGAGCTGAATTTTAAGATACGAGCGAGTTTCAGTGAAGCATTCCCTAGTTGTAGCGAGCATTCGAGAATATTTCCACTCACAGTAGATGTGATCACCTCGCTCAGGAAAGATCTCTTTTATTGTATTGTTTTATCGTTACAGTATATATGACGAGAAACGAGCTGAATTTTGAGATACGAGTTTCAGTTAAACATCCGCTAACCGGTGTAGTGAGCGGAAAGCTTCGAAAGTATTTCCACTCGCAGTACACGTGTTCACCTCGCTCTGGAAGGATCCTGGTTATGTTGCGATGTGTCTTTTTGCCGTTATTTTGCAATTAACAAATCGGAAATATATCTTATTATTTCAATGGGGAAAATGTATTTGAGATACCGGTCATTTGAGTTTGATACTCGGTATTGGAACAAATTAAACTCGTATTTCAAGTATTACTGTTTATATACAGGGTGGTCCAAAAGTAGGGGGCATAGGTTTGTGTTCCTGTATTATTTCCAATAAGATGGCCCAACTTTACATTCAAGAGCAGTCCGTGAGTATCATTTAATTGTCAATGCAATAATTGTATTAGTAAATATAATTGTATATGTAATCGTAAAATAAATGTTATTATTTACTGTCCACCTACTTTTGGAGCACTATTTGTGGTGCAGTGGATATCGGCTCGAAACGAGAAATCGGGGAGCCGAGTTCGAATTCCACTTGAATTCATTGCATTCACTTACGCGCAAATACCCTTGGGAAAGATATTAATCCGTCTCTTCCTTCCAATTATGGGTTAAATAACAGGACAGATTGGGTTCTATAGCCTTGGGTGGCAACCAGTCTACCGCAGAAAGCAATGGCAACCTACTGCGGGATAATCTTCTGCCCAGTCAGTCATGTCTCTTTCGAGACATAATCGCCCAAGCGTGTATCACGTATGGTACTTAACTGACTGACTGCCTTTTGTATAATACACTAAGTGTCCATAATGATATATGTGTCGCTACACGTGTTTCGAGTCCAAAGTTGACTCTCTTCAGGCAAATAAATTTGTGACCTTACACATCGAGATTCATTTGTTTTTCTGACGGCTGAAAACACTGTGTATATATAGGTAAGTGGTCGGTGAGCTGGTCAGAAAGTTCATATGCGTGCGTGTTTGTTTGTTGGCTATTTTTACATCGGCTTGTTAATTTTCTTCTTTGTGTTTTAGTGGCTTTACTACCTTGCACAGAGTGATACTGATTTTGAAAAATATTGAAGAATAGGCATTTACCTTTTGCCCGACCCTTGTACCGTAGTTGAGAAGTCACGGGTCTATGTTGATGAATAGATTAGTAATCCTGGACCTCGAGTTCATTCTGGTGTGCTCAATGTATATCTATTATTAAATCTGTTGAAAATAACGAAGTGCTGGCACTTTTGGCCGACCATCTTAATCGACATTAAATTGCCTCCATGACTTCTGGGACGGCTAAATAAATCAGATGTCCATCTAAAGATATATATCGTGACTTTTTTTTTGGGGAAACACGTTCTTAATGACTCACTGCAGATGTTGACAAAATGGTCTGAGCACTATTGTCGCACTGGGTGCATCATCAGATCGACTTGGATAATAATATCCTAGCCCTTAGGTTCAAATCTGAGCTTCACTAAATGTCACTGTTTTCGCTATGTAAACACAAGGTTGACTCAGCTGCGCCTAAGATGTGCATGCGTTAACACAAAAAAGTCCTGTATAATACTTATATACAGAGTCAGCTTAAAACGTTTTAGGAAAGAAAAACTTGTATCGATATTGTAAAATTAAATTTTTTGAGACATCATGAGATTAATGTAAGTTAACTTTGGACTCTACAATCACAAGAAATTATGAGGAAGGTGGCCTTTAACTTCCGGACATTTGTTAGTACGGCGAACTACTGCTTGGCCAACGTTGGCCAACGTGTCCAATGGGATGGCTGCACATTTCTTACCAAGGTTTCCCGATTATTCAAGATTCTTCTACTTCTATGTGGCTTTCAGACGTAGCCGATCATGGCTTTCCACGTCTCCCTATCCTTGGTGACTCTTAGCACGCTTTCTCCTGATATACCACGCAAACCACGTTCTGTCATTCACCTGATCAGGCCATTCAGATATGTTATCCGCTGCTTTCCCCTGTTTCTTTTTCCTTCTATGTTGCCTGCTAGTATCAGATTATCCAAGCCCTCCTTTTCATTGAATGTCCCAGGAACTTCAGTTGTCTTTTCCTGGTGCTCAGTATTAATTTCCTTTTCGTTTCCATCCTTTGCAAAACCTCATCATTGCTTACATGCTCGATGTATGATATCCGCAGCATCCTTCTGTAGAACCAAATTTCAGTTGCTTCAAGTTTTTTCTTCATCTTTGAAGAACTGACATCACATAGCAACCCAGTGCTCTTTTCTTTGTTTCTAGCGAAAAAATTCCCGTCTCTTAGTACATTACTCCGATTCTGGGATGCGTCCTTCGCCATGCCAATTCGCCTTCGGATCTCTCTGTCGCACATTCCGTCTTTCCAGGTATTTAAGTTTTTGTACCTGCTTGATTTTAGTATCCCCTACACGTATTTTGGCATATTGGGCTGCCCTTTTTGTTGATGACCATGCATTCAGTTTTCTTGCAGTTTATTTGTGCCCTCTTTTGTCACTCATTTCAGCTACCTTCTGTAGGAGGTTTTGTAGTTTCCTTTCCGTATTTGATATCAGAACTGTATCATCTGCGTACCTTATGTTGTTCAAATTGTGGCCTCCGATGATGAATCCTGGCATAACATCTAGGGTTCTCTGAATAGTCTCGCTGTACAAGTTGAATAGATCCAGTGAAAAGACACATCCTTGTCTTACGCCCCTTTCTATCTTTGTATGTCTGCTGAATTCGTTACCTGTCCGCATGCAGGCGGTTTGCTACCAGTAGATATTCTAGATTATTATTCAAGCTAGTAGATGTAAATAAATATTCTGTTGAATTATAAAAACAGAGTATCTTCTCAAATACGAGTATCAATTAAAATAATGTTTAAACAAATAAATCATATATATATATATATATATATATATATATATATATATATATATATATATATAGTGTATCCAGGCAGCAAATAATTGTCTAAGCATATACTGTTAAATGAATGTCTATAATGTTTAATCATGAGCCGTTCTAAACGTCGTATTTTGGCATTAATTTCAGTTGAAAATAAAGTTAAAAATTCTCCAACATTTGGATAATTTTTTATTAATTTGGTTCTAAGTTTCGGCTCACATGAGCCATCTTCAGAGAGGTTATATCAGACAGATTTTAGTCAATAATACAACAATCCTTACTCACAGTAAAAAGAACCTTCAGATATTTGAGGCCATGTACATTAAATCCAAACAACCCACACTTAATAAAATCACTTTTAAATCGGGCTATAACACATTACATTGCATTTGAATACATGGTTCTGTTGTCATATTGCGCTATCAATTCATTGTCTCTTATATTTAACAGTATATGTTTAGAAAATATATATGGTCCACCTAAAATGTATACACAATTCAGATATCTTGAGATTAATTGAAGTTACCTTTGGACTCTACAATAACTAAGTCTGCTAAAAAGGGTAGCCTTTAGCTAGACATTTATTAGTATGACTAACTATTGGGCCACGTCTTCAGTGGCATATCATTGTCAATCTTTTGTCTATGGTCCGTTTTTCCATAGGTACAAGTCAAAAAACCACGAAAGACAATTTTTCTTCCTTTCCTGAAATGTGTATATATTTTTGCGTGTAGAGTATATACATTTTTTTTGGTGTGTGCATGGTATGTGCCTATCAACTTCATTTTTAACATTTTGTACATGCCTGAGGAGTATTTAATTGCTGGCCTCTCGTATTCAAGAGTACTCGTCTACCAGAGCAGCTAAACACCATTGCAGACGACTGCTCACTTGTGTCAATTCAACATCCACAGAGCTCACCTGTGGTTTATACTGCAACTATGCTGAGTGAACTTTAGTTAGCGCGTTAATAAGTCTGAACATGGCCAGGACGTTCAAACCCTCGGTCACGATGACTTGTGACTTCGAGCTAGCACAAAGAGAGTCATCTACCTAATTTCACTCACAAGGCTTTCCAGAGGTGCCGCATGCTGGGATCGCCTCCTCCAGGCCAATAACATCAAGAAGTCATCTATCTGAATAAACCCGGGCTTCATGGTCAGAAAGCGGACGTTCTAACCACTAGAACAGGCGTCTATTAATAGTATAAAGTACCCATTTTCACACCTAACTGTTACAAACCACCTGGTGATCGCGTGACACTATTAGTTGCGTTCGGTCACTGCTGATTGAAAACCTAATCAAAATTAAGTTGACAGTGGTCCAAAAGTAGGTAGACACTAAACGATGCCATTTATTTTGAGATTACATATACAATTATATTTACTAATACAATTATAATATAACAGACACACAAGTCTATTGCAACAACTGTCCGTCTACTTTTGGACTACCATGTATATTATGGCTTTGTCAGTTTTGAAGAGAATGGAAACAAAAATTAAATTTATACTTAACATCAGGAAGGGACAATTGAAGGTTTTGTGATGCGTATTTGCGTTGTGGTGCAGTGGATATCGGCTCGAAACGAGAAATCGGGGAGCCGAGTTCGAATTCCAGTTGAATTCATTGCTTTCACTTACACGCAAACACCCTTGGGAAAGGTATTAATCCGTCTTTCCTTCCAGTTATGGGTAAAATAACAAGACAGATTGGGTTCTATAGTCTTGGGTGGCCACCAGTCTACCGCAGAAAGCAATGGCAACCTACTGCGTGATAATCTTCTGCCCAGTCAGTCATGTATCTTTCCAGGCATGATCGCCCAAGCGTGTTTCACGTATGGCACTTAACTGACTGAACGAGGGTTTGGAGAGACTTCTACCCACAGAGCTGTTTTAGGAAAAGAGGTATAGGGGAAAACAGCACATGACATGAGTTGATCAGCTTAAGCAAATGGATGGTAGAGAAATGTTTGGAAGAAATAGCAAGGCAACTTATATTAAGAACTAAAAGATACAGGAAATGTGAAGGGCCACGATCGCCTACGTCCTGGAGGAACACGGCAGATAGAAGAAGTTAGTTAATATGGCAGACTCTCTTAATAGCTGCTTATTTTATTCATATTATATATAAATAATGTCCTCCTACATACAAAATAAGCGTTATTAAAAATTTCGTTATTAGAGCGCACTATAATTTATCCTCTCGCCAGATTTCCTTTGAAGAATTTAACGCGAAACAAACGTTTGTCAATGACGGTTTTCCTAATAATCTTATAGATTACCATATTAGACTTTTTCTTTCAAAGGTAACCAATAGCAACGACAAACATACAGGATAAATCTTCACTTAGAAACATTATAAAGAAATACGCAAGACAAGTTGATATCAACAAGAAAATAAAATTATCTATTCCACAAAATTTAAAACTGATAATTTCATTGTCAAAAATTCACCAGCAAAATCTAAACTACAGAGAACCAATATTATTTACGAATCTACATGTTCTTTAAAGAACTATCTTATTGATCAATCCAAATTTGTAAATAATTGCATTGGATATAGTACTACCTGTTTAACAAGAAGACTTTAAATAAACATGGAGACCTACCAAACTCTGTCCGTAACAAACTCGTTGATAATGCAAATAGACACTACCGGCCATAATTATTAAGCCACCCCAGTGTTAAAAAAATATCTATTTGATACTATTCTTTTGTTAATACTGCACAATAACATGTGCATTAGTCAGTTAGTTAAGTGCCGTACGTGATACACGCTTGGGCGATCATGTCTAATTACCTATATTGCAGTTTCATCAGTGAAAGAATGAAGAAAATTTACGGTAATTTGGACGAGTTTATCTTTGCTTCCCTGCCTTGTAAAATTTTGCAAAGTGGTAATAATAAAAGAATCATTCTATTTTCATTTAGAATTATCCACTTGGCAATAAATATTAAAATAGTATGGAATACATCATTTTTTTAAAAACTGGTGTGGCCTAAATATTATGGCCGGTTGTATATTTATTGATTGATTGATTGATTGATCCCAAGGAAGATGACAATGGCACTAGAACGCAGGGGTTACAGGAAACAGATTCAATAACCCAAAGATGTGAAAACAACTGGTTAGGTGTTCGGCGTTCATCAGGGAAGGTGATGACGATGATTATGATGATGATGATGATAACGACGATGATGATGTGATGAGATCGATGACGAAGATGATGATAATGATGATGACGGCGAGGATAATGATGACGATGACGCCGTTCATGACGATGACTATGACGAGGCCGACGATGATGGTGATGATGACGATGATGATCCTATGAGAAAGACGACGACAACAATGATGGTGACGATGATGATGACGGCAAGGACAATGAAGATAACAACAACGACGAGTGATGATAGCGACGACAATGATTATAATGAGCGAGATGATGATGATGATGACGACCATGATAATGATGATGATATGATGTCGAAGATGATGATGAAGACGACGACGACCATGATGATTGTAAAATTATTATCCATTATTTAACTAAGGAATTGATTGTAAAATTTTCCATTCCACTAAGAGTGGAGCTTTTCTTAAATTTTTTATAAAGTTTCCTATTTTTCTATTTTTTTTTTTTTCTGGTGGTTGGTGGGTCTGGGTCATGCGAGAAATTTTTGGTGGGAGTGGAGATCAGACATTATTCTTCTTCCGAAACATTTTCTACTTGAAAATCAGTCTTTATTTATTTACTTTTTTCATTTCTATGTCTCTGCTGTGTATCGATTACAAACTAAGATAGCGCCGACGTGAGACCTCACACCTGCGAGACTTAAGCGTTATTTAATAATAGAAAACAAAAAAGATTTATAAAAGACAGGTTAACGCAATCATTACGGTCGTATTTACCCCTTGCCTTATAAAAATTTGAAGAAATACTGAGATGATAGAATAAAAAGCCAAGTATTTCGAAATTTTTATTGTTACTACAAAGTATTTTAGATCTCTCTCTCTCTCTCTCTCTCTCTCTCTCTCTATCTATCTATCTATCTAAGTGGATGTTTCTAGCCACACTAATGAGCTGTGATACAGCGAAACAGATCTGTCTGTGGATGACTATATATATATATATATATATATTAGTCATCTACATACAAGCCTGTTTTGCTGTATCATCAGTGTGGCTAGGCACATCCACTTAGATAGAAAGAAAGAGAGAGTTTCAATCCTGGGTTAAAAGCAATCGGAGGTCTAACCGTACTGATGAGCTGCAATACAGCAAAACAGATCTGTCTGTGGATGACTATATATATATATATATATATTAATCATCCATATACAAGCCTGTTTCGCTGTATCACAGCTCATCAGTACGGTTAGACATCCGATTGCTTTTAACCCAGGATTGGCATAAGTCGGCTATTCTACCTCTGAGCTATGGGCGCTCGGTAGAAGGAGGCAGACTTTTTAGCGTATCATGTATCGTACACCAATAGCCAGAGTGCTCTAATTCATTACTGAATGAGCGATGCGTAGATGCTAGAGTAGCTACTGTTTTTCAAAGTTTATCATTCTTCCAGAGTGCTCAATCAGGGTGTGATCGCGTAAATAGTCATCCGTAGACAGATTTGTTTCACTGTATCACAGCTCATCACTACGTTTTTACATCCGATTACTTTTAACCCAGGATTAAAACCCGACCGAAATGGCGTCAGTCCGCGATTCTATATATCCAAGAATTCTTACTACAGTCTCATTAGTTTTAGCCTCAATGCCAAAAGTGTAGGATCGAACTCACCAGACGAGAAAAAGTCATCATTGTGTACTTTGATACTTGGATCAGCAAGTTTGAATTGTTTCCAGAGAAATTTTTATCCATTTTCAGCTAAAACAGTCTCCAATTCTTTCAATGATAATGCTAGAATCATATCGACTCCTCACACGCTTTTCTTTGAACCCTAAATGTTCAATAATGTTGAAAGTATGGAAATGTAGCGGCCAGATAATATGTTCTACTTCACTCGAATGTTTCTCGTGCCATTCAGCTACAACTTTAGCAGTATGAATGGGTGCATTTTTATCCTGTAAGATGGCATTTCGCTCATTTGGTGAAGTTGTCACTTAAAATTTCTAAATAATCCCGCTCGTTTATTTCAATATAGTTATTTGAATAATATCTGTGAAAAAACAATTTTAGCAAAAAAAGAAAAGAAAAAAACTACTAATATTAAATCAACAAGCATATAAATAGATAGTTAAGTGACATACGCTTGAGCGATCATGTCTCGAAAGAGACACGAGTGACTGGAAAGAAGATTATCCCGCAGTAGGTTGCCATTGCTTTCTGCGGTAGACTAGTTGCCGACCAAGGCTATAGAACCTAATTTGTCCTGTTATTTAACCCATAACTGGAAGGAATAGACCCTTTCCCAAGGGTATTTGAGCGTAAGTAAATGCAATGAATTCTGCTAGGAATTTGAACTCGGCACCTCGATTTCTCGTTCCGAGCCGATATCCACTGCACCACGTCGCACATAGTTTAATCACATTTTACAAATTACGCTATTATGGTGTTTACATTATTTTGTCCAACCACTGTATATTTATGCCAGCACAATATTTTACGATATACTTGTGTCTAGTGTGTCGCTACATCCCAAGCAAGACATTTTACTGCCACTATTGCGTAAGGGTTACATAAGGAAAAGTGATGAGAATGAGGAATTAGTTATAGGAAATGTCAGGAGGAGGGTAACAGACGGATGAGAATACCGGTGTGATGGGGGTGGAGTAGATGGAGAAAAAAGCTTGAGAGAATGGATGCGACTTAGTGTCATAGATGTCTAATGACCTTAGATTTAAACTCCTGGAGATTGAAACTATCGGGGAAATAAGTATATGGAAAGGAATTCCACAGGCGGGAAGTGCGAGAAAAGAACCTGTTAGAGTAGAAACTGGGGTTAGATTTTATAGGTTTCACTGTAAAAGGGTGGTACCTAGTTGCTAGTCTAGTAGCTCGTGTAAATACATTCCTAAGGGACACCAGATAGCTAAGTTCATTGAAGCAGAAGCCGTGAAAGCATTTATAGAAGATGCACAGGGAAGCCACGTCACGCCGGTGAGAGAGTGACTGCAGCCGAGCTGCCAAGTCGGTATCGATCACATTACAGATTCTCTGTTGGATTTTGTCAAGGACCCCGAGGTGAATAGCAGAGGCAACTAACTTGATGTGGCAGTTTCAATACATGGGCGTATGGTAGATTTATATATGTGCAGGATGGACTCAGACGGGAAAAAATTCCTGGCCCTGCACGGTAAACTGACCTTCTTAGCAGCGGATTTACGTATCTTAGAGCGTTCCTTTGAAGGACAAAACATCCTGTGTGTCTTCTTAGACTCCCTTTCACGGCACACAAGTAAACAAAAATATTAGATTCGATAAACTTTATAAACGAAATTTTTGGCTTTGTACGTCCTTTTTCTTCTTCTATAAACTGTGTGCTTATCCCAGGTTTGGTTTTATGATTAATTACATTTTTTATGAGCTTGTGTTAACCGTTTACTAGTCGAGATGGTCACAGAATGCATGAATTGATTTGATATCTCGAACAAAAGTTTCGAGGTCCTTACCATGAAGCTGCATCAAATTTATGGTGAATATGAACGTAAAGGTCGCTGAGTGCATTTTATGAGATATAAATTTCGTTGGTTAAATGTCACGACTCATGAACTCTGTTTAAAATAGAAATCATGGCTGCCCCTGTCGGCATTGTTTTTATTCTATTATTTCATTTCATTGAATCTCTGTTCTAACTGCGTGTGCGAATTACAAACTGAATTTCAGTTGTCTAGAGGTAATTCCAAAGGTTGAGTAAAGTATTAAGAAACAGGACAATTTCACTAGAAACAAAGAGGAGTGTAATGGATTGCTATGTGATGTAGGTTCTTCACTATGGCAGTGAATGTTGGACAATATCATTAATGATGAAGGAAAAATTTGAAGCAACTGAAATGTGGTTCTACAGAAGCTTACTGGATATAAGGTGGGGGATCAATTCCTTATTGCAATCACTATATAAACTGAGCCCTCACTTTGTGGTCACAGCAGTTTCTATACAATTATATTCCTGAGATCCAAAAGCACAAGGGTGCATTCCAGAAGTTAAGTAAAGTCATAAGAAACAGGACATTTTCACTAGAAACATAGAAGAGATTACTGGATTGCTGTATGATGTCAGTTCATCAATATGGCAGTGAATGTTAGACAATATCTTCGAAGATGAAGGAAAAACTTGAAGCAGCTGAAGTCTGGCTCTACAGAAGGATGCTGCGGATATCATGGACTGAGCATGTCAGCAATGACGAAGTTTTGGAAAGGATGGAGACTAAAAGGAAATTAATACTGAGCATCAGGAAGAGACAGCTAAAGTTCCTTGGACATGCAATGAGGAAGGAGGACTTGAAAAACCTGTTATTAACAGGTCAGATAGAGGGAAACAGAGACAGAGGAAAGCAGCGGATAACATATTTGAAGGACCTGATCACGTGGATGACGGAACGAGGGTTGCATGGTGCAACAGGAGAAAGCGTGTTAAGGGCCACCAGGGACAGGGAGATGTGGAAAGCCATGATTGTCTACCTCCTGAAAGGACATAGCACATAAAAGAAGAAGAAGTAATTCCAAGTCTGACACAAGGTTACGTTTTGTACATACGGAAATTTCTCAGAATCAAATATTTGATAAATCTAAAAACAAAAACAAAATGTTTTTTAATATATAATTTTCTCAGAATAGATTAGATGAAGCACAGGGCCGAAATTATGGGGCGCCAAGTGAAGGTCCTAATTGTTCTAGCGAGACAATCTTGTTAACCATTACACCACGTCGAGGTGTTATTGATTTTCTACCAGCCTAGTTGTGGCACAAGGCCGACAGTGTGGAGCACCCAGTGATTATCGGACACAGAACTCAGTTATAATTGCTCAAGAGAGACATACCTACAACATAACATTATTTTGTAAGTGTTGCTTAGACGTGGCACAAGGCTGAAATAGAAGAGCACACAGTGAAGATCGAACACACTTAGCGAGGAATTATCATTATCATGTGCTTTGCTATACGTATATTCACTTTTATTGTTATACTCATAAATATTCGGTCGTTGTACCCTTCGGGCTTCTTCGTTTGTTTGTCTTTGTACTTGATAACCTACACGGAATTTAGAACGGAACACTTTATTCAACCTACGGGGCTACATTGTTCTCATTAAGCTTTCATTGTTTAGTGGTTATATTGTATGTGTTAGTACTCACTGGATGTGTATTTGAGTATACAGATACATGCACACATATATCTGTCAACTCAAATAGATATTTGTATGTGTATATGTGCATGTGTGCATGAATTTGTTAATGTGAATGCGTGTGTGCGCGTGCATGCATTACGTATATGTGGATATGTATGCATATGTGTATATGCCTATTTGTGGAAATATGTATGTTTATGTAGATGCATGTATGCGTTTACATGTCTTGACGTTGTCCCTGGTCCACATAGCGATCGTCGCGTTAAAGCAACCTTGCGTCACATCCTGCTTTAATAGTAAAAACCGTGTAAATATACCTTGTTGTAAGCTCAATGGTCATGTCAGGAGGGTAGACTGGACTCGAGAGCCATGTATGTAGTCAGTCTGGCGGGTATGTGTTTGCATGACTTGATCGCTTACAAAGCCTTTTTCTATATTTCAATGATTTCCGATTAAAATAATGAGCAATGCGTTTCAGTCAGTTAAGTGCCGTATGCCGTACGTGATACACGCTTGGGCGATTATGTCTCGAAAGAGACATGACTGACTGGGCAGAAGATTATCCCGCAGTAGGTTGCCATTGCTTTCTGCAGTAGACTGGTTGCCGACCAAGGCTATAGAACCCAATCTGCCCTGCTATTTAACCCATAACTGGAAGGAAGAGACGGATTAATACCTTTCCCAAGGGTATTTGCGCGTAAGTGAATACAATGGATTCAACTGGAATTCGAACTCGGCTCCCTGGTTTCTCATTCCGAGCCGATATCCACTGTACCACAACGCGCATCCTGTACGTTTACATTGCGCAAATAATAGACTTATTCTGTCATACCAGACGATTAGCAAGAGCTTTCTACTTGATTTCTATATTAAATTCAAATTTTAAATAACAGGACAAGCAAGCCTCTTTAGTTTTGATAATATTTAAACTAGAAAACGGCCAAGTCGGAATTCAAAATCAAAATGAAGAGTACTGGGTTCCGTCTGACGTTCTTGTCCTAGACTCACTCGCTGTTGCTACGGCTACAGAAAATGTAGAACCCCTCCGATCCTAATCTGATACTGGACTCGTGATCGTATTTTATTAATAATATTATTATTATAAATGTTATGTCTTCACCGATGACCTTAGATCACTGGTGCCACCTAAGCACGAATTTACACGAGATACTAGATTAGCAACTAGGTCCCACCCTTTTACAGTTAAACAGATAAGATGTAACCGTAAATTCTACTCCAACTCCCTTCCACAAGTCTGCTTTCCTTTCTCCAGGTGTTTAAATGTAGGGTCAATAGACACCTCCTATCACCCTAACTCCCAATTATTCTCAGAACACTCTCATCTACCAAACCCTCATTCTCGGTATCCCTACCCGCCTATCACCCACCCTCTGATACTTCTTATATTTAATCATCCTTTCTCCATTCTATGTAGCCCCTTGCGCAGTAGTGGCAGTGGCATGCCTTGCTCGGGGTGAAACGCTTATAAAAAAAAAATTTAAAAAAACATGTGGCTGGACCGGATCAAGAACAACGAAGTTCTCTTCTGCACAAAGATGGAGAGACTTTTGTAACCATCATGACTCGCCTTGACTTCGGGCCGGACACTTTGCTCGAATGCCAGCCATCCACTTACCCATACAAATCCACTTTTCGAATGCTTGCATCTGGCAAGAGACCAGGTGGATCCCCACGTCGTCGATTCAGTTATCAGCTTCAAAACACCTTACTGAAGATAGAAATTTATCCGGTCAGATAGAGGGCAGAAGCTTCAGAAAAACAAAATGAAAAAAGCAGTTCACTGAAGAAAAAAATCTTTCAAAAACACTAGAAAAATAGAAAAAAGGAAGAGAGCCTCCCCCCCCAAAAGCCAGAACTCTCATTTTAATGCTGAACCCTCCAACCCTAGCACGAGAAGGAAATCTCTATGAATGCCTCAATACTCAGCAACGAGTTCAGCCAACCAAGACGATATCTTTAGAAAAAATGTCTACCAGTCTAGAGATCAGAAGTCTTAATAAGTCTTTCCGATAAGAACCGAATCTCTATAACCATTCACGTTCTTATCGGAGAAACCTATTTAAAGCCAAGCGTGCTTTATCCTTAAGTCACAGTTTAGAATATATATATATATATATATATATATATGTGTGTGTGTGTGTGTGTGTGTGTGTGTGTGTGTGTGTGTGTGTGTGCTACATTCCTGTCGAGAGCTGTATTTTCTTCATTAAGACTTTCTGTCTCAAGGAAGGTAGGCATTAATTTTATTGTTAAAATGAGCGATTTCTGCTCAAACACGTTTTACCGTTACATGTAACGTTTAGAGTGATAAGCAATAATATCGAATTAACAAAATCATTAACTGCTAATATATATATATATATATATATATATATATATATATATATAAACAATTAATGATATATAAACAGATATTGCTGTTTTTAACAGGGAAATTAAAGTCTACATGCCTTGAGACAGAAAGTCTTTATGAAGAAAATATAAAAAATATTTATATTACAATAACACACACACACACACACACACACACACACACACACACACACACGCACATATATATATATATATATATAATACAAATATAAAGTTTGCCACTTAATTGATTGATTTTATCTTTCGCATCCCGACTCTAGAGTTTCATAGATGGACCTCTCAGCAACCATTTCGTCTATTCCTCAGGTAATATCAGCAATTTCTCTTTTATATATATATATATATATATATATATATATATATATGCACTATTCATTGTTTCAATATATTTTTCATATATCTATCTATCTATCTATCTATCTATCTATCTATCTATATATATATATATATATTCAAATGAATAAGGAACGAAGAAAATATTTGCAGCGTTCAAAACATTAATTTAAAACACTGCTTAATATAAGAATAGAGCAATGAACATTTATTATAAATTGCACTTTAGAACACGTACAAACTACAATCTACTACAAAATTGTACATTTTGTTTCGACATTGAAAGAACAGTGTCTCATCAGGAAGTTAATAATGATGGTAATAAACGTTATTTTTGAAAAAGGCCTTTTTCAAATGAGTCATTGTTCCTTCAATGTCGAAACAAATTGTACAATTTTGTATTAGATTGTAGTTTGTACATGTTCTAAAATATAACATATATATATATATATATATATATATATATATATATATATATATATATATATTATGTTATATTTTATATGCGTTTGTGTGTAGCTAGTTAGATAGAGATGAGAGAGAGAGAGTGAAACAATTGAACCATTTTTCAACTATTTGTTTGTATTACGAAACAAGAAATTTTCTAAGAGAGCTAAACTGTTATGTGATATAAATCCTCCAATATGGCAGTGAATGACAGGCAATTCTTCAGAGGACACTTGGAACAACAAAAGTGTATAAAATGTTTCTACAGAAGGATTCTGAGAATAACCCGGATGGAGCGTGTGTGCAATGGGAAACTTTTAATGAAAAAGGGAACGAAAAGAACTATTTAGAACTACGGTTGTAATTTCTCTGAGAGCTACTGAGGAAGGACGGCTTGGAGAATTTGACACTTAGGTAATAGGGATTAAGCAGGAAAAGGGACAGTAAAAAGTGATACAAAGGATAGGAAGTTGTCGAGAGCCTTGATCGCCTATGTTCCGAAGGAACACTCTATATAAAAGAAGAAGACTTCAAGTTCAGGTAAAGGCCAGCATTAACACAATTTTTTTTTTTTTTTTTTTTTTGCGAAATTAGATTAGATGTTTTTGTATCCCAGTAATCGCAGGTTCGTGTTGAGTACTGTCATTGTATAAATATTTGTCCATCTGAATAGATGGCTAACGATCAGTTTTTTGTCATTTATTTGAAAAGGGTTCGTGTATAAGTCTCATGTTGTATTGCATCAACTGGCTTCTACTTTCACTTTCATTTTCACAATCAAGTAAGTTTGAGATTTCCATACAGAGAGAAAGAGTGAAAGAAGGGAAAATAATCGGCCGCTTCTGTTTACTAACAGTTCTCTGTTCCGATTCAATGAAGACGTTTCGTTTCCTCAAAAGGTCAGCTTAAGAAATGATGATGAGGCGAGCCGCCTTGTGACGTCGAATAATGCCTCGCTAAGCAGAAACTCTCCATTGATGCTTGGCTGAGCTCGACTGACTAACGGACCGGACATACGTGGGCGTATGGAATTTAATAAGTTTCATTTATATATTCGTACACACACACACACACACACACACACACACACACACACACACACACACACATATATATATATATATATATAACTTGACATTCGATGTATCACTTCCATTAGTAAATAGTTACCAAAATCTGAACAGCTCTTCATGCGAATATATATATATATATTCCATATACATCCGTTCGAAACAAAACCAATAATGTCTTCCTAGGATCTTTCACACTTTCCCTGGTCCCCTATACGTCGTCTCTTGGCGTTGTTTTTCTCTTCCGGCCACATTTTCGTTTATTTTTGGACTGATGGGTCCAGTTTGTTTCTTCGCATTGGTGACATGACTGACATTTCAAAGGCTGACACCAAAAATATCCGCAATCTCTCTGTAAAGCTTGCCAGTGTGTTCGTGCAGCGTTACAATTTTTGTACCCTTCCTTGAAGTAACGTCCATTGCAGACAATGGCCGTAAGACAACTAATCGATTACACCCTGTAACTCCAGTGGGTCTAAAACTGACCGGATGGTGAAAGAAAAAAAGAAAAAAAAAAACTAAAGCAGTTCAACTAATTTGACCGAGATTATATATATGTATTCTTCATTTATAAACAAAGAATATTCAAAATTTCTACAATACAATTGTTTTGAACACTTTTAATTACAACTGTGTACTGGTCTAATTTTATTATGACCCCAAAACTAAATCACTAAACAATATCTATCTATCTATCTATCTATCTATCTATCTATCTATCTATCTATCTATCTATCTATCTTGGTCTTGTTCATATCTATCTATCTATCTATCTATCTATCTATCTATCTATCTATATATATATATATATGTGTGTGTGTGTATGTGTGTGTGTGTGTTGTTGTGGTGCAGTGGATATCGGCTCGTAACGAGAAATCGGGGTGCCAAGTTCGAATTCCAGTTGAATTCTTTGCATTCACTTACGCGAGAAAGGTATTAACCTGTCTATTCTCTCCAGTTATGAGCTAAATAACTGGACAGATTGGGTTCTGTAGCCTTGGCTGGCAATCAATCTGACGCAGAATGTAATGCCAATCTACTGCGGAATAATCTTCTGCCCAGTCAGTCATGTCTCTTTCGATCGCCCAATCGTGTATCACGTAAGACACTTAAGTGATTGACTGATATATATATATCATCCACATACAAGCCTGTTTCGCTCACCAGTGTGGCTAGACACATCCACTTACTTGTGGCCGAGAGTCGCTACCACCTAAGCCATAGGCGCATGGAATCAGAGGAGGGACATTTTTTACGTATATACGTGTATACACCTAAAGAACTCAATTCATTTGAAGAGTTACGCATATATCGCAGAAGTGGAACATGTTTTTAAAATTTTCTTCTCTAGAGAGCTCAATCGCAATAATATATATATATATATATCCTGGATTTAACAAAAATACTTACAAACTTTAGGGCGAGCTTCACACATCAAAACAAAGATAAAGTTCATGTAAATATTTGTCCGCAAATTGTTCATTTTTGAGCTATTAAGTTTAAAGAAGGTTTACAGTAGATGGCGCTGTATTGCAATTAAGACTAGCTTACATTTATCAAACGAGTACATTTGTGGCTCGTCTGTCTTCAAAGTTTAACATGTGTAATAGTTAACCGTTAATATTTGGTCCCTTTTTTATTACTGGTGTCATATCATCGGTGCAACTGTAGCTGTTTTTCTACTAAATGCTGTTTCAACTTTCGTTTTCATATTTTTGTTTTACCATGGGTTAAACTATATTAGGTTTATTTTTCTGTTTTTTTTTTTGTTTTTTTTTGGGCGGGGTGCAGTATAGTGTGTATGTGAGTGTTTTAGGGCTCTCTCATGATTTTTTTTAGCTTCATTGAATATTGTTTCTTTCAGAGAAATATCAGATAACCTGCTTCTTGGATCTGCTTGATTATTGGTTGCTGGTGGGTGTAAGATGTGTATTATTCCGGTTGGGTGTAAGATGTGTATTATTACGGGTGGGTGTAAGATGTGTGCATGTGAATTGGTTTGTTGTTGAGTTTGCTTTACGTTTGATATGTACCTTTTCTTTATGCTTGATATGTACCTTTTCTTTACGTTTGATATGTACCTTTTCTTTATGCTTGATATGTACCTTTTCTTTATGTTTGATATGTACCTTTTCTTTATGTTTGATATGTCAGTCAGTTAAGTGCCATACGTGATACACGCTTGGGTGATCATGTCTCGAAAGAGACATGACAGACTGGGCAGAAGATTATCCCGCAGTAGGTTGCCATTGCTTTCTGCGGTAGACTGGTTGCCGACCAAGGCTATAGAACCCAATCTGTCCTGTTATTTAACATAACTGGAAGGAATAGACGGATTAATACTTTTCCCAAGGGTATTTGCGCGTAAGTGAATGCAATGAATTCGGTTGGAATTCGAACTCGGCTCCACGATTTCTCGTTCCGAGCCGATATCCCATGCACCACACCTTTTCTTTATGTTTGATATGTACCTATTCTTAGGCAGGGAGGGACATATAAGAAATTTAATTTCTTTTGGGTTTGTTTTCATGCAGGATATACATGGTGGTGCAGTGGATATCGGCTCGGAACGAGAAATCGAAAAGCCGTTTTTCAGTTCCAGTTGAATTCGTTGCATTCGCTTGCTCGCAAATAGCTTTGAGAACGGTATTAATCCGTCTCTTCCCTCCAGCTATGGCTCAGATAACAGGACATATTGGGTTCTGTAGCCTTGGTTGGCAACCAGTCTCCTGCAGAAAGTAATAGCAACCTACTGCGGCACATTTTTATTCCCAATCAGTTGTCTCATATGAGACATGATCGACCAAGCGTGTATCATGTATGGCACTTAATTGATTTATGTCTATCTCGTATTTATGATTTAAGATTGTGTGTGTATTTGTGTGGTTTCAATCCTTAGTAGGTGCTACATACTTAGATATAAGTATAAAGCAACTATTTTTCTAAGTTAAACCTTCGTTCTAATCTAATCTAATCTTAGAAAATTTAAATCGTATATTCCTCTTGAATCAGGAGCCTTCTGTGACCTTCATTTTAAAGCGACACTATTGGTTCGGGAAATATTTTTTATAGCAGTATCAGTTTACTTTTCAAAGTAACAACGAAAAACTGTTTTGTAAAATCCGTTTAAAATTGGTTAACAAGTGGTAGATTCCGCTCATCCCTTCAATTTTAGAATTTATATGCATTTTAAAGGAAAAAAAGCGAAGAAAGAGAAGACGAAGAAAAAAAAGAACATTCCTGTAATTACAGCATTAATTAAATGGAAATTATTTCGAGGCGAACTATTTTAACAGCATGAATCTTGCTGTAATAAAAATCTGCATTTCTAAAATACATGATAGTTCATGCTTGCAACAACAAGTAATATTATCCGTGTAGATTAATGTGTCGTTTCTCTGCGGCAGGAACAACTGTATTTTTAATATTATTAAAATAAAACAAAAAACTTTCGGAGAGAATAAAATCAAACTGAATCTTGTGTTGTTTCTATGGCAATCGTTTAAGGCCAGTTTTCCCATTAATTGCTAAATATAGTCGTCGATTTTGCCATACAAAAATAAAACGAAGCATCCGTTGTTTTATTTCTTTATAACTTTGTTGGTTTTTTTTTACTATAATTATCTTCTCACTTCAAAATGGCGGTCTTTTATTAAAATCAACGAAAAGAATTCCACAATGACGTCACTTATTTGTTTAAACAGCTTAAACTAAAATTCTGTTTATTTTTATAACGTTGGGAAAAGCAGGCTAAAAAATGTTAAAACGAAGTGAAAAAATTTTAATTTTTTTTATTTTTCTATTATTATTCAGCTAAATTTATTTTGAGCTAATATCTATCGTGTTTGATTTTCTTGATAGTCTATTCGCTAAAGATTCACAGGTAAATGGTGCGTCAATGTGAACAAAAACAACAATAAGTCGATTGAGAATACTAACGGGAGTAGTTTTGATTTTGAGAAGACGTGTTTTCAGTCAACCTCTTGCCGCTACTACCGCATACATTTAAACGAAGCTCAACAATAACGACAACAACAGCAGAAGCAATAATAATAATCGTTTCTATTCTAATAAAGATGATATATATATATATATATATATATATATATATATATATATATATATATGCATCGTATTTTGGCTTTAATTTCAGGTGAAAATAAAATCAAAAATTCTTCAACATTTGGATATTTTTTTATTAAGTTGGTTCTAAGCTTTCGACTCACATGACCCATCTTCAGAGAGGTTACAGGGACGTTAACATAAAAACATCCACCAACAGAGACGATTTTATCTTGTGTTGATATAAAAAATATATATTCTAAACATATACTGTTAAATATAAGAGACAATGAAAGTCTATTATGTTTAATCATGAGCCGTTCTAAACATCGTATTTTGGCTTTCATTTCAGGTGAAAATTAAAGCCAAAATACGATGTTTAGAACGGCTCATGATTAAACATAGTAGACATTCATTGTCACTTATATTTAACAGTATATGTTTACAAAATAATTATATGCCGCCTCGATACACTATATATATATATATATATATATATATATATATATAATTCCAGGTGAATAGGATTCAAGGTTTTTTTTATTTTGAGTGCTCTGGCATTTATTTTATTATGAACAGTGCTCAATATAATGAGTATTATAGAGCTTTATATAATTATGTAGTTATGACTTAATTGTACATTGCGACTCGGAAATTTCTGTTTCGAGATAGATTCTCATCATCAGGCAATGTTGCTGTTGGTTGTGCAGATGATTTACATTTAAATGACAAAAACCTTTGGTTTGCTGTATATGTATGTGGGAAGATATAAAAATTTACATGTGTCTTTCTTTTTGGCTAATCAGAGTGGAGATTCATTTTGGGATTTGGCCCCAAAGAATACATACTAACCAACTTTTTCTCTTTTTTCTTTTTTCCTCCCTTATCTTACCATTTTCCCTTGTTTCTTTTCCCTTTGCCAGAAATTTACGTGTCGCAATGTACAATTAATTCATAGCTACAACTATATATATATATATATATATATATATATATATATATATATTACAATTTATAACATTTACAAACTACAATCTACTACAAAACTGTACATTTTGTTTCGACATTGAAAGAACAATATCTCATCAGGTAGTTAATAACGATGGTAATAAACATTATTTTTTAAAAGAAAAATTTTAAAAAACTAATTTTCTTTTATTTTGGGAAAACTTTTCGTACAAGGCAAAGATGGCAGGAAAATGAAAAAGAAAAAAGAGAAATCGAAAAGAAAAAAGGGAAAGAAAGAGGAAAGAAAATTCGGGGTCAATTTTTCTGTGAGCCGTTTCCATTGGCTTTTTCCCCTCGTTTCTTTCTTTCTATCTTGTTTTTCTCTTTGTTAGTTATTTTCTCTATGTCCTTCTCTTTCCCCTTTTTTGATTTCTCTTTTTGCATTCCAATCAAAAATTATATTCCCATGAAAAAAATAATATAAAAATGATACCTTGTCTGTCAATTTCAATGAAACCTATATAAAAGAGAGACTGTTGCCCAAATACACAATTTGAATTGACATTCGTTCTTAAGCGTGCTCTTTGATTATATGCTGCGTATGTATATATGTTTATGTATGTATGTGAGTGTGTATTCGCCTAACTGATGTAATGATGTATTTTTTCTTAAATTTTCATTTTTAAGGGAGTGATCATTATTTTTATTTCTGTTTTTGAGTTTCTTGGTGTCTTTATTTGGGAATTTCATTCGTGTAAAATCTTCTGTACAATATAGACGGAAGCTGACGGTGGTTCGCCTGAAATAGGCCTATACTTGCGCTTAACCATGGAATAACGTGTCTGTCTTAATCTTTACACACACACACACACACACACACACACACACACACACACACACACACACACATATATATATATATATTACTGGAACTTATTTTAATTCAATATTCACATTTAAAATGTAAAAGATGAAAATGAATTTTTGGCAGAAAGTAAGGGGGAGAAAAAATATTGGGAATTGCACAGACAGACAATAAATGGTAATGATATGAAGTTCAAGTATACATTCTTTTTTGGCTACAAAGAAACGGGGTCCTGGTGTTTATGTATATTGACTCCAGTGCCTGTAGATGAAATGCAGAGTGTGAACCAAACACCACAGTGAACCGGTTCACACTGAATCCAGTCGCGCAATTTCTGCTGCTTATGAGGTGCTCAGCAATGGCTGACCCGGAAGTGTTCACAATTTGACCCGCCGGAACATCAGTATTGAGAATTCTTTGAGGCATATGTTGTTTTATTCTGCTATCAAATCTTTGTGACGTCCTTCCTATGTAGTCGTTACCACAACTACAGGCGGATCTATAAATAACAGAATAAACATGGTGAGGAGGAGGAACGTCCTTTTTTTATAGACGGGAAAGCAGAACAAGTGCCAAGATGGACTCTAACTTGAGCAGAAAAATAACACGAAGTAACTGCTCTAGAAATTTGATTGGACATTTGTTCACTACGTGAACTAATATATGTTAGCCTTAAGTACACTGGACATTTTTCCGCAGTATGCGGCTTAACCTTGAAAAAAATTATTTATTTTATCCTGTATCACACCATTAACAACATCACTGGGATAATCTTTTTTAGATAAGGTGCTGCGGATAAAATCTAACTCCACGTCCAAATAACTTTCCGTGCAAATTTTTAATGGCCTATGTGTCAGTCAATTAAGTGCCATACGTGATATGCGCATGGGCGATCATGTCTCGGAAGAGACATGACTGACTGGGCAGAAGATTCTCCCGCAATAGGTTGCCATTGCTTTCTGCGGTAGACTGGTTGCCGACCAAGGCTATAGAATCCAATCTGTCCTGTTATTTAACCCATAACTGGAAGGAAGAGACGGATTAATACCTTTCCCAAGGGTATTTGCGCGTAAGTGAATACAACGGATTCAACTGGAATTCGAACTCGGCTCCCCGGTTTCTCGTTCCAAGCCGATACCCACTGTACCACAACGCACATCCGGCCTATGTATAAGGGTCTTAATTAAATTTATTTTTCCTTTTCTGGGACAAAATGAGTCCCACCGTGTGTATAATCCCGAAAACGTAGTTTTACGAAACACGGATGTTTCAAATTGAGTTAGAGTCCGATGAACGAAAACATCTAAAACATAAAGAATATTCGGACTCCTTTCCAATGATAAATTTTAAGGACGGATGAAGCTGATTCAGAGTAGCAAGAAATGAGTCAGCCTGTTCCTTATTATCAAGCAAACAAAAAGTATCGTCCACATATCGATAAAACATAGACGGTTTATTTTCCCGCGTAAAGAGAGCAAACTCACAGAAACCCACAAATATTTTGGCCAAGGCTGGACCCAATCTGGATCCCATAGAGACACCATCAATTTGCCTAAACATATAATCGTTCAAGCTGAACTCAATTGATGTCGTGGCAAACTTCATTAATTCAATGAAGACATTCACAGGTATGTCCGGACAGGTCAAGAAACTACGATAGCGCATCTCACAACAAATATTTATAGTTTCTAAAACTGGAACACATGTAAATAACGAACAGATATCAAAAGAACATATAAATTTGTCTACAGAAGGAGTATTACGAATAACCTTTGCAAAAGTAAATGAATCCTTAATAGTGTACGAATTATAATAATCCAATACCGGTTGTAGGATTTCAGCTAGAAAACTAGAAACCTTATGTTGGACCGACCCTACCATTGATAAAATTGGTCTCATAGGTACGTTTTCCTTATGGAGTTTTGGTAAACCATAAAGACGAGGACGAATTGACCCTGCAGGTCTAATTTCGTTTAACCCACCGAACAAGTTGTTTCTGAAACTTCGCTTCGACTGCTATGATGCGGTCCGGTTGAGACTCATGACAAGTCCCAGCAATACCCCGATGAAGTACGGGATTGAAACCGGTCGGTCGTTTCGTGTTTCTTATTTTTTATTCCATCTTTTGTTAACATCTACAAATGTAAGTATGAAGCTTACTTTATTAATTTCAATTGTAAAGTTCTGTACCAGTAATAATTTGTTTAAATTTATATTTATATATATATTATTTTTAATCGTATCACACCGAGCAAGGCGGTAACGCCACTGATGTGCAGGGGGCTACGTAATAGTAATAGTGAAAAGATTGGAAAGGAGAAAGCCGGAAACCACATCCTAAACAGGGAACAAGGGATGAGCATCTTAAACAGTTCAATAGACGTGGGTGGAGTGTGAACCGGGCGATATATGTATATATATATGAACTGAAGGGACGTTACCTTGGTATTTTTCTTTCACACACTTTGAACGTGACCGTGAGGATATATATATATCCTCACTGTCACGTTCAAAGAGAGAGAAAAAGAGAAAAATACCAAGGTAACGTCGGTTCAGTTCATTCTCTTTGCTACCAGTTATTAAACTTTAATACCATTTATGAAATCTCATGCTGCGAGTTCGCTTTTTAGCAGTGTTTTATTACTTTTTTTCAATAATTATGTCAAGCAGTGAAGAATATATATATATATATATATATATATATATATTATTTAATTTCCTAATTAAATTAGAGCTATACCTTAACTTTCAATATTTGAATAGATTTTTTGTGGTACAGAACTTGAGTATTGCTTTAAAAGTTATAATTTTTAAGTTCGAGAGCATAATGAGGATAAAATATGAAACAAAAAAAAAATTATTCGCTCCAGCTCGTCAAAATTTTTTTAATTGGGTGAACTTAACGTAAAATGTCAGAGTTGTGAAAAATGAAATGGTCAATGATGGGAAAGGGGAAATGAACTGCTAGAGACTGATCACAACAAGGCCCAGAAAACATTCTCGCTGTTTACACAGCGAGGGTTTGCAATATCTGATGTAAACAGTCTCCAGCACCTTCAAATGAAAAAGTGAATATGAATAGGCCAATACGGAAAGCCAATCCACATTAAACTTCATGGCACACTTTCTATTTTTTATTAGATGTTCACAAATTGAGGAACAGTAGAAGTTAATTTTCTTGTCATGTATGGTTCCTGGTTTTCAGTGGGACATGCTGTTTGATTCTACTCTCAAGCCTTTGAGTGGTTCTACCTATGTAACTGGCACAATATATATATATATATATATATATATATATATATATATATATATATATTTTTTTAATTCAGATACTTCAATCCAATGGAAAAAAGCAGGAAGGTAAATTCCAAAAAACCCGATCCTAATTAATAATAAAAATTTATTTTAATATTAAAAAATGATACAGGAAGAGAGCTCCATGTAATAAAATATTACAGAGCAAATATATATTAAAAAAGGATTAATTCAAAGATGTTGAATGGCCATTTCGATATGAAGATCCCCACGGGGGACGACACATCACCTCAGCAACAGAAAAAACCTTTCAGAAACTGGAGAAAAATTAGTCTACTTTTCCTTTTTAAATAGATTGCAAAGAAATTAAAAAATAAATAATAAAATAAAATAAAAATAAAAATAAAGGGAAAGAAAAAGAAAAAGAAAACGAAAAAGAAAAAGAAAAAGATAGAATAAAATCAAATAAATAAGAAAAGAAAAAAATTGACATCGTCTGGGTTCGCAAAAAAAAGGGAGAATGTAACTAAAAATTAACAGACAGCCGTGTTAAATCGACGTAAGTTTAAGCAACACGGAAAAAAGGTGGTAAGAGAGATAAAAGAAGGAAGGGAGGGAAAAAGAAAGAAACTAAAGAAAAACTTTTTTTTAAATATTACAGACGCTGGACAAATTCAAAAACTTAATTTCCCCAAAACGTTAAAGTATTAGAAAAAGGCCTTTACTTAAAAAGGCATAATTATTAATAAAAGGGAATAAAAAGATATAGGATTTAAAATAAAATTATTTTTAAAAAAATTAGGTCATTTGAAATTAAACTAAATAAAGACAACACTAGGTAAAAAAAAAAAAATTAATTACAATTATTATATACATACTTATAGAAGTACACACATACATACATATATATATACACACACAATTCTACGAATAAGAATACATATATACATACACATACACACACATACATTCAATTTATTACACACTTATATACATATACATGCGCATACACACATATATATGTGTGTACACACCTATATACAAAAAATTCATATACACATAATATACATGTGTACACATACATGCACACATATACACACACACACACACGCACACATATATATATATATATATATATACATATTCCATATGCATTCACACACATACATATTAATGAATATTATGAAAAGGAGCATTTAAATAGCTAAAAAAATTTTTTCAAAATTACATATAGCCCACATACATAAATACATATATACATATATATACATATATATACAAATATGCACATCCACACACAAACATACACATATACATAAAAAAAAAAAATTAAAATTAAAATTAAAAATTTTTTTAAAAATATTAAAAAAAATTATAGAAAAATTTAGAATTTAAAAATTAAAAATTAGAAGTTAAATTTTAAAATCCGCCCTATGGCGGCACTTGTTTATAAATTCCCTCCTAAAGTTCAAAAGTAAGTCCTGATGAGGATACTTCAAAATCAGAATCTTCTCCAATAAACACAGACGACACCTATCACGAAAACTTTTAGGAGTACAAGCTGAGCCTATTAATTTTCAGCTGATTATAGGGTCCTGCCCTTCCTCCTTCATTTCCCAGAACCTACGTGATAGTGCCGTCTGGAATCTCTGTTTAGGGTTCGAAAACGAGTACCTGTGATTATAAAGCCTCTGTTTGAAAGAGCCCGCGGACATGCCAATATAGGTCCGGTAATTATCCTTGTTATTAGATGGAGAAATGCGGGCTTCATAAATTACATGGGTGGATTTACATTTGCCTTGCACCGGGCAGGCATCCACAGAATAACAATTGCATTTGTCGACAATTCCGGATTTAGCTTCCGTATTATTTAGGTTCATTAAAATTTGTTTATTGTGGGAATTAATTATATTATCTATATTTGAGGTGCAAGAATAACTAATTTTTAGGGTGAATCTATTAAAAATTTTATTTAAGGGATTGTTATTATTATTAAAATGTTTATCGATTAATCTGAGAAAATACTTACCAATATTTATATTAGTTAGCTTACAATAAGGAGGGTTAAACCAAATTATCTTCCTTTTCCTACATTTTCGGGTGTTTTTAGTTTTTGATGATTCTGGGTTTATAGCAGGCTTATCATACTTTAACTTATTAACAAAACCGCTTTTCTGAAGGGCCTTATCGTAAATTTCTTTGCTTGCGTTGAAAATTGATAATTGGTTAACCCTATTATTTATTATCTTGGGTATTTGTCTTATAATATTCTTGGGGTGGTTGGATAAACTATTTATATAGGTGGGAGAACTATTTTCTTTGAGAAAGGGTTGGTAGGAACCATCATTTAAGTTAAGGGTGATATCTAGATAGTTTACATTTTTGAGATTGGAAGTAACCTCAATCTGTTGAGATTGGAAGTAACCTCAATCTGTTGCTGAGGTGATGTGTCGAAATGGCCATTCATATCGAAATGGCCATTCAACATCTTTGAATTAATCCTTTTTTAATATATATATATATATATATATATATATATATATATATCAGCAGTAAATCTAGGAGAAGATTTGGTAAATAATCACAATAGATCCTAGTAATATTAAACTAAATATTAAAACTGATCCAACAGAGGGTTTCATTTTAAATTCAATATACAGAGAAGATATCTATTAATTTCATATGTAAATTCAATATTTTACATTTTGGGAATAGCCAGTTCTACAGATTCTCAGAACCCGTATTATCAACCCCTGCCAGACGTATAATGAAGACATTCTAGTGTAACCAGAAATACAGGTTGGTTTAGAAAAGGGAAAGGTAAAGAAGTTTAGTGTAGAAATGGAAGAGGCCAAGAAGAGGGGAGAGGTATTAGTAGCACTACTTTAAGATAGGAGTGGAGGGAAAGCAGCTTGCCCGATGGATCAAGGGTAGCCAGTAGAAATAAACTTAAGCGTTATCATGTGTATAGAAATAAATTCTAACCGGTATCAAGAAATTTAGGCAAAAAATTAATATAACGATTAAATTAGAAAGAAGAGAATTAGTTACTAACTTAACAAGGAAGTTTAAATCTACTCCTATGACGACATTTGCTAACCAACTCGTTACGTTGGTTTAGAAGTAAATTTTAATTATGATATTTTAATATCCTATTTTTCTACTGAGCACAGATTACATTTATCACTTAGACTATTGTGAGTAAGTGCTGAGCCTATTAATTTCCAATCTATTTATGGTTTCAGACCTTTCAGTACCCAATATTTTCGGGGAAAGACTGTTTGATATTTTAGTTTTTGGTTGGTAAAAGTGTACCTATGAGAATATAAATTATGTTTCCAAACCCCCCGCTAAAATTCTAATGTATATATTATAACTTTTGTTGTTCTCTTTAGAGGAAATGATAGCTTGGTAGATCATATTGGAAGATTTACATTGCAATTGCAGGTTCGTACAATACTGGGTTTAATATTGTTTCCATCAAAATTCCTTAAAATCTAGTTATTATGCGAACTGATGATGTTGTATATATTACTAGTGCAGGAATAGATGATTTTAATAGTTTTTCTATTAAATATCTTATTTAAAGGGTTGTGGTGCATTGGATATCGGCTCGGAACGAGAAATCGGGGAGCTGAGTTCGAATTCCACCCGAATTCATTGCATTCACTTACGCGCAAATACCCTTGGGAAAGGTATTAATCCGTCTCTTCCTTCCAGTTATGGGTTAAATAACAGGACAGATTGGGTTCTATAGCCTTGGTCGGCAACCAGTCTACCGCAGAAAGCAATGGCAACCTACTGCGGGATAATCTTCTGCCCAGTCAGTCATGTCTCTTTCATGATGGCACTTAACTGACTGACTGAATATAATAACTGAAATAATGATTAAGGCTTCTACTGGTCATGAAGTGGGGGATCGGTTTTCTATTGTTATGAAGTAATAAACTGATCCCCCACTAATTACTACTTAATGATATAATAGATCTCTTTTTTCTCTAGCCATGAGTCAAATAACAGGACAGATTGGGTTCTATAGCCTTGGTCGGCAACCAGTCTACCGCAGAAAGCAATGGCAACTTACTGCGGGATAATCCTTCTCCCAGTCAGTCATGTCTCTTTCGAGACATGATCGCCCAAGTGTGTATCACGTATGGCACTTAACTGACTGACTGAATATAATAACTGAAATAATGATTAAGGCTTCTACTGGTCATGAAGTGGGGGATCGGTTTTCTATTGTTATGAAGTAATAAACTGATCCCCCACTAATTACTACTTAATGATATAATAGATCTCTTTTTTCTCTAGCCATGAGTCAAATAACAGGACAGATTGGGTTCTATAGCCTTGGTCGGCAACCAGTCTACCGCAGAAAGCAATGGCAACTTACTGCGGGATAATCTTCTGCCCAGTCAGTCATGTCTCTTTCGAGACATGATCGCCCAAGTGTGTATCACGTATGGCACTTAACTGACTGACTGAATATAATAATTGAAATAATGATTAAGGCTTCTACTGGTCATGAAGTGGGGGATCGGTTTTCTATTGTTATGAAGTAATAAACTGACCCCCCACTAATTACTACTTAATAATATAATACATCTCTTTTTTCTTTAGCCATGAGTCAAATAACAGGACAGATTGGGTTCTATAGCCTTGGTCGGCAACCAGTTTACCGCAGAAAGCAATGGCAACTTACTGCGGGATAATCTTCTGCCCAGTCAGTCATGTCTCTTTCGAGACATGATCGCCCAAGTGTGTATCACGTATGGCACTTAACTGACTGACTGAATATAATAACTGAAATAATGATTAAGGCTTCTACTGGTCATGAAGTGGGGGATCGGTTTTCTATTGTTATGAAGTAATAAACTGATCCCCCACTAATTACTACTTAATGATATAATAGATCTCTTTTTTTCTCTAGCCATGAGTCAAATAACAGGACAGATTGGGTTCTATAGCCTTGGTCGGCAACCAGTCTACCGCAGAAAGCAATGGCAACTTACTGCGGGATAATCTTCTGCCCAGTCAGTCATGTCTCTTTCGAGACATGATCGCCCAAGTGTGTATCACGTATGGCACTTAACTGACTGACTGAATATAATAATTGAAATAATGATTAAGGCTTCTACTGGTCATGAAGTGGGGGATCGGTTTTCTATTGTTATGAAGTAATAAACTGACCCCCCACTAATTACTACTTAATAATATAATACATCTCTTTTTTCTTTAGCCATGAGTCAAATAACAGGACAGATTGGGTTCTATAGCCTTGGTCGGCAACCAGTTTACCGCAGAAAGCAATGGCAACTTACTGCGGGATAATCTTCTGCCCAGTCAGTCATGTCTCTTTCGAGACATGATCGCCCAAGTGTGTATCACGTATGGCACTTAACTGACTGACTGAATATAATAATTGAAATAATGATTAAGGCTTCTACTGGTCATGAAGTGGGGGATCGGTTTTCTATTGTTATGAAGTAATAAACTGATCCCCCACTAATTACTACTTAATAATATAATACATCTCTTTTTTCTCTAGCCATGAGTCAAATAACAGGACAGATTGGGTTCTATAGCCTTGGTCGGCAACCAGTCTACCGCAGAAAGCAATGGCAACTTACTGCGGGATAATCTTCTGCCCAGTCAGTCATGTCTCTTTCGAGACATGATCGCCCAAGTGTGTATCACGTATGGCACTTAACTGACTGACTGAATATAATAATTGAAATAATGATTAAGGCTTCTACTGGTCATGAAGTGGGGGATCGGTTTTCTATTGTTATGAAGTAATAAACTGATCCCCCACTAATTACTACTTAATAATATAATACATCTCTTTTTTCTCTAGCCATGAGTCAAATAACAGGACAGATTGGGTTCTATAGCCTTGGTCAGCAACCAATCTACCGCAGAAAGCAATGGCAATCTACTGCTGGATAATCTTCTGCCCAGTCAGTCATGTCTCTTTTGAGACATGATCGCCCAAGTGTGTATCACGTATGGCACTTAACTGACTGACTGATCTTTGTGAAATAGAAATTACTTAAAACCTGATTATGTAAATTGATGATGTTATACATATTATTAGTGCAGGAATAGATGATCTTGGTCGTTTTCCTATCAAATATTTTTTTTAGAGTGTCTTTGTCTTCTTTGTGAAAGTGCTTGCTTACTAATTTAAGAAAAAAACTGTCCAACGTTAATATTTGATAATCCACAGAACGGGAGCTTTAAACATATAATTTTTCTTTTCCTATGTTTGCTTTTAATCTTCGGTAATTCAGATTTACTAGCTAATCTATCTTCATAGCCGCTACTTCGGAGAGCTTATCATACAGTTTTTAAGGTCAGTCAGTCAAGTGCCATACGTGATACACGCTTGGGCGAAAGACATGACTGACTGGGCAGAAGATTATCCCGCAGTAGGTTGCCATTGCTTTCTGCGGTAGACTGGTTGCCGACCAAGGCTATTGAACCCAATTTGTCCTGTTATTTAACCCGTAACTGGAAGGAATAGATGGATTAATACCTTTCCCAAGGATATTTGCGTGTAAGTGAATGCAATGAATTCAGCTGGAATTCGAACTCGGCTCCCCGATTTCTCGCTCCGAGCCGATATGCACTGCACCACAACGCACATCCATAATAACTATTAAGCTAGCAAATGCAAGAAGGTACATCAGGAGAAATAACCGATTGACAGATGCTAAAATTAAAGAATTAAAAGAACTGCAACCAGAACAGGTGAATCAACAGAAGGTGAAAAGGAACCGGAAATGTACATAAAAATACTAACATCTCAAAAACCACAGATCATAAGCAAGAAACTGAAATACACGCAAATCACTGTGGAGATAATACTGAAAGTTGAGATGAGTTGGAAAGACGTGATCTTAGTCACTCACAAGCCGGCAATAAAACGAGTTCCAAATCCTACTGAACCAAATAATGTTACGGAAAAGAAGAATAGTATACTAGAAGCCAAAGAAGAAATCATAAAGTATATTAGTCAGACACAAAATATTGACATAGGCCAATATTTTGTGTCTGACTAATATGCAGTCTCACAGACATGAAGATACACATTGGAAAAGAAAAATAGAGATACGCAACATATAATCGAAGAACACACGTAAGAACGAATGTCAACTCAAATTGTGTATTTGGGCAACAATCTCTCTTTTATACATTGAAATTGACAGACAAGGTATTATCATTTTTATATAATTTTTTCATGGGAATATAATTTTTGATTGGAATGCAAAAAGTGAAATCAAAAAAGGGGAAAGAGAAGGACATAGAGAAAATAAGCAAAGGAAGGAGAACAAATCCCAAAATTACAACCAACAAACCTCAAAACTATTAGACTATACAGTGCAGAACTCAAATTAATCCTGGACAAAGTAAACCCATATATAAGTCTCAACGAAGTAATATATACATCGATAATAGGAGCAAATAAAAAGATTAAACGTCAAAGTAAAAAGAGGCAATCTCACAGACATGAAGATACACATTGGAAAAGAAAAATAGAGAAAGAAACTTGGCACGAGGAAAAAGTGTAAAGTCTAGAAAAGGTAGAAGAATCAAAAGAAAATATAAAGTTAGGAATGAAAATGAAGTCCAATCAGTTAAAGAAAAAATAAAGCGAACGATACAACTGTAGACTCAAAGAATCAGACGTTATGAAAAAAGATCAAGATTCTACAGACACAACACAATCTTTCAAACCGATACGAATAAGTTTTACAGAGATTTAGATAAACAAAAGATAGAATGGACATCCTTTCCCAACAATGAAAAAGGTTATAGAGTTCTGGGGAAAATATGGGCTTGCTCTAAAGAACATAACAAAGAAGCAGAGTGGATTATGCAAGAGGTAAAACGGATGAAAAATAAACCAGAACAAACATAGGTGGCAATTACAGAAGAAGATGTTGAATGTGCACGGAAGAAGAAGACACAACTGGAAATAGATAAAATTCCTCTGTTATCTAAATACAGAACACAAAAAAAAAAAAACTAGCCAAAGAACTTTAAGAAACGTCAATGATTCTATTAAATTTCCAGTATGGGTTAGTGTTATGGGGAAAGACACCTATTCCTCAGATAATGGACTCTCCCTTCTATATTAATAAGAGTTAACAGGAAGTACTTGGAAAGTTTATGGGAGTTCTTTAGACTTCTATTAGAGTTCAGTAGAACTACGAGGTAGTTAATATCAGTCGGCAATTAGTTGAACACTAAGGAGTCAGCTTTCAGTGAAAGATTACCAAGTTCCTAACATTTTGAGTACGTTAAGTCGATTAGCAACCGACATAGCACGATTATAACCTTCAGCGCGAAAACAACTCCACAACAGTTAACAAAGGAATTACCTTCATTTTACCCAAGAATGGTGACACAAATGTCCAAAAAATATAGACCAATTACATGCCTTCACAGTACTTACAAGCTGTTGATATCTATTCTGATAAAACAGGCGTATTTCTTCTTGGAAAAAATGGCATACTATCTCTTTAACAAAAAGGGTGCAAACGTGGTTCTTACAGATGTAAAAACCAACTACAGTTATAAAAACCAAGTACAGATGTAAAAACCAATTAAGTGAAGGGAAATTATGATGAATTGGCAAAACATGTTACATTAATGGTTCGTAAATAATTTGCAATAGATTTCTATATTAAAATCATGGCCAATGAATTTCTATATATGTTCTTAGTATTTGCTATGTCTGTATATATGTAATCATGAGAGTGAATAAACATTCTGACGCTTGAAGCCATACGTAACAAGCTGGGATACGTAATGAGGATGGAGAGCTTGGAGAATCTAATACTCACAGGATGAATAGAGGGGAGAGAGACAGAGGAAAGAAAGTGCGAGACATACTTGATAGGCTTGAGCAGGTGGATGGCAGAGCGGTGTTTGCCAAGAGGAAAAGTGTTAAGACCGACAAAGGATAGAGGCAAATGGGAATCCATGATTGCCTACGTCCTGAAAGGACACGGCATGTAAAGAAGAAGATTATATTATCTTATGAGTTTATTATAATGTCATAATAATTTAAAATTTTACAGTCTCTATTGCAATGAATTATTCGTACTAATCTGGGTTGTAGTAGTTACAGTTGTGGTGGATGTAGTAGTAGTAGTAGTAGTAGTAGCGATAGTAGTAGAAAGATAGCGATAATTATAATTGAATCTCTCTTCGATTGCCACTTCCGTGACTAATCCTAGCCGCACTTCCTTTTCATGCGTTCTCTTCCGATTTTGTTTGATTCTTTTTTTTTTTCTAATTTTAAAATGAGTCCCTTCGAATTGCGTCCTCGTTCACATTGTTGATGAACACATTTTATTTGACTTGCGCACTTTCTGCCTTTGATGCAATCTGAAGCGTAAAACGTAAAGGACAAAGAAAATCATGAAAAGAATATGCAAAGTGACATCCGACGAAAACAAAAAAGACGGGACCCCTGCCCCCCCCCCCCCCAAAAAAAAGCGAATAAAGAAAGGAAAAAAAACAAAAACAAAAAGAACATGTATGAATATTAATCTTTCTGAATCATTAACGGAGAAAAGAAAAGCAAGAATGAAAAACAGGCTAGAAAGGAGACGAAAAAACAAAAAATAAAACAGAAACAGGAGTGCCTTCCAGACAGTTGTTACAACCGGCGATGAACCTTTATATTCCCCTGGGGAAATAATTATCATAGATTAAAGATTTCAACAAATGTTGGTTGTCCAAACACGGAACTGGGCGATTTTTCTTCTTTAACTGTAACTTTCATGAACATACCCGCATTAATGCACCAAGTTTTACACTATAGCACAACTCAGAGCTTCATGCACTATGCAATCATCAGGTGCATATTATGAACTGACCGTTTCTAGATTTGAATTTCTATTTTTAAATATAAATAAAAATAGAAATTAAAATCTAGAAATGGTCAGTTCACAATATGCATCTGATGATAAACAATCAATAGACCGAAATGCACTTATAATCTTTTTATAGGGATGCAAAATTGACAGATAGATAGATAGATAAAGAGAAACTGAGAAAATAGTGTGTCATTTTCATGAACATAAATACATGGAGCCAAATAGGCCTTCATTGATACATCAAATTTTAAATTATATATAATTTAAAATTTGATGTATCAATGAAGGCCTATTATATGTATATATATAGTGTTGTCATCTGCAGACAGATCTGTTTCGCCGTATCATAGCTCATCAGTACGGTTAGACTCCGATTGCTTTTTTACCCAGGATTGAAACCCGATCGAAATGGCGTCAGTCGGCGACTCTGCCCTTGGGCTATGGGCGCGTGTGTATATATATATATATATATATATATATATATATATATATATATATATATAATGTTCACCCTATACAAGGCTCAGAAGCCACTACCACGATGACTGTAACTACTACTGCTGATACTAGTACTACTAGGAGACATCATCATCATCAACTTTTCTACAAAAAATCAACATTATCAAGATGAACTTTTTGAAAATCAAAAGACCTCGATTAGTACGAACGATGTATTGGAGAGAGAGAGAGAGAGAGAGAGAGAGAGAGAGTGAGGGCGCTCACCTTCCTGAACGTACATACATATATACATGGATGCACAGAGACAATCAGACAAATACATATGTAGTGATATATGCGTACATCTATCTATCTAAATATATATATATATATATATATATATAGAGAGAGAGAGAGAGAGAAAGAGAGAGAGGAGAGACAAACAGACAGAGATAATGTGGACATAGCAACAGTACTTAAGATTCACTTTTCAGTTGGATTTTATATATATATATATATATATATAATCGCCCGGTTCACACTCCACCCACATCTATTGAACAGGTGAAGAGGCTCATCCCTTGTTTCCTGTTTAGGATGTGGTTTCCGGCTTTCTCTTTTCCATTCTTTTTACCCTTACGTAGCCCCCTGCGCATCAGTGGCGTTACCGCCTTGCTTGGGGTGATATGATTAAAAAAATATATATATATATATATAAATATTCGACGTCCAACATTCTCCCATGATAACAATGAATTTTAAATTTTGTACACGCACACACACACACACACACACACACACACACACACACACACACACGCCCGCATATATATAGATAGATAGAAAAAGGAAGAGTGTGTGCCACTTTCCTGAACAGACACACATGCATACATGCAGACAAGCATACATACATGTATAATTAAATGCAGATAATTTAATGCACGCCAGTAAAATTCCTGTGTACGCAGAGGGATAGATGGAATGACGAACAGAGATAGACAAACATAGATACGTACTCAGATATTATCATGCCACACACACACTCGCCTTACACACACACACACACACACACACACACACACATACATATATATTTATATATATATATTGACACATGTCAATAATTACATTATCAATATTTTATTTTAATTTTTTTTTTTTTATAATCAAATCGCCCCAAGCAAGGCATTTTACTGCCACTGTTTTGCAGGGGGTTACATAGGAGGAAATTATGAGAAAATATGACAGGTTATGACAGGTTATAGGGGGTGTCAGGAAGTGGGTAAGAGAAGGATGAGAATACGGATGAGAGTGGAACAGACGGAGAAAGGAGCATGAGAGAGAGAGAAAGAGAGAGAGAGGATGCAGGTTAGTGAGATAGGAGATGACTATTGACTTTGCATTTAAATTCTTCTCTGTAAGTAGTGTCTGCACGCGCAGGTATGTAGACATGATGCAGATACAATGCAACAGATCGAGATAGATAGATAGATAGATAGATAGATAGATAGATAGATAGAAACAACAGGATAGATAGATAGATAGATAGATAGATAGATAGATAGATAGATAGATAGATAGATAGATTCCAACCTTTGGTCAAACAGGGAGAAATTAACTATAGAGGTAACTTACGCTGATCTTTTGGTTGATACTGCATGGTTAACTTGTAAATTAGCTTTCGAAATTCTGATTGTAACCTTGATTCGAACTATAATCGGAAGAAAATATTTAACAGCGTCAATTCTTAAGACGCCATGTTACGATTACTGCCTTCGAAATAAGCTGAAAACACCGTCGTCATACGTCGTCAAACTGGACAATTTCATCAAAGATGAAGGGAAGACTTGAAGCAACCGAAATCTAGTTCTACAGAAGGATGCCTAGGATACCATGGCCGGGGCACGCAAGCAATGACGGGACTTTGGAGAGGAGGGACACAGAAAAGAAACTGATACTTAACATCAGGAAACGACAACTGGAGTTTTTGTGAAATGTAATGAGGAAGGAGGGCTCGGAGAACATGATACTCACAAGATGAATAGAGAGGAAGAGGGACAAGGGAAAGCAACGCACTACATATCTGATGGACTTGAACATATGGATGGTGAAGTGGGGATTGAGTGGAATAACTTGAGAAGGGTTAGTAAGAGCGACAATGAATAGGGAAAAATGGAGGGCCTGATCGCCTACGTCCTGAAGGGACACGACACATAGGAGAAGAATAATGATTTTATTCTTAAAAAATTAACTATAGAAATGTTGAAATTAGTCAAAATACGAGCCTTGAATACTCTGTAAAAATGGTATTTCAAACCGCCATTAATATTGTAACAAAACGTCGGCGTTAGCTAAGACTACTCTTCTTTGAGCGTCATTGACTGAAGCTACAAAATAAAAAAGCACTGTACTAAATAACTTAAGTATCATCACCTGAGGAATTTCGACAACAACTATCAGAAGCCAGTCGAAAAGAAAAATAATATAACCAAGATGCTAAAGTTCCACACGATTTAAACAAATACTGGAAAGCAGACTTGAGAAGCCTATTTTCCAGGAAAGTTGTTTTAATAGAAAGATTTTACGAAGAACAATGGCACTGACTGGTGATTTTCTAAGCGTAGCTTAGATGTGACACAAGGCCGAAAGTAAGGGACAACTCACTACTAAGTTGTAATAATTCTAACGCAACAAGCTTGTTAACCATTACACCACCTTGAGGTACCCAACAAGAGCACTGAAAGCAATGAAAGTTCAATTTTTCCTTTTTTGTTTTTACTAATGTTCAGCCAATACAAGACCCAAAAGCGACACAAGGTAGTGGGTTACTGTGTGGGCTTACATTCTGATAATTTATTCACTACCTATTTCATTTTAATTTCTTATCTGGTCCTGGGTATGACGGTAAATTGCATCCGGCAGCAAGGCCTTGATTTTGGGAGGTTTGTGAGGAGCATGGAATCACCTCTTAATTGTTGTTGTTCCCAGGTCCATCCCGACCCGGAGTGGTAGCACCTGTTAGGGTTCCAGTTATGGGCAAATAGTTACCCCCCAAACTGGAGTCAAAACACTATGAAAGTTTAAAATTACTCTTTTATAGAAGTGTATATATATACATAAACATAGACTTTTATAGAAAAATATACATTTTGAAGGAAAAAATATTACTAACAATACATTTCTGAAGGAAAAATTATTACCATACCACACTTTTTAAGGAAAAAACAGCAATACATTTTTGAATACAAAACTAGGACATCTTCAGTTTTTTAAAATAAAAATAATAAAAAAATTTTCATCAAAATCTGACTAGATCAACCTTCTCACTATAACCAAACATTAAAAAAAAATACCTTAAAACTCTACTCTGTTGGCATTAAATAATCCACAGAGGTTGATATGCCGTTAAACAAAACTCAAACTAAAACTCAAGCAATTTCCTATCTCTTCCACTCATAAGAGTATATATATTCGTTTATCGTCCGGTTCATGTGAGTTCATTTTCCTTATATGTGTAGCGTAGGAAAGTACTAGCGTTAGGATTAGACTTCAGAAGGAAGCGGAATCCAAAATCTAAACAAGAAACAAGGGATATGCCTTTACCCCTGTCCAAAAGACCGGGAAGGTGTGCGAACCGAGCGATAAACGAATCTATCTACTCCAATTAGTGGAGTAAAGAAATTAAAATGAAATAAATGGCTAGTGAATAAAACTTCAGCGTTGTTTGTTCCTCATAAAGAAACGGATCATATTACCTTTATTGAGAGTGAACACAATTTTCACCATTTTTTTTTTTTTTTTTTTTGTTTCTGTAGCACAGGCCAATTTCGCTAGAAACAGAGAGGAGAGTACTGGATTGCTATGTACTTTCAGTTCTACAATATAGCAGTGAATGTTAGACAATATCATAAAAAAAAGGAAAAACTTGAAGCAACTGAAATGTGGTTCTACAGAAGGATGCTGCGAATATCATGGATCGAGCATGTTATCAATGATGAGGTTTTGGAAATGATGGAAACGAAAAGGAAATTAATACTGAGCATCAGGAAGAGACAGCTGAAGTTCCTGGGACATGCAATGAGGAAAGAGGGCTTGGAGAACCTGATACTAACAAGCCAGATAGAGGGAAAAAGATACAGAGGAAAGCAACGGATAACATATTTGAAGGACCTGATCAGGTGGATGACGGAACGAGGGTTGCATGTTGCAACAAGAGAAAGCGTCCTAAGAGCCACCAGGATAGGGAGACATGGAAAGCCATAATCACCTACGTCCTGAAAGGACATGGCACATAAAAAAAGAAAGAAGAAAGAGCGAGTCAACTAAGATTGAAGATATATGGTCCTCTTCAAGACCTACAGGACTTATTCGCATGAATCCATTTTAATTTCATTGATCTGAGAAAATGGTTATGTATAGTTAATATAGCGTATATTCAAACTTAGACGTAGATGTGCGTTGTGGTGCAGAGGATATCGGAACTCGAAATTGGGGAGCCGAGTTCGAATTCCAGTTGAATTCATTACATTCACTTACGCGCAAATTCCCTTGGGAAATGTGTTAATCCGTCTCTTCCCTCCAGCTATGGGTTAAATATATGTATATCCTAATTTCAACTAGAGTCAAGTCTTGTTTATGCTAGCTAAGTGTTTATGTGCGCAAAGTGTGAGATGTGCTTTGTGGTGCAGTGGATATCGGTTCGGAACGAGAAATCGGAGGGCTGAGTTCGAATCCCAGTTGAATTCATTGCCTTCGCTTACGCGCAAATACTCTTGGGAAAGGTATTAATCCGTCACTTCCTTCCAGTTATGGGTTAAATAACAGGACAGATTGGGTTCTATAGCCTTGGCTGGCAACCAGTCTACCGCAGAAAGAAATGGCAACCTACTGCGGGATAATCTTCTGTCCAGTCAGTGATGTCTCTTTCGAGACATGATCGCCCAAGAGTGTATCACGTATGGCACTTAACTGACGTAGATGAAATAGTAACAATAGTTCAATTATTGTAATCTGATTGTACATTGAGTCCTAAGTTGTACTGGTCAAAGTATTGTATTTATCTCACAGTTTAAGTTAATTAGGTATATTCCATTTCATTTATTCAAGTCGTTGTCTAGCTCCAACACCGTGTGCCTGGTAAACGATAGTCATAATAAGGATCTTTGCAAACATCAGATTAATTAGCATAGTATTGGTTCGGTCAAAAAAGTGTTGGTTCGGGCAAAAATATATTGGCTTGGGAAAAAGAATAGTTTTGATATATTCTATAAATTTTCTACTTAATAGGCGAACGAACATCTTGACCAACCTAATACTTTGAAATAAAGACACAAAATGAAAATCAACGATGTGAACTGGCAGGTTTTAAAAACTGAAGCATTAGACAATTTGCAAAGAATAGATCATCTATAACCCTAGAAGTTATGCCAGGATTCGTCATCGGAGGCCACATTTTAAACAATATAAGGTACATAGAGGATACAGTGCTGATAGCAGACAGAGAAAGGAAACTACAAGACCTCCTACAGAAGGTAGCTGAAGAGAGTGACAAGAAAGGACAACAAATAAACTTCAAGAAAACCGAATGCATGGTCATCAGAAAAAAGGGCTGCCAAAACGCCAAATACAGGTGGGGGACACTAAAATCAAGCAGGTGCAAAAAATTAATACCTGGAAAGTATTCTAACCGAAGACGGAAAATGTGACACAAAGATCCGAAGGCGAATTGGCATGGCGAAGGAAGCATTCCAGAGGTTGAGTAAAATATTAAGAAACAGGACAATTTTGTTAGTAACAAAGAAGAGAGTACTGGATTGCTATGTGATGTCCGTCCTTCAATATGGAAGTGAATGCTGGACAATACCATCAAAGATGAAGGAAAAACTTGAAGCAACTGAAATGTGGTTCTACAGAAGAATGCTGCGAATATCATGGATCGAGCATGTGAGCAATGACCAGGTCTTGGAAATTATGGAAGCAAAAAGGAAATTAATACTGAGCATCAGGAAGAGACAGCTGAAGTTCCAGGGACATGCAATGAGGAAGGAGGGCTTGGAGAACCTAATTAGGTGGATGACGGAACGAGGTTTGCGTGGTGTGACAGGGATAGGGAAACGTGGAAAGCCATGATCGTCTACGTTCTGAAGAGACAAGGCACAAAGAAGATGAATCGAAAAAAAAAAAATAAAAGAGAATATATATGTACAATGTGTCCCTAAGGTCTGGAAACCCTTGACAAAAATGTATATTTTAAAGAAATATTTAACGTTTTATTGAAGTGGGGTATTAAGAAATAACATCTTCAATATAATTTCCGTCATTTGTGATGCAAAAGCTGATGCAAGATTCACGTGAACTCGCTGCAATGACATTACATTGCTGTCAATGTTAGCACATTCCCTCTTTATGCGTTTAGTCATGTATGTTGCAGCTGTGATTCTCATTGATATATATATATATATATATATATATATATATATATATATATATATATATACACACACACACATATATATATATATATACACACATATGTATGTAATATTAGACAGATTTTAGCTGATAACGCAATAATACTCACACATACGCGTAGTAAAAAGAGCCTTCAGATATTGGAGGCCATCTACATTAAATCATAGCAACCCACACTCAATAAAACCACATTTCAATCTTGTCACAAAAAATTACATTGCATTTAGAGATATGGTTCTGCAGTTAACATTTCAGTCTCTGACGTGGTGTGACGTCATAGAACTGCATTATAAATTTATGAACTGCGTCTGCCTTTCGGTGACTGTTATCGTTGCTTAGCAATGTTTTAGTCAACACAAGGTAATATCATCTTTGATGGTGGATGTCTATGTTAATGTTCCTGTAACCTCTTTCATGTGATCCGAAAGCTTAGAACAAGCGTAATAAAAATTATCCAAATGTTGGAGAATTTTTGTCTTTATTTTCACTTGAAATTAAAGCCAAATTACGATGTTTAGAATAGCTCATGATTAAACGTAATAGACATTCATTGTCTGTTATATTTAACAATATATGTTTAGAAAATAATCTGCTGCCTCGATACACTATATATATGTACATGTGTGTGTGCCTGTGTGTTTGCGCGAGCGCACGCGCGTGTGTGTATGCGTGTGTTTCGTTAAAAACTACCGACAAGGAAAATTTTATTAATTTTTATTTAATTTTTTATTTAATTTTTACAGTATTCTTTCATGTTTTTCTTTTTGTTGGAGAAAAGGAATATAAAAATGTTCCATAATTTTTTACTTTCCAAGTGCTTTTAGCCACTTCACTGGCCATTTTCAAGTATGTTATTTTTCGTATGTTGTTATTTTATCCACATGTTTTGACTGTAACGTAACGTTTTTGTATTTTTGAAAAGAAGCGTGTCATCGGTTTGGGAACTTTCTTCAAACGTTCGATCTTCTCACGAAGATGTGAGGCACTGCTTTCCCTTCGCATGGTTCAAACATTCATATATCTCCCTGTCATCCGGTTGTCTAGTATATGTATATCCTAATTTCAACTGGATTTAACTCTTGTTTATGTTGGCTAAGTGCGCAAAGTGTGAGATGTACGTTGTAGGGCAGAGGGTATCGGCTCGAAACGACAAATCGAGGTGCTGAGTTCGAATTCAAGTTGAATTCTCTGCATTCACTTACGCGCAAATATCCTCGGAGAAGGTATTAATCCGTCTCCTCACTCTAGTTACAAATTAAATAACAGAACAGATTGGGTTCTATAGCCTTGGCTGGCAACCAGTCTACCGCAGAAAGTAATGGCACCCTACTGCAAGATAATTTTCTGCCCAGTCAGTCATGTCTGTTTCGCGACATGATCGAGCAATCGTGTATCACGTATGACTCTTAACTGACTGAAGTGTTTATGAGAAAACATTCTACGCCAATTCTGAAGCAGTCTGTCAACTTTTAGATAAGATTGTTGAAGCTGGGACGCTTGCTTTGAATATCTCGAAGGTATTTGATAGGATTTGGCATAGTGGTCTTCTTATGGTATATTTGGACGGATTTATGATCTGATTATGTTTTATTGAATTGAGAAATGAAAGTTATCTTGAACTGCCACGCTTCAGGATCTTTTTACATTAATACAGTTCTCAACTCCTATTTACTCCTATTTCAATAGAAACTCTAATCGGTTCAATAAGTTCAAATCGGTAGCTGATCTAGAAAATGACATAATTCTTGGTAACCGGGGCAAGAAATGGTTTGTGAATTTTAACGCTTCCAAAGTGAAACTACTCTATATAAATCATCTGAGTGAACCCGTTCTGATAATAACCTCCAGGAGAGCAACTCCTTGTGATGTTTCGAACTGATGATGTCTACTGACATGAAATCGAAAAAGAAATTATTGAATCAGTTGAGTTGCGATAGATATTTTGTCGTGCTTATTGTTTCTCATTTTTGCAATTATTTGAGTATATTTAAATGTTATGAGCGTTATAATTATTTACTCAGAGTTATAACTCTATTCTACAAGAGTTGGTTGAGTCTAATGGTAATTATGAAAGTGTATAGCGTGATCACTAGTGATAACGACGTTACGCCTCCATTCATCTTCCCACAGGGCCTCAGACTCAATTCAGTGACTTGTGGAGATTGCGCTGCCCTGGATCAAGAGAGTGGCTACTGGAAGACTGGCAACAAGACTCTGCATTATGCTTCACAAGCAAGAGATTCAAGTCGTGACTGTCAGATAATTAGTCGACCACATCACCCCTGACATCTGGCCACCTAACTACCCAGGCTGCAATCCCCTTGATTATGATGTGTGCGGGGCATTTGAGCGAGAGACCAACAAAGCTCTTTCTAATATTAAAGATTAACTCAAGGCAAGCATTCACCAACAGCATTCACCAAGTTAATTAAGGAGACCGCCCAGAAGAGATTCCTAAGTCGTCTGTAGCCAGTGGTTGGAGTCAATTTTATAGAATAAAGTATTTTAAGATAATTTTGTGTAATTTTGGTAAATATATCTGTTAAAATGATATGTTAGTATTATTTCCATAATTAAGATGACTATTTATCCATCACATCCTACATATTTAAGATGAGATGTCAGTGTTATTATATATATATATATATATATATATATATATATAGGTTTCATTAAAAAATTACAGACAAGTTATTATCTGTAAGATTTTATATCATTTTTTCTTTTCGGAACATTGGCTATAACACCACAAAATTGACGAGAAGATTGACCTTACATCTTTTCCACAACAGTTCCATCCGATCTCATTTAAACACACATCGAGATCTTGCAGGACCTATCCGTGATATCCCCGTCGGTAATACATACATAATAGCATCATCTACCTGAAAAAGAAGATAAAAAAATAATGGAGGTATTACCAATAAAAAAGAGAAATCCTACAATTAATAACATAAATTATGAACACGGTAACAATGTGCTTACTGTGTTCGATACTTAACATACACAAGACTCTATATGCATAAACTTTAAACACGTTTATTTACGAATAAAACAAAATTAATACGTGATAATGGGTAAAAGTATAGCCGAAAGCGCTCGAAAGTACAAAAGCTTTGGATAATTCTTATATAACTTGAGTTCCCCCCCCAAAAAATTATATAAACACATGAAAAATTATGTAAAAAATAATAGTACCTTATCTTTCATTTTCAATAAAACCTGTATAAAAGAGAGATTGTGGCCCAAATACACAATATATATATATTTATTTCTAAATATATACTGTTAAATATAAGTGACAATGAATGTCTATTATGTTTAATCATAAGCCGTTCTAAACGTCGTATTTTGGCTTTAATTTCACTTGAAAATGAAGACAAATTCTCCAACATTTAATAGTATATGTTTAGAAAATTATTTTGCTGCCTCGATACACTATATATATATATATATATATATATATATATATAGTGTATCGAGGCAGCAAAATAATTTTCTAAACATATACTATTAAATGTATATATATATATATATATATATATATCCCCGCTGTCACGTTCAAAGAGATAGAAAAATACCAAGCTAGTGTCGGCTCAGTTCATTCTCTTTACTACCAGTTATTAAACTTTTCTACCACTTATGAAAGCTCATATGATAAGGTCAACACTGAGTGACACCTGTCTGAACACAATTCTTATGGTGGCCAACCGCATCTGGTGCGAAGATTTTCCTAAGATTGCTTGCTACTCAAGGCTATAGAACCCAGTCTGTCCTGGAGATGGATTTGGCACGTAAGTAAATGCAATGCATGCGAATGAAATTCGAACACGGCTCTACGATTCTTCAATCCAAGCTGCTATTTATTACTCCACTGTGCCTTCGTACTTGGATTCATTATTTTATTTAATCATCCGCGCTATTGTGTTTTTCGTTGTGTCGAGTTTCCTGTAACCCTACGCGCGTCTAGGTTTTTCCACGCATAATTAAACAAGAAAATAACCTTTAAATTATGTAATCGAATCTGATACGTTAATTTCCTCATTATTAATCGCTGAATTTATGACAATTGTCAACGCTATTTTTAAAGAATTTCGTATCTTTATCCTCGGTATTTTTGTATTTCCAATAGATAATTAAACTTAAGATTTGCTCATATCTGAACCGTAAGTAACAGGAATACAAAGGCGTTTTTTTAATAAAAAAAGAAAAGATTTTTAATCAAATATATCAATTTATAGGTTTCCTTATTTCGTGAAAAAATTATGACAAATTTATAAGAGATAAAGAAATGAAAAATATAATAATCTGCGCTGTGTTATGGTGCAGTGGATATCACCTCGGAACGGGAAATCCGAGTTCGAATTTCAGTTGAATTCGTTGCATTCACTTTCGCGCAAATAGCACAAATTATCAATCCCCCCCCCCCCCAATTATTGGTTAAATTACAGAACAGATTGGGTTCTGTAGTCTTTTAACAGAATTGAGAAATAAGATGTTTAGAGTAAGAGAAAGAGAGAAGAAAAAAATCCGCGTTACGTGCCCCAGAAACCCCGGCTGTCTCTTCCTCATGCTGAGTATGAGTTTTCTTCTCATTAGCATCCTATCCAGCACCTTGTCGTTGCTCACGCGCTCGCTCCTTAATATCCCCAGCACTACCTCTGAAGAACCAAGGTCAAAAGTCAAAGTCAAATTCAAATTCTTCAGCATCCGCCCGTGTATTGAATACTGCTGCCACATCTGGTCGCGTGCCCCTTCTATTCTCCTCGGGGTTCTTGACAAAATACAGCGAAGAATCTGTAATGTGATTGATACCGACTTTGCTGACCGCCTGCAGTCACTCTCTCATCGGCGTGACGTGGCATCCCTGGGCATCTTCTATAAATACTTTCATGGCTTCTGCTCTGACGAACTTAAATCACTGGTGCCCCCTAGATGTGAATTTGCACGAGATACTGGATTGGCAACTAGGTCCCACCCTTTTACAGTGAAACCGATAAAATGTAACCGCAATTTCTACTCCAACAGCTTCTTTCCTCGCACTTCCCGCCTGTGGAATTCCCTACCGCATGCTTGCTTCCACGACGGCTACAACCTCCAGGAGTTTAAATGTAAGGTCAATAGACACCTCCTAACACACTAACTCACACCCACTCTCTCCAACTCTCTCTCTATGTACATCCTAAGTCGTCTATCACCCTCCTTCTGACATTTCCTATACCCAATCGCTGTATGTAAACCCCTGCGCTATAGTGGCAGTGAAATGCCTTGCTTGGGGTGATATGATTTTTAAAAAAATATAAAAATAACCGGATTGGGTTATGTAAGCTTAACTGGAAACCAGTCTCACGCAGAAAGTAACGGCAACCTACTGTGAGAAAAAATCTTCTGCCAAGGCAGAGACATGATCGTCCAATCGTGTATCCCGTATGGCACTAAACTGACTGAATGATATTAAGCCATGTTTATTCCTCTTGTCTCGTTTTCCCTCTATCGGTCCTGTGAGTATAAGATTGACCGAACCCTCCTTCCACATTACGTGTCCCAGAAGCCTCAGATGTCTCTTCCTAATGCTAAATATGAGTTTTCTTCTCGTTTGCATCCTTTCTAGCACCTTGTCTTTGCTCACGTGCTCAGTCCATCATATCCTCAGCATACCTCTATGGCTATAGAGAAGGGAATTCCATAGGCGGGAAGTGCGAGAAAAGAAGCTGTTGGGGTAGAAATTGCGGTTACATTTCATTGGTTTCATTGTAAAAGGGTGGGACCTAGTTGCTAATCTAGTATCTCGTGCAAATTCACATCTAGGGGGCACCAGTGATTTGATACATAGATGGAAAGAGAAGAGACGGTTTAATACATTTCCCAAAGTTATTTGCGCCTAAATAAATGTAACGAATTCAACTGGAACTCGGCTCTCCGAATTCTCGTTCCGAGCCGATATCCACTGCACCACAACACACATAACAATTGATACTAGACTCTAAGGGGTAAGACTGTAGCGATCGAGGAAGCAACCTCGGGGAGTCTGTTTCACAGAGCTACGGTTTTTGGAAAGAAGCTGTTCGAATAGAATTTCCGTCTTCCTAATATGAAAATCAAAATTCGTATCAAGAGCCAGATAGATAATTGAGAGAAGGAAATACTGCTGAATTTAAAGCAAGAATTGGGTTTCTTAAAAAAAAAAGGATAAAATTTATGGAAATGAATTCAAGACCTTCTACAGAAAGCAGCAAGAGAAATTTAGAAAAAAAAGTAAGAAAACTGAATGCATGTTTATTAGCATAAAGGAAGACCTCAGAATTCCACCTACAGGTGAGAGGAAACTAAAATAAAGCAGGTAAAGAAATTTAGATACCTGGGAAGTTTTCTGACAGAAGATGGAAAGTGCGACATTGAGACCTGACAGGGACAAAGACGCATTTTAAAAGCTAATCAATGTACTGAGAGACAGGAAGTTCTCATTAGAAACAAAGAAAACAGTGCTAACAGGCTACGATATCTGTCCTTCTATATGGCAGCGAATCTTGGACGATCTTTTCAAGATGAAAGAAAGGCTCGAAGCAGCAGAAATTTGGTTCTTCAGAGATGTGCTGAGGATATCATGGACCAAGCACGTGAGCAACAACGAGGTGCTAGAGAGGATGCAAACGAGAAGAAAACTCATAGCATCAGGAAGAAACAACTGAAGTTCCTGGGACACGTAATTCGGACGGAGCGTTCGAAGAATCTTATATCGGATAGAGGGAAACGGGACCAAGGGAAAGCAGCGCGAGACATTTGATAGGATGGTGGGGTCGGGTTTTGGGAGAGATACCAAGACGAAAAATGACAGGGGAAAAGTGGAAGTCCGTGATCGCCTACGTCATGACACGGTACATAAAAAAGAATGGTTTCGATTCAACCCAAGATTGAAAAATTGTAAGGAAAAAAGTAGGAAAGGGAGCAAAGAAAGAAGTGAAAGTTTACTAAAGAATAAAGTCAATGGGATAAAAGATTCTTCTTCTATGTGACGTGTCCCTTAAGGACATATTCGATAATGGCCTTCCACATCTTCCTGTTCATAGTAACTCTTAACACGCTTTCTACTGTTATCCATCCCAAACTCCGCTCTGCCATTCATTTGCGCAAGCTCATCAAGTATGTTTTGAGTTGCTTTCTCCTGTCTCTCTTGTCCTCTCTCTGACCTGTGAGTATAAAATTCTCCAAGCCCTCCGTCCTCATTACACATCCCAGAAATTTCAGCTTTCTTTTCCTTGAGTAACTGTTCCCTAATTTTCAAATTTCGTTTGTTTAAAACTTGCAGACGCGTGTTTGTAAAAGTTCCTTTTGTACGTTTGAAAGTAAGTTATTATAAATCGCATGAAGATAGCGAAGCGCTCAAACCAAGGTTGCGTAAATAATTGGTTTCCAAATGAAAAATATTAGATAGATAGATAGATAGATAGATAGATAGATAGATAGATAGATAGTGGAAAGAATGTGATAGATAGGTAGTGGAAAGAATGTGATAGATAGATAGATAGATAGATAGTGGAAAGAATGTGATAGATAGGTAGTGGAAAGAATGTTATAGATAGATAGATAGATAGATAGATAGATAGATAGATAGATAGATGGATAAAGAATAGTAAAGAATAGATAGATAGATAGATAAAGTGGTGAATTTAGATAGATAGGTAGTGGAAAGAATGTGATAGATAGATAGTGGAAAGTATTTGATAGATTAGATAGATAGATAGATAGATAGATAGATAGATAGATAGATAGATAGATAGAAATGGAAAGAATGTGATAGATAGGTAGTGGAAAGAATGTTATAGATAGATAGATAGATAGATAGATAGATAGATAGATAGATAGATAGATAGAATAGATGAAAAGAATGTGATAGATAGATAGATAGATAGATAGATAGATAGATAGATAGATAGATAGATAGATAGTGGAAAGAATGTGATAGATAGGTAGTGGAAAGAATGTGATAGATAGATAGATAGATAGATAGATAGATAGATAGATAGATAGTAAAGAATAGATAGAGAATGTGATAAAGATAGGTAGTGATGAAATGATAGATAGATAGATAGATAGATAGATAGATAGATAGATAGATAGATAGATAGTGGAAAGAATGTGATAGATAGGTAGTGGAAAGAATGTTATCGATAGATAGGTAGTGGAAAGAATGTGATAGATAGATAGATAGATAGATAGATAGATAGATAGATAGATAGATAGATAGATAGATATTACGCTTCTATTATTATGACACAATGTCAAAGGAAAACGGGATGGTAAAAACTCTCGCACCAATTTTTCAACTTGCCTACCATAAAAAAAACAAAAAGCGTCAAACATTTTGACCTTACATTGCTCTAGAACACGAACCACAGATGCGTCGATGAATAACACAGTTATCTCAGCTAACGAGACAAATTTCGTACACATGCGCATGCATGCACACACGCACTCATTCACACACATAGATAGATAGATAGATAGATAGATAGATAATGCAACTGATGACATGCTCATCTCGCAGAGTATTTTGGTTGTAGAGAATTTATTTCTCACTGAGTGCCCTAGTATTACTGATACTCCGTCAGATTAAGTCGGCCCTTATAGATAAATAATTATAGCTGTGCGATAGTGTGGATTTTAATACCCTGGTGAACATTTGGCTAATTATTTTAGACAATAATACCGTCTATTTTAAGCTGACATTTTCCCCAAGTACATCTCAGCTGACCGCATTGGCTTGTCCATTTATTTTCCGTTAGAAACTTCGCCACAGTGATAACAACATCAATGTTCAAATATAACTCCAGACAGCGTCTAAACTTCTCCACCTCCTCTCGCCAACCCCATCCCGCTAAAACTAAGAAGAAGAAATTAAAGAATCCTCTGACAAAGAGAGCCTTGGTTATATTTGCTATTTTTTGCATCAAGATTTCCTTGAGTCCATCTTTCGCTCCTACGCATGCGTGGGCCTCACTTTCACCTACGCGTCCGTAGCACTCAGTCTTTTGCTGCTATATCAGAGGGCTAGACAGGAAAAAAATAGGGAACAGACAAAAAGATAAAGGCATGGTGTATACTTTCGGAACGACGATGGCTGTGTTTTGTTCTGTCATGTGATTTTGTCGCAACTTACTGAAATCATATGACAAAACTTGTGACTTTGTCGTCTGTCTTGCTCATTTGGGATTACATTTTCATTTTGCCTTAGTAAATTATATCCTTAACGTTTGCATTCGAAGAGTCCGTTTTCTTTATCCATCTTTTCTTTCGTTCTTCACTCTTTCTTTTAAACCATTAGTCTATTGGTTCATTTATTGTTGGGCTTTTTCTGAAAATATTATGAGCAAGAATCTTTAATTTTTTTTTATTCCACATTCAATTTTTTTTCTCTAGATATTTTTTCCGTTTCCGACACTAACTTGGGTTTCTGTATTTTTCGCTATTTCGTCTAGAATTCATTTTTTTTCTTTCTTTCTTCAAAAATATCTGCCCCACCCGTTCGTAGTTTGTTTTATTTTATTTTTTTTATTCTTCTTTTTAGTCTTTCATACTGTCTGTACCTCTTTTTGGTTTTCGTTCCTGCCTGTTTTTACGCTTTCATTCTTTCAGTGTTTCTTTTTCTCTTTCATTCTTTCTGTCCTTCTTTTTCGGGTTCATTCCATCCTCCTCCTTTTTCTCTCTCATTCCTTCCTCCTTTCTTTTTCTCTCTCATTCCTTCGGTCCTTCTTTTTCTCTTTCATTCCTCCTCTTTTTCTTTTTCTCTTTCATTCTTTCTGTCCTTCTTTTTCGGGTTCATTCCATCCTCCTCCTTTTTCTCTCTCATTCCTTCAGTCCTTCTTTTTCTCTTTCATTCCTCCTCTTTTTCTTTTTCTCTTTCATTCTTTCTGTCCTTCTTTTTCCGGTTCATTCCATCCTCCTCCTTTTTCTCTCTCATTCCTTCCTCCTTTCTTTTTCTCTCTCATTCCTTCGGTCCTTCTTTTTTCTTTCATTCCTCCTCTTTTTCTTTTTCTCTTTCATTCTTTCTGTCCTTCTTTTTCGGGTTCATTCCATCCTCCTCCTTTTTCTCTCGCATTCCTTCAGTCCTTCTTTTTCTCTTTCATTCCTCCTCTTTTTCTCTTTCATTCTTTCTGTCCTTCTTTTTCGGGTTCATTCCATCCTCCTCCTTTTTCTCTCTCATTCCTTCAGTCCTTCTTTTTCTCTTTCATTCCTCCTCTTTTTCTCTTTCATTCTTTCTGTCCTTCTTGTTTGGGTTCATTCCATCCTCCTCCTTTTTCTCTCGCATTCCTTCAGTCCTTCTTTTTCTCTTTCATTCCTCCTCTTTTTCTCTTTCATTCTTTCTGTCCTTCTTTTTCGGGTTCATTCCATCCTCCTCCTTTTTCTCTCTCATTTCTTCAGTCCTTCTTTTTCTCTTTCATTATCCCAGTCTTTCTTTTTCTCTTAAATTTTCTCTCCCTTCTTTTTCACTTTTATTCCTCCGGTTTTACTTTTTCCCTTTTCATTCCCTTTGTCTTTCTTTTTCTTTTTCATTCCTTTTATCTTTCTTTTTCCCATTATTATTCTTTTTAAGTTTTTTTCTTTATAATCTGTATTTTCTTCATGTTCATCCTTTCATTTATTCTTTTTCGTCACTTTTCATCGCTTTTAAGATTTCCTTTAACTTTCTTTAACCACCAACTGAATATGTGGGTAGTGTAACTGTTATCGGCGTCGAAAGTGGCATCGACGTGCCAGGTTCAAAGTCTGACGGTGTCTGTTTCTTTCACTTCGTACTATGCCTTTGGGAAAGGCAGGAGTCTATCCCCTCTTCTACTAACTATGGGCTAAATAACAACGCAAACAGTAAGACAAGCAATCTTAGAAGACAACTTCTAGATTCAAAAGCAGACTGAAGAGGGATGGGCTCCGCCAGACAACCGTCTTCAAGATGTACATGTTGCTACAACCCTAAAGTGGTACGGAACTCATCATCATAAAAATTATTTTTTTAAATAATTCTTTTTCTTTTTCATTTCATCTGAACTTACGGCCATATCACGTTGAAATATTAGTTCCTGTACGATCACCGAAGTTAAGCAAGGTTGAACCTGATCAGTACCTAGATGGGTGACCGCTTGGGAGTACCAGGTGCAGTAAGTTTAGATATACATGTGGTATAAATGACTTCCGGCCATATCACGTTGAAACATTAGTTCCCGTACGATCACCGAAGTTAAGCAACGTCAAACCTGATCAGTGCCTAGATGGATGACCGCTTGGGGATACCAGGTGCTGTAAGCTTGTATGTGTGGGTGGTGTAATGAGTAATGAACCAGCATTGTTATTCGGAGAGCCGGGTTCCAATTCTCGTTGGACTCGTTAAATTCACTTACGCGCAAATATCTTTGGGAAAGGTATAAATCCCTCCTTCCTCTCCCCCTTCTCTCTCCTTCATTAATAACACTTGTATCAATGGAATATTATTATTCCTCTCACCATCAAAAATCTTTAAAGTACATAAACTCTAGATCTAATCAACCTACTAGCACATCCCTAAGGGAATAGAATACAGAGCATCAAAAATTATTTTCTCCAAACAATCTTCCATAAAAAAAAAAAAAAAAAAAGATTATGAAAGGGCCTCAAAGAAAGTGTCCATAAAGACAAATTAGAATACAAACCTCAGTTAAACAAACAAATCTAAACTTATTTATAAATGGAACTTTGTCTCTGTGTGCGCGTCCGTTACCTATAGACTCCGAAACGGCTGAACCGATTTTCTTGAAAATTTACACAGTTGTACTATAAGCATCTGCGAGTGTTCTTAGCTAGTTTTTGTATCGAGGTAACCCCGATAAATATCGAAAATCCATAATCGAAAAAAATTGGTTATAGGAGTGGTCCGATTTTAATCAAATTTCATACACTCATAGACAAAGATATAAGAAACGATATTCAGAAGTTTCAACGTTGCAGTTCTTAAAATAGTGCAGAAAATCGATAATATATATATATAAAAGGCAAGATGTTTGTGTGTATATCTGTTTATTTGCCTGTATGTCTGTATTTTTTCAGCTCTTTTATTTTAGTTTTTGCTTCGGGTTTGGCTCTAAGTAGGTATAATTGTAGTTCTTAGTCTCAGCCATGATACCATTTACTCAGAGGACTTATTTAGCCTTCAAAATTCAGTTTCCTACGAAAAACACTTATTTGATATCGATACCAAGAAATCATAATTTGACTTACATCCATTCATTTTTCTTGCAGTTTCGGTTTCACTTTTACAACTATTGCTTTTTAATCTTTTGTGCCAACGTTCAAAGAGTCTGAGCGCCAGGACCATGGATTAGTTTTAAAGTTTTCATTACACCCGAGCAACGCCGGGCTATACTGCTAGTGAAAAATAATCCTAGAAATCAAAGTATTATTAGATTTGACCCACCATTTAATTTAGAGGTAAAATCTAAAATAGGGCAAATAGTTTTTAAATTAATAAATAAACAGTTCCCAAAAAACTCGGAATTAAATAAAACCTTAAATAGAAATTCAGTTAAATTAAGTTAAAGCAGTACTAGTAATTTAGAAAATTACATAAAAAAACAAAACGCCAGAAACATAAAAAATAACGTTCAACATAATATCGCCAACAATGAATGCAAATGTAGGGACAAAAATAAATGCCCACTTGATGGACTTTGTAAAATAGAGGGAATTGTTTAAAAAGCAGAAGTACGTGATGCAGATGAACAAAGAAAAACATATTTGGGATTTACAAAAGGTATTAAAAAAAACAGATGGAATAAACACAAAACTACATTCAAGCTGGAAAACCTTAAAAATTGTAGCAAATTAGCTAACCATGTATAGAAATTAAAATAAAAACTGGAAAAGTTCCTGATATAACATGGAATATTCTAAAAAAAGAAAAGCCAAACATTGCAACAGTGATAATGTATATAGATTGTACCAAGAAGAAAAGTTAGCCATAATATTGTTTCCAAAACAACAACAAAAAAATGTCCAATTGTAATCACACCAAAAAATACATCTTAGAATCATACGAGGGTCATTCAATAAATAAGGTGAATTTTTCAGTATAAGGACTTCTAATACAGATAGAAGCTTACCTTTTAAAAATCTTTTTCCCTTTAATTCTTTTTTAAAGTGATTTATTTTATTTTATTTTTTTGCAAATTGAAAAACAAAACTTTGAGAGTTTTGGAGATTAACAAAGATAGCCGACCAAGAAGCATGCTGCAGAAAGAGTCAAATGATTGTGATAAAATAAAGATAATGAAAGTGATAAACATTGAAAATTTAAATTTTACATAAATGTGATTTTTCCCCTACACCAGAATTTATCCAAGTTGGTACAGAAACCGACAAATCTCTTGAACTTGTCAAATGTAATAAGTACATGTTAATACAAGACTGCCGCCGTTTAACCACCGCTATTTCAACAAGTAATAAAAATTTGACACTTCACGACAATAACAAAAGTGTTTCTGGCTTAGATTAAAGGAAAATGAAAAAGAGTACTAACTTAAATTCTCCTAATTTAGAAGTTAGAACTGTACTGCCAAAATTAATTTTTGTTAAAGTGGTCGCTTGACCAGTGATTTTTATTCTTTCATGCTTGTCGGTGGTAGCGTTTTGGAAATGGTCGCTCACTGGGAGTCAATTAACATTAGTGAATCGTCCGTGCTTAGAAAAATGGTCGTTAATAGCAGGTGGTCGCTGAAGACAGGGGTCACCTACACCAGGTTCCACTGTATTTATATATATATACATAGTCATCCGCAGACAGATCTGTTTCGCTGTATCACAGCTCATCAGCACCGTTAGACATCCGATTGCTTTTTATCCAGGATTGAAACTCGACCGAATTGGCGTCAGTCAGCGATTCTACCTATATATATATATATATATATATATATATATATATATATATATGCAAAAAAGTAAATGAAAATGATGAGGATAATGACAGTTGCGTTTTTGCTTAAAATATTATGATTCAGAAAACTATGTCGCGCCAATATTTCGAAAAAATGGTCTTTACTTATTGAAAGATTTCTGCAAATTCGTCCATTACCTAAAATTGAACACCGCGTTACAGCCTTCTAGGCAGATTTTAAACTTTTCTTGTCTCCATTAAACTGTCATTTTTTATTAGTATTTTCATATAGGTAAAGCATTTGTCTCGATTTTCCTCACAAAGTTTCCATTATTCTACTTGTTTTATAAGCAGTGTTTATTTACCGATTTCTCCCTTTGAGTAATCACCCCGACACCCGCAGGCAGACATAGGCAGACACGTTTAAAAACAGACGCAAAATAAAACGCACGGGCAGGTACAAACGCACGCAAACAAGGACATAAATACACATGAGCACGCACAAACGCCGTATGTTTATGTGCGCACGTGCACACACGCACACACACACACACACACACACATATACACACACAGGAAGACATAGAGGCATGCATTGTAACTCTTTTGGACTCACACACATCGCGTTTAAAAACAAAAATTCAACTCACATAAAAAAATAAATGCGCACGCTAATACACGTACGGATCAATTACACAGATGAACACACACACACACACACACACACACACACACTCTCTCTCTCTCTCTCTCTCTCTCTCTCACACACACACACACAGACACACACAGACACACACAAACACATGAAGACATAGAGACATGCATTGTAACTCTTTTGGACTCACACAGCGTTTAAAAATAAAAGTTTGACTCACGTAAAAATTAAATGCGCACCCTAATACACGTACGGATCAAGTAAACAAGTGAGCACGCTCTCTCTCTCTCTCTCTCTCTCTCTCTCTCTCTCTCTCTCTCACACACACACACACACACACACACACACAAGTACAAACACACATACACACATACACACATACTCAAGCAGACGAGTACACACCGTTGAGTATGTTCAACATTTTGATCCATACATAGAAAGAATGAGTGACGCCTACAATAGAGCATGATTAACCACTTCGCATTGCATACCATTTTGCAACTGTAGTGAATTCTAATCTCCTTAAGTGCTCAATACCTTTTTATCCTACACAGAGTTCCGCTCGAACTCAACCTTGTCGGAATTTCTATCTTCGGGCAGAGAGGACCCCAGACGAGTATATGTCGAAGGGCTGAGTCTCGCCTGGAAACAATTAGACAAGAGTCCGACCCTGCCTTATTCAAGGGCTACTGCCATTGTTCCCAACCCCGGTGTAAATTACCCCAGTGAGGTAATGAGCGCACATTTTAGGGGTAATGGATGTTTGGTTTGGTAAGAGGCAATCAGCTTATAATTTCACACTGTGTCCTTGGAATGAAGACCAAGAAACGTAGCAGACTCAACGGGGCAAACGACGCCCGAATCGCCCTTTTCAGTCACAAAGCCAAGAATAAATAAACTGGCACTGGCACAGGCAATACAAGCTCAACACTCACATTAAGATCACGGCTAGGTTACGGCTACTCTACCTCTGATTATTATACATTGGTACTATTGTACTGAATAATTTCCATTAACTTTGTCTGCTTTTCATGTATGAAAATATAATTACTTCTTTTCCTATATTACGGGTATTTGTTCATTGGAGTAATGGATAATAGTGAAATTGTATTTTAGGGTAATCGCAGCAAAAAGGTTGGGAACCTATGGTCTACTGAATAGTGCTCGGAATTCCCACATTAAAAACCAACATTGTGTCACATCCAGACTCATTAGGGAGATTTCTGGTAAATACCCAATTCCTTTTACCCCATGCCAGACTATGAAGAAGAGGCGAGTGATAAAACAGACAGATACTAAAATCAATACACATAAACATATGCATGCATATATACATACATGCATAGATGTTGATTGACATGTTTTGTTAAGAGAGAAGCTACCTCCGCACCATTTGCATCAATTGCAATAGCTTCTGTCTCGTTTCGGCGTCCATATCTCTAAGATAACTCCTCAGACAATCAGACAGATAAACTCCGTATTCTTGATTCGGTTTATTGGATCAACATGGCATACAATTCTTCTGTTACCACTATGTGCCTTCCCAGTCTATTTGATGAGCAGCAAACCTTGTTGCAAACAAGTATTATAGGCGTCACGATGAGGCAGGTTGGCATAGTTGACTTGATGATCTTTTACATAGTTTATATAATTTGCCCTCGATAACAGCATACGCTCACTCACATCACATATCCAAGGCTGCATATTAGATGGCAAACCAGAGTGAGAGCCTCTTCGGATATCATGTTTTATTTGAACATGCCTAAGACATCCGCAAAAACATTGCATTCCGCCCTTATAAAGTGCCTCCACTCTGTGCGATTTAAATATATAGACAAATACATATAAACGTGCATATATATATATATATATATATATATATATATATATATATAAAGAATTAATAGATTTATTTTTGATCAATCATTAAATTACTTCAAAAGTTAAAAATTTTTAATTGGTACTTCTTCTTTTATGTGTCAGGTCTCTTTAGAAGGTAGGCAATCATGGTCTTCCCCATTCTCCCTATCCCTGGTATCTCTTAGCACGCTTTCTCCTGTTACCACACCCAAACCACGCTCTACCATCAACCTGCTCATGACCTTCAAGTATGTTATCTGCTGATTTCTCCTGTCTCTCTTTCTCTCTATATGACCTGTATCAGATTCTCCAAGCCTTCCTTCCTCATCACATATCCCAAGAATCTTAGCTGTTTTTCTGATGTTCAGTATTAGTTTCCTTTTTTGTTTCCATCCTTTCCAAAACCTCATCATTGCTCACATGCTCGATCCATGATATTCGCAGCATCCTTCTGTAGAACCACATTTCAGTTACTTCAAGTTTTTCCTTCATCTTCGATGAGATTGTCCAGCATACACTGCTATATTGAAGAACTGACATGAAATATCAACCGAGTACTCTCTTTTTTATTTCTAGTGAAATTTTCCTGTCTCTTAATACTCTACTCAGCTTCTGGAATGCGTTATTGGGCATGCCAGTTGGCCTTCGGATCTCAATGTTGCGCATTCCGTCTTTCGTTAGAACACTTCCCAAGTACTTAAATTTTTGTACTTGCTTGATTTTAGTATTCTCAACCTGTAATTGGCATTTTGGGTTCCTCTGTTTCTTGCAGTTCATATGTAGTTTATATATATATATATATATATATATATATATATATATATATATATATAAACTTATCACTATACTCGTTTCGAAAAACCGACCGAGTACATACGCCGAAGGAAAAAAATGGATGTAAAAAAAAAGAGCTAAGAACGTGAACATCAGTCAAAGTACGTAACCCAAAGAAAAAAAACCGAGACGAGTAATCTATAACAAAAAAGCGCTCAATACATAAGCAGAGCAGACAAAATAGATAACCTCAAATGCCAACAAACCTACCTAGGTTTCACCTAACCGGATCTTCAGGGAAGGCAGCCTTCCCTGAAGATCCGGTTAGGTGAAACCTAGGTAGGTTTGTTGGCTCTTTAGCTTATATATATATATATGTGTGGGGGGTGTGGGTGTGTGTGTTTATATTATATAAATTATATATGTTTATATATGGTTTATATGTAGTCCTAAATGTAGTTTATTTGCTGTTCTTTAGACGTCCCGTTTTTCCTTTTAATCGTGCTTATTACGTCTATCGGTCTGCGTACTCGAGAAAACTTAAAATTAAAATGTACTTTCTAATAGATGTAATATCAGTCAGTCAGTCAGTCAGTCAGTCAAGTACCATACGTGATACACTTTTGGGCGATGTCTCTTTCGATCCATGACTGAATAAGGAGAAGGTTTTCCTATAGTAGGTTGCGATTTCTTTCTGCGGCAGACTGGTTGCCAGCCAAGGAGATAGAATTCAATCAGTCTTGCTATTCAACCCTTAGCTGGAGAGATAAGAGATGGATTAATACGTCTCCTAATGGTATTTGCGCGTAAGTAAATGAAACGAATTCATCTGGAATTCGAACTCTGGTCTCCGACTTCTCATTCCGATCCGACATCTACTGCATTGTTTAAAAGAAAACATTATGGTTCTCTCAAACACGGTTATCGATTAAAAATAACATCTGATGAAATATAATTCAAGAAACTGTCAGCATAGAAATTACGATTAGAACTGGCCGTTTCAACTGTAATTGATGTGAATTTAGCATTATATTCATAAAGTCTAGGCAACAGAAGTCAGAAGTTATGATTGTTGGTTGGGTGTTTTGTTTTTATGGCATATCAACCTTGGCGGATCATTTATTGCCAAATATTAAGTTGTCCCAAAAGTTCGTAAACACTTGCAAAAATTGAAATTTTACTCGCAAAAACAACAAAAATTATTGCTCAAAATAAAGACCATCATTTTCCAAGACTTTCTGCCATCGATCTGCAAGCTTTCGGATCTGGTTAAAGTACCATCCAGCCGTCTTTGAATCAAAGAATTCTTGACACGCTTCCTCGACTTCATCAAACGAGTCGAATCGGCGGCCCTTCAGAAAGTGTTGCATTGAGCGGAAAAGGCCAAAATCTGATGGAGCACAGTCAGGACTGTAAGCTGGATGTGGCAGAACCTCAACGCCGTCCAGCTCTTCAAACTTGTCTTTGGTTTTTCTGACGGTGTGTGGCTTGGCATTGTCCTGCTGCATCAAAGCGCGCTTTCGGTTGATCAGAGCCGGGTACTTTTGCTTCAACTTTTCGTAGACCCGCTCAAGTTGCTGACAGTAAAGTTCGGCACTGATGGTACGACCATTCGGAACCAACTGCAGGGTTCCTTCAAAATTCCACCAAACGCACAACATGACTTTCTTGCCGAATCGATCTTGTTTTGGAACCGACGGTGTCTCTTGCGCTTTCTGAACCCATTGCTTGTCTCAATTGTGCTAGACCAGACAGACCCATTTCGCAAGTGCTTACGAACTTTTGGGACAATCTAATTTTATTTATTTATTGCCGGTAATACCTTTTTCTTTCAACAATTTATTGTTGTTTTTATATGTTTTGTGTGTAGTAATACTTTTTCTTTTCGAGTATCAAGATTCATTGGGATTTGTTTTTAAGAGCAGGGTCCCCAAGTCCCACCCTTGTTATTTAACTCATAACTGGAGGGAAGGTACGGATTAATACCTTTCCCAAGGGTACCAGTGCTTAAGTGAATGCAGGGTATTCAACTGGAATTCGAACTCGGCTCACCGATTTCTCTTTCCGAGCCAATATCCACTGCACCACAACGCACATCCGTTACTATACGCTTACAGCACTTGGTATTCCCAAACGGTCACCCATCTAAATACTGACCAGGCTCAACGTTGCTTAACTTCGGTGATCGAGCGAGAACTGGTGTATTCAACGTGATAGACCGTAAGCCTCACAAGTTATGACTGAGAGTTTGCGCGTATAGCATTGTTAAAAACTTTGACTGCATTAGGTTACATGCCCTCACTCAGAAATTGTAATTAAGGTCCAGTCAGCACATTTGCAGTAGGCTGGCATCCTGCGAGATGAAGACACACACATGCACTCGAGCGGGCCTCTATAACAGTGATTGGTTAGCCGCCCTGACAGTCGCACTCGGAAAGGAGCAGTCATCAATTATATTGTCAATACAAGTTGTGTTGTTTTGAAGTTAATCTATAACTTATACAAAAAAAAAAAATTATATGAGCTAGAAAGGTAGAGCAATGATGTGATCTGGGAGCCAAGGAGGCAGCAACTAGGAACATTTGGGGAACTACTAAAGTTCACAGTAAATAATTAGTATACAATGTATTTACACTATTTGCATAGTTCGGACTGTTGTCCAGAACGTATATCACCTGAAGAAATCCGGAGCATACAACAGCCGAAACATCGTGAATATGATAACAAACATGTGGACAATAGTCCAAACAATGTAAATATTATAGATACTTATGATACTTCATCTCAGAGATATATACCGATCTTAAAGAAGACCGAAGCAAACAACTTTCGAAACATCGTGAATATTACAACAGTTTGAACAATGTAAATAGTCTGGATACTTACAATACCTCATCTCAGAAATATATACCGATTCTGAAGAAGGAACGTGCAACAGCCGAAACATCTTGAATATGACAACAAATATTAGGGCAACAGTTCGAACAATGTAGATACATACAATACCTCATCTCAGAAATATAGACAAGTGTATTACGTATTTAAATTTTTCTTGATAGTCAGTCAGTTAAGTGCCATACGTAATACACGCTTGGGCGATCATGTCTCGAAAAAGACATGACTGACTGGGCAGAAGATTATCCTGCAGTAGATTGCCATTGCTTTCTGCGGTAGACTGGTTGCCGACCAAGGCTATAGAACCCAATCTGTCCTGCTATTTAACCCATAACTGGAAGGAAGAGACGGATTAATTTAACGGATTAATACCTTTCCCAAGGGTATTTGCGCGTTAGTGAATACAATGGATTCAACTGGAATTCGAACTCGGTTCCCCGGCTTCTACGTTCCGAGCCGATATCCACTGTACCACAACGCACATTCTTGAGAGTACTTCAACAAAATAAACAAAATACTAACGTTTCTCTCATTGGAGTATGTAGCCGTTGTAACATATACAGAAAGTGCCAATTGGCTGCCTTTGCAGTCTCCGTTGCTAGTTTGAAATGCAATTAGACATAAAAGCTTGAGAATAATGGAGAGAATGTGAAGTCACAAGACAAAGTAATATGATATGCGATAAATGATTAATACGATGAATTATAACAATTACTTGGCTTGATATATAAGTTTTTCTACAGTGTCGCGCCGTTAATAGCATAGAAAAAAAATTGAAATTGTAAACGTTGGAAAGAAAAAAGAATATGCTGATTTGTTTTGTAAAATCAGTCCTCGATATATCAATGGATACTTAACAGTCTTCCCAAGAATTAAAAGGGGACTTAAGTCAAGTAGGTATTTGTTTGTACAGAAAGATGTTCAGAATGCCATAGGGGGAACGTGTGAGTAATGACCTATATTTTTGGCTTTACGGCTTATCAACCTTTTGCAAGTTATTTAAAGCCAGAACATATTTTTAGATCCTAAGAATTTTTGTTTTGAATAATAATTCTATAATACAAGTCCTACTAATTAACCCATAGCTGGGGACAGAAAAAACTTTTCAGCGTGGTGTAATGGTTAGTAAGCCTGTCTTACTGGATCAATTACGACTGAGTAGCGAGTCCGATCCTCATTGGATGCTCTATACTTTCGGCCTTGTGGCACATCTAAGTTACGCTTAGAAAATCAATTAGGGACACTTCGATGTTGTGTAAAGTTCAGCAAGCTAGTCTCACTCGATCAATTACAACTGAATAGTTCGATCCTCATTGGGTGCCCCATACTTTCGGCTGTGTTACATCTAAGCTACGCTTAAAAGATCATCACCATAGCTGAGAGCAGAAGAGGTGGCTTCATACCTTTCCTAAGAGTAGTTGTGCGTAAGTAAATATAAGGAACCCGACTGGATTTAGAACTTAGCTCTTCCATCTTCGTACGTCTAATTTAACAGCACCTGTTTTTTTCAGCTAGTTACTGACCAGGTTGGAGGCTGCTTAACTTTGTTGATCGGACAAGAACCGTTGTTTTAACGTGTTATGGCCGTAAGCCTCATATGAGTAATGAATCAGTTTAAAGAAAATGGAAGCAAAAAACAAAAACAAAAAACAAAAAAAAACGTAGAAGCAAAAAGTTCTACCTTTTCTTTTGTGAATATTCACTTTTCACTGTCTCATTTTGACGACATCTGTTCCTGTAAACAAGTTTTATTAAAAGGGATAAACATTTTATGTATATTAAATGTATTGATCATTTTTTTCTCATATGCAAATAATATTTCGTAAATGTAACTATTGTAGATATAAAATAAATTGCTAGAATCTTTAGAAGGTTCAAGCTTATTCATCATAACGAGTCATCGTCTGGGGTTTAATTGAAGAGAAGAAAAGAAAACCAGATATATTTTTGACATGGATATCGGAGAAAGAATTTATCTTTCGTAAAGACCGTCGAAATATTGTCGTCGTAATATCATTTAATCTTTTCCTAATGAGATCTAGTTTTAAAAATTAATTAATTTCTATGACACATAATGAAGAAAGGAGGCCAAGAGAATTTTATACTCACGTGATATACAAGTACGGCTTCTGCTCCTATGAACTTAGCTCAATGGTACCTCCTATATACAGTGTAACCCTGATATAAGAGAGTTGTCGAGACCGGATAAAAGTTATCTTATATCCGGGTTTGGTCTATTTCATATACATTACCTCAGGGTCTAAGTCTGGATAAAATATAATCTCTCTTATACCCGAGTTTCTCTTATATCAGGGTTTGCGAGTTTTCCCGATCTATAAGATTAGCAACTAGCCCCCACCCTTTTACTGTGAAGCCAATAAATATTAAACGCAAATTCTACTCTACCAGCTTCTTTTCTCGCACTTCCCGCCTGTAGAATTCTCTTTCGCATACTTGCTTTTCTGACAGTTACAATCTCCAAGAATTTAAATGTAAAGTCAGTAGTCATCTCTGGTCACACTAACTTACATCCTCTCTCTCATGCTTTTCTACATCCACCCCCACTCTCATCAGTACTCTCTTCCCTCTCCTACTCTCTTCCTGACACCCCTGTAACCTCTCACTCCTCATTACATTTCTCCTCGTAACGGTAATCTCGTCCCTCTCTTAATCTCTTCCTGACACCCCCTGCAACCTCTCACTCTTCATAAAATTCCTCCTATGCAACCCCCTGCACAACAGTGGCAGTAAAATGCCTTGCTTGCGGCGACATGATTAAAAAAAAGTATATCATATCTCGATAATTTATTCCAGAAGAGGCGACGTAAGTCGAAAAATGACTCAAGTCGAATTTACTTGTCTCTGAATTTACTTGTTACTAGGCTAAACCACAAATAACCTTTCCCAGTTCTATATAGTATTTATGAATTCATTTTAATAATATATGGTCAATAAAAATATATTTCAAGCTTACAAACAAATACATTTTAGTTTTTAATATAGTATAGAAACAAGTAATCTAAATTTACAAATACATGTACGTACATACTTGTAAATGGGGATGGTTAAAATTTGGTGATCTTTACAGTATATCGCTGACTCATTATATGTGATTGTGGTTTGCTCTAACATTATAAAATAAAATGATATTTGTAAGTTTAAATAACAATTCAAATTATTAAAATTAGTTTGCGATAGTAGAAAATAAACTTCTTCTATGTGCCCTGTCCCTTCAGGACGTAGGCGGTCATGGTTCTCCACGTCTCCCTATCCCTTGTGGCTCTTAGTATGTTTGCTCCTGTTACACCTCGCTACTCCCGTTCCGTTATCCACCTGATCAGGCCCTGCAAATATGTTATCCGCTGCCTTCCTCTGTCTCTTTTTCCTTCTATCTGGCCAGTCAGTATCAGGTTCTCCAAGCTCTCCTTCCTTATTGCATGTCCCAGGAACTTCAGTTGTCTCTTCCTGATGCTCAGTATTAATTTCCTTTTTGTTGCCATTCTTTCCATCACCTCATCGTTGCTTGCATGCTCAGTCCACGATATCCGCAGCATTCTTCTGTAGAACCACATTTCCGCTGCTTCTAGTTTTGTCCTCATTTTCGATGATGTTGACCAGCATTCACTGTCGTATTGAAAAACCGACATCACATAGCAATCCAGAATTTTTCTTAAATTTACCAATATTTATATTTACTGTAAATGTACGTATTTTAATATGATTTTATATAGTTTTATTCTTATTTATTGTACAGTATACCAGAATCAAGCAGGTACAAAAATTTAAATATCTGAGGAGCGTTATAACAGAAGATGGAAAGTGCAACACAGAGATCCGAAGGTGAATTGGCATGGCGAAGGAAGCATTCCAGAAGTTGAGTAAGGTATTAAGAAACAGGACAATTTCGCTAGAATCAAAGAAGAGAGTACTGGATTGCTATGTGATGTCTGTCCTTCAATATGGAAGTGAATGCTGGACAATACCATCAAAGATGAAGGAAAAACTTGAAGCAACTGAAATGTGGCTCTACAGAAGGATGCTGCGAATATCATGGATTGAGCATGTGAGCAATGATGAAGTCTTGGAAATGATGGAAACAAAAAGGAAATTAAAACTGAACATCAGGAAGAGACAGCTGAAGTTCCTGGAACACGCAATGAGGAAAAGGGGCTTGGAGAACCTGATACTAACAGGCCAGATAGAGGGAAAGAGAGACAGGGAAAGCAACGGATAACATATTTGAAGGACCTAATCAGGTGGATGACGGAACGAGGATTGCATGGTGCAACAGGAGACGGCGTGCTCTGAGACACCAGGGATAGGGAAACGTAGAAAGCCATGATCGCCTACGTCCTGAAGGGACAGGGTTCATAGAAGAAGAACATGGTTTTATATGATTTTAACACTTTTCTAGTTATATTACGACTTCAATATTTGTAGCGGACAGACATAAAGTCGAATAAAATGACTTGATTTTTTATCTTTCCATGTATATTTTTAAAACAAACGACGTTCTTAAGGTCATATCACGTTGAATACACCGGTTCTCGCTCGATCACCGAAGTTAAGCAACATTGAGCCTGGTCCGTACTTAAATGGGTGACCGCTTGGGAATACCAGGTGCTGTAAGCGTTTAGTGACGGATGTGCGTTGTGGTGCAGTGGATATCGGCTCAGAAAGAGAAATCGGTGAGCCGAGTTCGAATTCCAGTTGAATACTCTGCATTCACTTAAGCACTGGTACCCTTGGGAAAGGTCCCTTCTCTCCAGTTATGGGTTAAATAACAAGGGTAGGACTTGGGGACCGTACCCTTAAAAACAAATCCCAGTGAATCTTGATACTCGAAAAGAAAAAAGTTATTAGTAGACAAAAAAACTTATATAAAAACAACAATAAATTGTTGAAAGAAAAAAGGGATTACCAGCAATAAATAAATAAAGTTTAGTTGGCTATAAATGACCCGCCGAGGTTGATTTGCCATGAAAACAAAACAAAAGAACGACTTAACTCGAAGCGACGTAACACGAGGTATACTTATATTGAAAGCAAGGGCATCAAAGGGAGTATTTTCTCCAATGAGCTTGTGTAAATGAATCACAGAGTAGGAACTAAGCATTACTTAGATATAGAAAAAAGTCAGGAAGTTGTGGAGAGCGATGATTATTCACGTCTTAAAGTATACCCCCCACATAAAAGAAGATCCATCCGTTCATGGTGGGGATGGTTTTCAAATAAGGATGAGTTTTGAAATATGTATTTCAAATACATGTTCTCTTAATAAAATCAAACGTTTCATTTAAATCAGGAGTAGTCAAATGTTTTCGACCAGAGACCCCCCCCCCCTTTGTTTCTATTCCTTCCCCAGCGACCCCCATTTAAAATATATTTGAGCCTTAAAATTCACACTGATGTTGGCAAGTAAAATGTTAACTTACAAGTAGGAAAGTTGGATCAGGTTCAAAATTTTCCGTCAAGCGTCATCAGGTTCAGAATGTTCCCCCAAATATATTAAATAACATCAATGACTCAAACAAATAATATAATAAGTACGGTCAGTCAGTTAAGTGTCATACGTGATACTCGCTTTGGGCGATCATGTCTCGAAAGAGACATGACTGACTGGGCAGAATATTATCCCGCAGTAGGCTGCTATTGTTTTTTGCAGTAAACTGGTTGCCAGCCAAGGCTGTATAACCCAATCTGTCCTATTATTTAACCCATAACTGGAGGGAAGAGGCAGTTTAATACCTTTCCCAAAGATATTTGCATGTAAGTGAATGCAAGGAATTCAACTGGTATTCGAACTCGGCTACCCGAGTTGTCGTTCCGAGTCGATATTCGCTGCACCACAACGTACATCCATAATAATTACACCAAGCCTAAATACAGACAATGGTATTGAACAGAAACGCATAAACGTTACTAATATCTAACTGCACAAATTTACTAATTAAATTAAATAAACAAATATTACATCCTACTTGATGCAATCATACCAATCTGGTCAAATGACATTCGTGATCGTAAACTCCATTTTACGGTTAGAGGTCGAAAAAATGGGGTCTTTGAAAAACAACTTGGAACAATTGAAAAGAAAAGAGCAAGCAATTCTCCGTGTAGCATTAAATAAGTCTCATCAAAATAAGTTAAAAACGATTTGGGTAGATGCAACTAAGGCGTTTGATTGTGAAGCTCAGTGCCTTTCTTTCATCTGCACCGACATACATGTACACTAACTAAAATTTAGTTCAGTGTCATTCGCAAAACGACCTCCATTCGACCTCTTGACTATTATCGACCCCATAGAACTTTTCACTCAAACCCCATTTGATGACCTCTGATTAGATCTTCTGTAGGAAATAGTTTAAAAGCCCACCCTGTCGCTGAAGTTTTGGCAATAACAGCAAAGGTTATAAGTAACTAAAAATAAAAAATAAATTAAAAAAATAAGTGAATTGAAAGAAAAAGTGAAAATAGGAAAAGACTTACTAAAAGAGAAAAGGGAGGTAATTCGAATACTCAAGAATTATTCGCGAAATAATGAAAAGCACCCGACCGTAGAATTTTAGCAAAAGATGTGGTAAACAAAACTACTGAGGTGCCAGATTAAACTACGTTACATACATTCATTGGAATGAATTTACAAGTAGACGAAGAAACGGAATGTGTTCGAGAAGAGGAACAGAGAAGAGTGGAGTAGGGAAAAAGTAGGAGCCATCCAATGTGAGGGAATGAACAATATTATTTTTCTTCAGGAATATATCATATCAGTCAGTTAAGTGCCATACGTAAAATATGCTTGGGCGATCATGTCTCGAAACAGACATCACTGACTGGGCAGAAGATTACCCCGCAGAAGGTTGACATTGCTTTCTGCGGTAGATTGGTTGCCAGCCAAGGCTATAGAACTCATTCTGTCCTGTTATTTAACCCATAACTGGAAGGAAGAGACGGATTAATACCTTTCCCAAGGGTATTTGCGTGTAAGTGAATGCAATGAATTCAACTGAAATTTGAACTCGGCTCCCTGATTTCTCATTCCAAGCAGATATCCACTGCACCACAAAACGGAAAACCTAACCACCTAGACTTTACTTACCTGACATAGACGATTTTTATTCTTCTATTTTTTAAAATTCTGCCAAATTTCTTTCTTTCTTTCTTTCTTTCTTTCTTTCTTTCTTTCTTTCTTTCTTTCCTTCCAGGGTTTTGCTTTTTTTTCTTTCTTCTCAAGATTTTCTTCATTCCTTTTTTCTTTCCAAGATTTCCTTGATATTTTCTCTCTCTCTCTCTCTCTCTCTCTCTCTCTCTCTCTCTCTCTCTCTTTCTCTCTCCTTTTTTCTTTCCAGGGTTTTGCTCATTTTTTTCATTTCAAGATTTTCTTCATTCTTTTCTTAATGTTCTTTCTTTCTTTCCAAGATTTCCTTGATATTTTCTGGATTCTCCCTCTCTCTCTTTCTCTCACACACACACACTCTCTCTCCTTCTCTCTCTCTCTCTCTCTCTCTCTGTCTTCTTTTTCAAAGATTTCTTTCTTTCTTTCCAGGGTTTTGCCCTTTTTTCTTCTTTTCAGGATTATTTTCATTTTTTTCTCAATGTTCTTTCTTTCCAAGATTTCCTTGATATTTTCTGGATTCTCTCTCTCTCTCTCTCTCTCTCTCTCTCTCTCTCTCTCCTTTTCTAAAAATTTCTTTTTTTCTTCTTATTTCAGGGTTTTGCCCTTCTTTCTTTCTTTTCAGGATTTCCTTCATTCTTTTCCCAATGTTCTTTCTTTCTTTCTTTCTTTCTTTCTTTCTTTCTTTTCTGAATTTTCTTTCTGTCTTTCTTCTTAGTTTTTTTTAGTGGTCTTTCTTTCTGTCATTCCTGTCTGTCAGTTTCGCCTTCCATCTTAATTTTCCTTTCTTTCTTTTTCGTTTCCCTTTTAGCATTTTATGTCTGTATTACCCTATTTCTTTCTTTATTTCTTTCTTTTTCTTTCTTTAGTTCTTTCTTTCTTTCTTTTTTCTTTCTTTCTTTCTTTCTTTCTTTTTACTTTTCTTCCTTTTCGAAATCCTTTTTTTAAAATTTCTCATTTGTTTTCAAAGCTTTTCAAATTGAAAAATACTCATACGTACATGCGCGTATATATATATATATATATATATATATATATATATATATATGCTTGTCTCACTAATTCAGATATTGTAAAGAATCTTCCGGCCTTAAAAACTATCAGCCCGTACCATATTCACTAAGCTATGCATGCAAATACTTTTCGTTATTTTCATTTTGAGAGTTCAGTTTCATTATTTCGTCGGTTAAGGGGCCCACTGAAGCGATCAGGAGCCTCACCGATCTTTCCTCCCCTTCATTTTCCGTTCTCTATCTCTCGTGCCTTCTTGAAGTGCTTCTGTCTCTCCTCTCTCTCTCTTTCCTCTCCTGTCTCTTTGCTGGACGCTCGCAGCAACTTTACATAGGTAACGTCCAATCTACCGTGTCAGATCCAATAAGATGCATGCTACGGATCCTTCTGATGTTATCTTGATAGAGTGAATTTTTCTATTGAGTCGTCTTCCGAGGGCAAAGTCTGAAAATAGCGAGTTGCTTCGCCTGATTATATTCACAGCCTGATCGGCATAAATGCAAAAGCCGAACGCCTGCTAGGACGAAACAGAAAACAGACTACAGCAATATTAGGAGCAGTCGGCCGAACAGCGATTGCATAAATAATACAGAAACCTTCTTCTTCTTTGTAACTTGTCTCTTCAGGACGTGAACAACAATGGCTCTCCACAGTTTCTTCTCCTTTGTAGCTCTTAATACCTTTTGTTTTTGTTATTTCCGCCAAAGCCTGATCTGCCATCCATTTTCATGTCCATCAAGTATGCCACGCTGTTTTCCCTTGTTTCCTCCTATCCGCCCTCTGGTTATCAGATTTTTCAAACCCTCCTTCCTCGTTACATTTCCAGAAACTTCAGCTGTCTCTTCCTGATATTAAGCTCTTTAGGTAGGTCATGCACTGCTTTCCTCTATCGCTCTTGCTTTCAATATGTCCCGTGAGTATCAATTTTTTTAAACCCTCCATTTTCATGATGAGCCCTAGAAAATTCAACTGTCTTTTTCTGATTGTCAAAATTTCGTCGTTGCTCACGTCTTCAGTTCAAAATATTCTCAGCATCCTTCTGTATAGCCACATTTCTCTTGCTTGAAGTCTCTTCATTTTTGCGGTGATTGTGCAGCTTTCACTGCTATATAGGTGGACTATTATACTCATTACTCGCTTCTTTGTTTCCAACGATTTTTGTTTTTGTATCTTAATACTTTGCTTAGCTTTTGGGGACATATTTCGCTATTCCAGTGCACCCCCGGATTTCTGCGTCACATATTTCATCCGCTGATAAGACACTTCCGAGATTTTTGAAATGTTGTACTTGTTTGATTTTGGTATCTTCAATTTATAATTTGCATTAGAACATGTAACGTATTTAAGCAAGATTGATTTGTTTGTTTAACGGCATATCAACACCTTATGGGTGATTTAATGTCGAAATTTAATTCTATTGGGAGCTTTGAAGTAATAAAAATATGATATGCGTTATTTTGCTTTCACAGTTGAATAAATGGTAGATGATACTCAGCTTTTGTGCATATATATGCTTGTGTGAAAATAACTACTACAGGTGATGATATGTGTAATCTTGTTTAAGTTATATTTTGGAATACAATTTGATTTAAGAAATTGGAGGATATTATAAGGATTAATGTCATGAAAGTGTTCCTTTACGTTGGTTGTGTGGTTTGGTTGATTTTCTAGCAGTATATAAAATCTAATGGGTTATTTAATGCTGAAATCTAAATATTTTGAACAGAGTTTTATGGATTCGACTAAATATATTTTGAACGCAATTATATGCCTTGCATTAAATATGTTTTGAACACCATTTTCCGTCTTCAGCTATAGATAAAATGTATTGCTGATACTTATTTTTATGCAAATGCACCTCTGCCGTCCAAAAAAGGGCAAAATATTTCAGAGGATTATTAGCTGTTTTTTCACAGGTTATCCTCACTAAGCGTGACAGGAGGGAACACACACAAACACACACACACACACACACACACACACACACACATATATATATATATATATATATATTTTAATCATATCACCCCGAGCAAGACGGTAACGCCACTGATGCGCAGGGGGCTACGTAAGAGTGAAAAGATTGGAGAAGAGAAGAGAAAGCTGGAAACCACATCCTAAACAGGGAACAAGGGATGAGCCTCTTCACCCGTTCAATAGACGTGGGTGGAGTGTGAACCGGGCGATAATATATATATATATATATATATATATCAGGGGCACCTCGGCGTGGTGTAATGGTTAGCAAGCTCGCCTCTTTAGAATCATTATAACTGAGTAGTGAGTTCGATCCTCACTGGGTACCTCTACTTTCGGCCTTGTGTCATGTCTAAGCAACGTTTAGAAAATCACCTTCCTCCAGTTTTGGGGGTTGGGCGCAGGGCTAACAACCCTGCCCCATAAAAATACAGTTTTTTTACGGAAACAGCAAAAATGCTGCCCTACTCACCATTGGGTGTAACGGAAAAGTTTATATACATTACCGGCCATAATTATTAGGAATCCCCAGTGTTTTTTTTTAAAGGATGTATTTCATACTATCCTTTAGTATTTATTGCCTAGTGAATAATTGTAAATGAAAATAGAATTTTTCATTTGTTAATATTGCACAATAATATTGCACAATAATATTGCACAATAACATGTGCATCAAATGAATTTTTAAATATTTAATAATTACCTTCAATGAAAGAATGAAAAAAAAACTGTATTTTTTTTTATATATATATATAATTGTAATATAATTAATTTAACATTTTCGCAACACAGAATTTCCCATGTTTCGGAATCATATTTTTACTATGGCCCCATCTTCAAGCGATCATTTAGGGGTGACTAACGAAAAATTTTTTTTTTCTCCCAAAAGTGAGAGGTTTTTGTTTTTAGCTTCTGGTTAGGTTCTCAAATTACAGCGTCATATTTATTCTTAACCAGTCCCTTGAAAAAAAAAATACATATTTTTTATGTATAGTGTGAGGTCATCGTTTTTTTTAATCATATTACCCCGAGCAAGGCGGTAACGCCACTGATGTGCAGGGGGCTACATAAGTCTAAAAGCACTCGATAGAAGAGAGTGAAGAGAAGAACAAACCATTTAGAAAGGAGCAAGAGACGGGAGGGAATACAGGTGTGATAACAGTTGTAGAAGTGGAGAGAAAAGAAAGGATATACAGGGTGGTGAAGAAAGAACTAGAGTCAGGTGGTTAAGAGATGATTTGCATTTGAATTCCTGGAGGTTGTAGCCATCAGGAAAGCAAGAATAAGGAAGCGAGTTCCACAGGTAGGAAGTGCGAGAGAAGAAGCTGCAGGAGTAGAATTGTCGTTTGCATTTGGTTGATCTCACTGTGAATGGGTGAGACCCAGTTGCCAGTCTAGTTGCACGAGTAAACACCTGTTGCAGAGGCACCATTGACTTAAGCTTATTTTATCGATTTTTTCCATGTATATTAATGCTTATCTTTCTTTATTTTTTCTAAATTTTAATTATTTTTTTCTAAATTTAATTATTATCTAATGTGAAGCTTAAACAGTGTCTACAGAACACGGTCATTTAAATTATAAAGTTTAGTAAAATCTTTATTTTCATACTTCTGATAATATATGATTTTTCATCTAAGCACAAAGACCATCGGTCGTTTAAATTCCAGTTGAACCGAACTCAAGGTTTTACTGTTTTGAGTGCCCCGACATTTATTTTTTTATGAACAATGCCCAATAAAATAAACATTATAGAGCTTATTATAATCGCTCTGATTAGTTAAAAGAAACACACATGTAAATTTTATATCTTCCCACATACATACACAGTAAACCGAAAGTATTTGTATTTAAATGTAAATCATCTGTACAACCAACATCAAACATAGCCTGATGAAGAGAATTTATCTCGAAACATAGAAATTTCCGTGTCGCAATGAACAATTAATTCATAGCTATATATATATATATATATTATAAATTATGTTTTAGAACATGTACATAATTTCTTCTATATATGTCCTCTTCCCTACAATCATATCATTGTATATATGATTGTAGGGAAGAGGACATATATAGAAGAAATTATGTACATGTTCTAAAACATAATTTATAATAAATATTCACTGCTCTATACACCATATATCGAGCACTGTTTTAAATTAATGTTTTGGACGGAAAATTTTTTTCTTTTTTCTCTCCTCATTCTATACTCACTCGGATATATATATATATATATATATATATATATATATATATATATATCACGGTTTTTATTATAATAGAAAAGATAAACATGTATTGCTAGTATTTTTACTATAGAAATGTATTTTTATAGAGTTTTGGTTTTGTTTGTTGGAGTCACTATTTGCACATAGCTGGGATCCTAACAGGTGCTACCACCCTTGATCAGCACAAACCCGAGAACAAGAGCAATTAAGAGGTAGTTTCACGCTCCTCAAAACCTTCCGTTCAGAAATCTTGCTGCGGGATATAGTTTATTATCATAGCGAAGACTATTTAAGCCACAAGAAAGTCAAATAATTTATGTCTTAGTTTTTGCGATGAGGAGTTATCATTGTTTATAGGATTTGCACTCAATTTTTTTATCATAAAGTTTCGGCTCTTGTATCTGGCTTTCATCAGGTTGTTGCTGATCCAAATAATCTTCAGGGAACGATTTATTTAATCTACGAGGATAGATTGTTCTTTTTCCATTGACCATATTTACTTATCAGTCAGTCAATTAAGTGCCGCATCTGATATACGCTAGGGCGATCACGTCTCTTTCAAGACATGATTAACTGGACAGAAGATTGTCACACTGTCGGTTACCATTACTTTCTGCGGTAGACTGGTTGCAAACCAAGTCTATAGAACCCAGTCTGTCCTGCTGTTTAACCCATAGCTAGAGGAGGAAGAGATGGATTAATACCTTTTACAAAAGTATTTGCATGGAAGTGAATGCAGCGATTTCAACTGGAATTCGAACTCTGCTCTCCAGTTTCTCGTTCCGAGCCGATATCCACTGCACCACAACGCACACACTTAAGGATATGTTGTCTTACTTAGAAGAGGCTTACGGCCTATCACGTTGAATACATTGGTTCTCGCTCGATCACCGAAGTTAAGCAACGTTGAGCCTGGTCAGTATTTAGATAGGTGACCGCTTGGGAATATCAGATGCTGTAAGCGTCTAGTGACGGATGTGCGTTTCCTCCAGTTATGGGTTAAATAACAATGGTAGGACTTGGGGACCCTGCGCTTAAAAACAAATCCCAATGAATCTTGATACTCGAAAAGAAAAAATGTATTCAGTCAGTTAAGTGCCATATGTGATACACGCTTGGGCGATCATGTCTCGAAAGAGACATGACTGACTGGGCAGAAGATTATCCCGCAGTAGGTTGACATTGCTTTCTGCGGTAGATTGGTTGCCAGCCAAGGCTATAGAACCCAATCTGTCCTGTTATTTAACGCATAACTGGAAGGAAGAGACGGATTAATACCTTTCCCAAGGGTATTTGCGCGTAAGTGAATGCAATGAATTCAACTGAAATTTGAACTCGGCTTTACCTGGGTCAACTTGTCCCTGATGAAGCTAGGAGGGCACAACAACTGAAACGTTATGATGATAATAATAATAATAATAATAGCAAAAATGATGAGGACAATTGTCTAAGCGAAAAATGATAAAAACAAAATTGCATAAATTTAGTCTAGTTCAAAAAACAGTATTAGCGTTTTTGCGAGGGCTGAACGGCTTATATTAATCATTGTGTGTTGGATGAATAAAATATTACAATTCTAAAGGGTGCGGCAGAAATATCACCCACACATACCTCCCAGAAATACCGTCTCACCATTATGTGGGAGGTATTTCTGGTGGGTGGATGTGGAAAGTATTTCTGGTGCGCCCTGTAGAATTGCTGTAACTGGGCGAATAGTCGAGCTTTAGCGTTTCGACCACCAGACCCGGGTTAGAGTGGCACCAGTAAATAAACAGTTAATCATCCCAGATCCCAGCGTGCAGCACAATTGGGGAGCGGTTGAAAAACATACCAAGAATTGACCCAAGCTTTGTGAATGAAACTGGGTAGACGGAATTGCTCGGAAACTGCCGATGGTCGTGGTCGCACCGTGACACAAGTAATCGTGACCGATGTTATGAGAGTAATGGCTTTGTTCAAATACAAGCTCTCTCGCAGATACTGCATACTTTGCAGTATAGACCACAAGTTAGCTTTGACGAAACAGTGTCTGAGCTGGCGTCTACAAAAAAGATTAGATAACCAGCCGAACAAACTGATTTACTCGAAAATGAGTTGTTTTTTTTTGTTTGTTTGTTTTTTTTTTTGTTTTTTTGTTTTTTAGCGGCATCAAAATCTCTGTGGGTTATTTAATGCCGAAATCTAAATATTTTGAAAACATTTTTATGTTTTCAACTACAGATAAAAATAATTGTTGTTAATTCTATTATAAATATGTATGGTTGGTAATTTTTTTAAACAAATATATATATATATATATATATATATATATATATATATATATATAATTTTTATACTTTCATGGTATTTTGTTTTTGTTTGAAGGGTCTATTATTTGCCCAAAGCTGGACCTTAATTTTTCTTACCACCCCGAGTCAGAGTGGACCTGGAAACATCTGCAATTAAGGGCTGGTTACATACCCCTCAAACTCTTTAATCTCCCGATCGGAAGCCTTATTATTACAGGAGGTAATTTACCGTCATACCGAGGACTATCGAAAAGTGTGCTTTGGACACCTCGACGTGGTGTAATGGTTAACAAGCTTAACTTACTAGAACATATTACAACTGAGTAGTGGATTCAATCCTCACTGTGTACTTCGTACATTCGGCCTTGTGCCATATCTAAGTTGTTCTTAGAAAATCAACTATCGAAAATGAGCTACCAGCCATTATATGTTATTGTCATAGTATTGCGCATTACTAAATTTTTCTTTATACTGGCATAAGGCCATGAATTTAGAGTGTGAGAATCAAATTCACCTAACTTGCAAGTGGTTTCAGAAAGTGTTGCTTCTATTTCATGATTAATGTTTGACTGGATTTTGTTTTTACCCTAAGTCAAATGTTATCATATAAGTCAATGTTTTTACAACAAAATTGATCTCAACCAATCGATGTTGGCAAAATTTCCAGTATGTATTCACATGATATTTATCCCATGTGAATTTCAACGAATATCATTAGAAATATTTGCAACAACCGATATTTACCATAAAATGAACTTGAAACTTAAAATCATTTTGGTGCAAAAGTACCTAAATAGTCTAAGCACACGAAAAAGTCACGTATTGCAAAATAATGAATTCCTTGGATGCTTCGACGTGGAGCAGGGTTTTTTTAATCGTTTCACCCCGAGCAAGGCATTCCACTGCCACTATTGCGCAGGGGGTTACATAGGTTCGTGGAAGTGATGGGAAAGTATGGTTAGATATAGGAAATGTCAGAAGGAGGGTGATAGACGGATAAGGATACCGAGGATGAAGGTTGATTAGTGTTTGAGAGAATAGATGCAAGTTAGTGTGTTAGGAGGTGTCTATTGACCATACATTTAAACACCTGGAGATTGTAGCTGTCGGGGAAGCAGGCATGTGGAAGGGAATTCCACAGGCAGTAAGCGCGAGAAAAGAAGCTGTTGGAGTAGAAATTACGGTTACATCTTATCTGTTTCACTGTAAAAGGGTGGGACCTAGTTGCTAATCTAGTATCTCGTGTAAATTCGTACCTAGGCGGCACCAATGACCTAAGTTCATCGGAGTAGAAGCCGTGGAAGTACTTATAGAAGAGGCACAGGGAAGCCACGTCACGCCGGTGAGAGAGTGGTTGCAGCCGGTCCGCCAAGTCAGTATCGATCACGTTACAGATTCTTCGTTGTATTTTGTCAAGAATCCCGAGGAGAGTAGCAGGCACCCGACCAGATGTGGCAGCAGTATTCAATACACGGGCGGATGGTAGATTTATATATGTACAGGATAGATTCAGACGGGAAAAATTTCCGGGACCTGCACAGAGAACCAACCTTCATAGCAGCTGACTTAGCAATGGATTCGATATTGTCATTCCATTTGAGGTCCGCCGAGAGTGTAAGGCCAAGGAGGCGTAGTGTTTTACTCTCAGGGAGGCAAGCCTGTTCCATGGTAATGGGAGGTAGATGCGATTGTCTATGATGGTTAAGGATTAGCAAGTTAGCTTAATAACGACTGAGTAGTGAGTTCGATCTTCACTGGATGCTCCATACTTTTGGCCTTGTGCCACATATAAGCCATGCTTAATAAATATACGCAGTTTCGAGTACTTCGACGTGGTGTCATGTTTCGCAAGTTTGTCTCGCTATATCAACTACAACTGACTAGTGAGTTCGATCCTCACTGGGTGCTCCGTATTTTCCGCCTCGTGCCACATCGAATCTACGCTTAGTAAATTGGAGTAAGGATTCGCTTTAAAAAATAGTGCGTAAAAAATAAAATTCTGTTTGAATAGATTCGAAGCCGAATTGCCATGGACAAGGACACATTCCAAACCCTGAGTAAAGTAATGAGAGATAGGCAAATTTCGCTACAAACAAAGAAGAGATTACTGAACAACTATGTGACGTTTGTTCTTCAGTATGGCAGTGAATGCTGGACAATCTGCTCAAAGATGAAGGAGAAACCGAAATGTGGTTCTACAGAAGGATGGTGAGGATACCATGAACCGAACATGTGAACAATGATGAGGTTTTGGAGAGGATGGAAACCTAAACGAAACTAATATTTAACATCAGAAAAAGACAAGTTCCTGGGAAATGGGAGGAGGGCTTGGAGAATCTGATACTCACAGGTTAGATAGAGGGAAAGAGAAACAGGGAAAAACAACGCGCAACATACTTGATAGGCTTAAGCAAATGGATGGCAGAGCGGGGTTTGTGTGGGGGAACAGAAGAAAGCGTGTTAAGAGCATCTAGGGATAGGAAGATGTGGAAGACCATGATCGCCTACGTCCTGAAGAAACACGGCACATAGGAAAAGAAGAAAAGAAGAAGAATATCGATTAATTTTTTTTTCTTTAGATGTGTCTTGCCTCGTAGTCTTCTTCTTCTATGTGCCGAGTCCCTTCAGGACGTAGGCGATCATGGCCTTCCACATCTTCCTATCCTTTGTAGCGCTGAACACACTATCTCTAGTTACCTCTTTATAGCTGTTTAAATTCAGTTTCCTTATGCTTTTTCCCTTTTTATCACTCTTATTCTTCTTCTTCTATGTGCCATGTCCTTTCAGGACGTAGGCGATCATGGCTTTCCACGTCTCCTTATCCCTGGTGGCTCTTAGCACACCTTCTGTTACACCACGCAACCCACGTTCCATCATCCACCGATTAGAAATTAAAATGATATAAATAGGTAGAAAATAAATTATCATAATATAAGCCCACACAGTAACCCACTACTTTGTGTCGCTTTCGGGCCTTGTAATGGCTAAACATTCTTCTTCTTCTATATGCCATGTCTTTTCAGGACGTAGGCGATCATGACTTTCCACGTCTCCTTATCCCTGGTGGCTTTTAGGACGCCTTCTCCTGTTAAACCACGCAACCCTCGTTCCATCATCCACCTGATTTTTGAAGGAAAACAATATTCTCATCAAAACATTTTTGAATACAAAACTAGAAGACATTTTCAGTTTTCTAAAATAAAAAAGAATTAAAAAAAGTTATCATTAAAATTTGACTAAATCAACCTACTATAACCGAACATTTAAAAAGATACCTTAACCCCCCCCCCCCCAGAAGTTGATATGTCGTTAAAAAAATCTTTAACTCAAACTCAAACAAAAGTGTTAATGGTAACATATTTTACGGTTTTCCTTTGTCTCTTCCACAAATACTTTCACAGATTCTGCACCGACGAGCCTTGCTTCTTGAGGCCTCCCCACACCCGCCTGAATTTAATCGAACTACTAGACTAGTAACAAGTTCCCATCCTTTTACTGTGAAATCAATCAAGTGTAACCATAACTTCTACTCCTACAGCTTCTTTTCTCGCACCTCCCGCCTGTGAAACTCTATTCAGTATTTTTGTTTTCCTTATAGCTACAATCTCCAAGAGTTTAAATGCAACGTCAACTGTCATCTCTTATCCCCTTGCTTCTCATAGTTCTTCTCACTTTACACTTTGCTCTTACGCAGCTTTCTTCACACCAACGTACCCTTCCTTCTCCGACACCTACTGTGACCTGTTTTTCTCTCTCTTCTCTCTTCTATTATGTAACCTTCTATGCACCACCGACAGTTCTGCCTTGATTGGGGTGAAACAATTATAAAAAAAAGTATTACTGGCATTTTTTTTTAGAACAGCTTTGCTGCTAACTTTTTTTTACTATGAAAATGTATTGCTGGTATTTTTACTATAAGAATTTATTTTTACACCTTCATTCCAATTTTAGCTTGGCGCTCACTATTTGCCCATAGCTGAGACCCTAACAGGTGCTACAACCTCGAGTCAGAGTGGACATGTGAACAACAGCAATTAAGAAGTGGTTCCACGCTCTTCAAAAGTTCCCGGTTAGAGGCTTTGCTGCTGGATGTAGTTTATTGTCATAACCAGGAATATAGAATCGAAATTACAAATGGCGTACCGCTGAATTTCTACCTATTCGTGTAATTTTTAATATCGATTTGTTTACTATGGAATGTCAAATTAAGGTAGACATGTAAAGAAACATATTCTACAAGTGGGGAGGGGGAGGGCCTGTCGGCATAGAAAAGCAACTTTATATATTCAGGTTTTTCTCTGGGCTTGAAAACAAAAATGAAACTGACGCCATTACCTCGAGAGTCAAATGTCAGTTCTACATGGTCTACGGGCATGAGTTCTTCTAATGTATGGGATTTACCCTAAAGAAAATTATCTACAAGTGCAAAAAAACAAAAAACCCCAAAAACAAAAAAAAACAAATTGAAAAGTGTACCTGTCCAAATATTACAATCTCATCTAGATTTCATTTGCTGGAAAACTATGCGATCCATTTCCCTAGAATTGATTCCCTGCATTTCTGAATTACTTTCAAACTGTTTACAGACAATGATAGTATTAGTTAAAAAATAATTTCTTTTAGTTTTTTATATATACAGTACTGTGCAGAAGTATTAGGACAAGAACTATTTTATCTTTTTAGAGGCATATTGACAGAAAATAAACAATTTAATTAAAGTGATTTTATTTGATTTATTCAACAAATGCTTTAACAGGAAAAAGTACTTGTTACAAAATAAATTTAATATTTAGTACAATCGTCTTTTGCTTTGATCACAGCCTTCATTCTGTCAGGCATTGACATCACAAGCTTCTTCAATGTATCTAATGGTATCTCCTGCCAAGCAGCTTGTATTTGTTCCCAAAGTGTGTCTTGCGAAGTAACATTAGATTTATCAATTTTATTATCCAAAATATCCTATAGATATTCAACAGGATTGAGATCAGGGCTTTGTGGGGGACCAATTCAAATTCCGGAGCCTTCCTTCCTCTTTCTTTTTAGTTAAATAATTCTTACGAAGGTTTGGCTTTTCACCCTGTATTTGAATTTCAGTGAGGTTTTTAGGAAAATCATTCCTGTCCTAATACTTTTGTACACTACCGGTAGTGGGCAAAAATGTTAGGTCAGGGGTGATTTTAAACTTTATTTTGATGCCTCATAAAAGATAAAATAGTTATTGTCCTAATACTTTTGCACAGTACTGTATATATATATATATATATATATATATATAAATGGTATCATTTGTTTAGTACATTATTAGAGTATATTAAATGAAAACTACTTCATTTTATTGGCTTATTTCGTTTTTATATATTTTCAGTATATTATTTAATACCGAAATTTAAATATCTTTAACACAATTTTATGGATTCAATTAAATAGATTTTTTCGTAAAGTCACATTATACTAGAAATAATACATTCAAAGAACACTGTCAAAATCTTTTTCTTTTCTAAGCGCATCTTAGATGTGGCACAAGACCGAACGTATGGAGCATCCAGTGAGGACTGAACTCACTACTCAATTGTTAAAATCTTTTTTTCTTCTCGAATGCTTATTATGTACCCATATATATAATATTTTTACAATGTCACGTGATCCTAGTAGCACGATTCCTCGAATTACATCAAAATGAGGTCGACTATGTTTGTTTCTTGACGATCCGTGTTCAAATTCAAGTGTCAGCAGCGACAATTTATTCTTATATTTAACAATTTTAAACGCAACTTTATGTCTTCAATTACAAATTAAATGTACTGCTGGTCATTTTGCTATAAAATGCATTGTTTTTCATTTTACTAGAAACAGATACTATTAATCATTTTACCATAAATAGGTATTGTTGGTCATTTTATTATAAATGAGTATTATAGATCCTTGTATTTTAATATTTTTTTGAAGATCTTCAAAGATACGTTACAATCAGCAGAGACTGTCATGTCAATAGGAAAGTACATTCTGCCTTCAAGGCTTATGGCCTATCACGTTGAATACACCGGTTCTCGCTCGATCACCGAAGTTAAGTAACGTTGAGCCTGGTCAGTACTTAGATGGGTGACCGCTTGGGAATACCAGGTGCTGTAAGCGTCTAGTGTCTGATGTGCGTTGTGGTGCAGTGGATGTCGGCTCGGAAAGAGAAATCGGTGAGCCGAGTTCAAATTCCAGGTAAATACCCTGCATTCACTTAAGCACTGGTACCCTTGGGAAAGGTATTAATCCGTACCTTCCCTCCAGTTATGGGTTAAATAACAAGGGTAGGACTTGGATATCCTGCCCTTAAAAACTAAATCCCAGTGAATCTTGATACTCGAAAAGAAAAATATATTACTATACACAAAAACTTATATATAAACAACAATAAATTTTTGAAAGAAAAAGGTATAACCTGCAATAAATAAATAAAGTTTAGTTGGCAATAAATGACCCGCCGAGGTTGATTTGCCATAAAAAACAAACCAACCAACATTCTGTTTCCGGGGTCTTTCAGCAAGATGTCCGGGCGATAAAGTTTGATTGTTCTGTCAGTGAGTATTGTAAAGTCCCATAAAATTGTTACAGGTCCTGTCTGGGTAGTGTTTCTTACGTTTCCTTTTTTTTTTATTTTTTATTTTTCACCCTTATGCTATCATTTTTATCATAATTTAATTTCTGCTATGGTCACATTACCTACCAAGTCTACGGAAAGACCTAAGGAAGGTAGTGGAGTGTTGTTATGGCTACATTTCATTTGGTTTTCTCTCATAATATCACTAGCGTTACATGGACACGTTTTTTTTATAGTGTGTAGGCCGTACTTATCAAGATAGTTTTTTGCATATTTCTTAAGCTGGGATTTCCAGGGATTCTTTCAATGCGTTTTGTTCTCCTTTTTTATCCTTCCAAGCGCACTTATCACTGGTAGTATTTTGGTTTCCAATTTCCAAATTTTTTCTTTTTCAATTTCTAGGTCTTTATACTTTGATGTGCGCTGTGATGCAGTGAATATCGTCTCAGAACGAGAAATCGGTGAACTGAGTTCGAATTCCAGTTGAATTCATTCTATTCACTTACGCACAAATACCGTTAAGAAAGGCATTAATCCTCCTCTTCTCCAGTTATGGGTTAAATAACAGGACAGATTGGGTGCTATAGCCTTGGTCAGCAACCAGTCTACCGCAGAAAGTAATGGCAATCTATAGCGGGAAAATGTTCTGCCCAGTCAGCCATGTCTCTGTCGAAACATAATCGTGCATATATCGAGACATAACTGGCTGATACTTTGATAGTCATTACTACTACGGCTACTACTACAAAAAGAAGAAGAATTTTTTTTTATTAGATGAAGCATTGTCAACTAAGATTATTCAATCAGACTAATGCTTGCTTTCAGCGTTTTTTTTTTCTATTTTAGTTGTTTAAAGCTTTACTTAGGCCGTCAATCTACTGCAATATGTAAACAGCTCAGAATCGATTTAAAAATAATAACAGTTGAAATAATTTTTGTCCTGCTCATTTTTTTCGTGTCTGCCTAACTCAGATGTCGATTCATAGAAATAGCTAGGTTTGTTCATTGCCCGGTTCGCACTCCTTCCTTGTCTTTTCGCGTCTGTATAACTCAGATGTCGGCATTGTTTTCGCTCATGCATCTCCCTGACATCTTTTCACAGATAGGTTTGCCTGTCGCCCGATTCACGCTTCTTCCTGGTGTTTTAAACAGAAGTTGGTGTTAAGTTTCCTTCTAAAGTCTACTTCAACTCTATACTCCCAACGATTTCTCCTGAACACTGAAATTTTATCCGCTAATTAAATCTTGACGTCTTCGTGTCTAGAATTAGCTATCTTTCCTGCTATCTTACTATTTCTTACGTTAATACAATTCCACACAGTAGCCCTCTACCTTGAGTAGCCCTTTGGCCTTGTAATGAGTGAACATTAGGAACGAAAAAAAGAGATGGAAACCTATATTATTTAGTTGCCAATATTCAGGACGTATGAAGCAACAATCAGTCAGTTAAGTGCCATAAGTGATACACGCTTTGGGTGATCATGTCTCGAAAGAGACATGACTGATTGGGCTGAAGATTATACCGCAGTAGATTGCCATTACTTTCTGCGGTAGACTAGTTGCTAGCCAAGGCTATAGAACCCAATCTGTCCTATTATTTAACCCATAACTGGAGAAAAGAGACGGATTAATATATTTCCCAAGGGTATTTGTGCGTAAGCTAATGTAAAGAATTCAACTGGAATTCGAACTCGGCATCCCGATTTGTCGTTCCGAGCCGATATCCACTGCACCACAACGCATATCCGATGAAACAACAAGCACTGCTAAACCGAAGATTAGCATCACTAGACCACGTTTCAAGACACGTGTCTATAGTAGCAGGAACGCTAAAAATAGCTAACGATGTAGAATCGTTAAACAAGCAAAGCACACATAAAATCATTGTTCATAACTTATCATTATCTATCAATTAGTATTACTAAGAAAATGGTTATTATGAATGTGTGTAGTGTTAGATGTGAGGTAAGATGCTAAGATCTTTAATAATAGTAACGCGAGCTGTATTCATACCAGTGTTGGAGACATTGTTTTTTGTGCTAACTTTCGTTCACCAACAGTTTTATAAATCGACTTCACGAGTCATAGGGTAAATACTACTAACTACAGACAGTGCAGAGATCTATAGTGCGAAATGAATACGAATTCCCAAAGTAAAGCTAACCGCTTCGGAAAAAAGACATTTTCTTTTGTCTGAAATAAATGCTGAGTAGTAGAAGCAATAGTTGTTATTGTTTACAACAGCGGGAATGGAGGCTTACCCTGGAGATAGCAAGCACCTCGATTCTCTAGAACTCTTTTCAATATTCGAGTTATTTTCAACAGTTCTTTTTGTTTAAATGATACCAATCTTTTCTTCTTCTTCTTCTTCTTCTTCTTCTTCTTCTTCTTCTTCTTCACCACCACCACCATAGCCAACACCACCACCAAGACGCAAGATGACTATTAGTAATAGCTGGGGAGGGAATGGCAGCAAATTCTCTGCCCAGCACCTTTTGTAAGCCTTACTTCTTCTTGGTTGTCTCTATCAGCACCAAGTGAAGGTCTTAAATGGGAATCAAGTGACAACAAGTATCTCCAATACGTCAACGCCCCCCTAAGTATTCAATCTGATTTTTATTTGCTATCATTTGGATAATGTTTTGAAGATATTTTAGACTATTCCTTGTATTCAGATAACCACAAGTATTACCGTCACCATCATACAGAGTCTCTTCAGTTTCCTGAAAATGTACAATTATTTTACCATCATCTACACTTTCCTTCTACCTTAGTGTGAAGTCTACTGAAGCAGCAAAATTTGTTATTATCATTATTATTATTATTATTATTATTATTATTATTATTATTATTATCATCAATCGTTTCAATCAAAGCAAAGCGATAATGTCACTAACACCCAAGTGGTTACAGGAGGTGAAAAAGAGGGAGAAGTCTTTAGAGTGGACGACCGAGGAGGGGACAATAAAGGAACAGGTTTGAAGAAGACAGAAGATGCTGATTGACGTTTCATTTAAATTTTTGAATATTGTAGTTGGCAAGGAAGCGAGGTTAGCACATTAAAGAAGTAACCTTACAATCATGCTAAAAATACTACAAAAACCAAAGATAGGACCCCTTAGAGACAGTAAATCGTTATAGTATTAACAATACTCTTACATCAAATTTTACCTATTACACACCACAAACTGTGATCTAATTTAAAGTTTTATAGAAAAAAGTAATTTCCTAAATTTAAAATTAAGGTTAAATATACAAAATTAGATTAATTAATAAAAAAAATTGTTTAAAAAACAAAAATATTTTATAGTTGTACAAATAAATATTAAAGATAGCTCCAATCCCATCCCTCCCCACCCTTTAAACTTCCTTACTCTCCCCCTCTAATAAACCCAGAGAATAAAGTCCAGTCATGAGGCCATAAAGCTCTACCCCATCTTCTAATGTTAAATCTGTCTACAAAATTCCCGACACTTTCATTAATCAACTATATCCCCTACCCATCCCTCTTTTCAAAATTCTAACGGACAATTTACAAGACTTATTCCCTTGTCGCTAACCCCCCGCCAACATCCCTCGCACAATTCGCCAAATATAAGAAAAGAGGCTTTCCATTCCTTTCCACACCACCTGATGAGACATTGTAATTTCGATGTCGAAACAAAATGTACACTGTGTAGTGGATAAAAAATAATTGTACATATTCTAAACTATAATTTATAATAAATATTCACAGCTCTATATTATATATCGAGCACTGTTTTAAATGAATGTTTTGGACGTTGTAAATTTTTCTTCGTTCCTTATTCACTCGGATATATATATATATATATATATATATATATATATATATATATATACTACCGGCTATAATTATTAGGCAACCCCAATTTTTTAGAAAAATGATGTATTTCATACTATTTTAGTATTTATTGTCAAGTAGATAATTCTAAATGGTTCTTTTGTTATTATTACTTTGCAAAATTTTACAAGGCAAGGAAGCAAAGAAGAACTCGTCCGAATCACCCTAAATTTTCTTCATTCTTCCATTAATGTAACTGCAATATAGGTAATTATTAAATATTTATAAATATTTATAAATGCATTTGATGCACATGCTATTGTGCGGGATTAACAAAAGAACCATTCTATTTTCATTTACAATTATTCACTTGGAAATAAACACTAAAAAATAGTATGAAATACATCATTTTTTTAAACACTGGGGTGGCCTAAAAACACAACTGCTAGGCAGTTGATATAGCCGGCAGTTAGCCGAATACTAAGAAGTTAGCTTTCAGTGGAAGATTACCAAGTTCCTAACATTCTGGGTGCGTTAAGGCGATTAGCAACCGACATCGCACGATTATAACCTTCAGTGCGAAAATTACTCCACAACATCCTTTGAAATTGTTTTGATTTCTAATTTTTTCTCAGATTAAATCATTTGCAGTGGTGTGCAGTAATATGAATATATTTTTGGGAGGTATGATGAAATTTGTTTGGCTTTGAAAAATAGTACGTCATCTGTGATAGCGTTAGAATTTATTTCACGCCCAGATACTTACCGATTAGTTGTTCTACGGCCATTGTTTACAATGAACGTTGCTCTAAGGAAGCGTACGAAAACTGTAACACTGTACGAACACACTGGCAAGCCTTACAGAGTGATCACGGATATTTTTGGTGTCAGCCTTTCAACTGTCATCAAGTCATCAAGGCGAAGAAACTGGATCCATCAGACCAAAACGTATCAGAAAATGCGGTCGGAAGAGAAAAACAACGTTGAGACGACGTATACGTGATCAGAGAAAGTGTGAAAGATCCTAGAAAGACATTATTCGTTTTGTTTCAATTAATTTGCTCAAGGATGTATGAAGGTCGAGATAGATAGATAGATAGATAGATAGATAGATAGATAAGAACAAGACATAGATAGATAGATAGATAGATAGATAGATAGATAGATAGATAGATAGATAGATAGATAAGAACAAGACATAGATAGATAGATAGATAGATAGATAGATAGATAGATAGAGAAGAACAAGACATAGATAGATAGATAGATAGATAGATAGATAGATAGATAGATAGATAGATAGATAAAAACAAGACATAGATAGATAGATAGATAGATAGATAGATAGATAGATAGATAGATAGATAAAAACAAGACATAGATAGATAGATAGATAGATAGATAGATAGATAGATAGATAAAAACAAGACATAGATAGATAGATAGATAGATAGATAGATAGATAGATAGATAGATAGAAACAAACTGATATAGATATGAACAGACTGAGATAGTTACATAACATTAACGAGAATAAAAGATTCATTATATCCTCGGAAACAAATATACAATTCAATTTTTATTTATTTTATTTTGCACCTTCCGAAACAGTAAAGCCAGTAAAGAAACAAGTGGAAGATAACGTATATAGAAGCCACCTAAAAGCGCATCTCAGCATAAGATAAGAGAAGAAATGAAAATTGGTTCCAGAAAGTATGATAATCTGAGCCGACTAGAAAGGAACTCCATTGCGTTAGATAAAGACACGGTGCTGTCAGCGTTATTTGGAACATCGCTTGTTTCGCCAGGAAATAAGGCATCGCTATATTTGTGTTTTTAGAACAACACTATTTGTTCTGTACACAAAGCACAAACCGACTGTGTTGCCATAAAGTCTTCAAAGTTTCTATCAAGTCTTGTGGATCATGAAAATTATTTCCACCTGAGAATCACTTTTCCCCAGACAAAACATGAAAATATTTGTAGAAAAGACAGAGAGAAGCCATCTCACGCTGGTGAGAAAGAGACTGACCTCTTAATACTAGGTCAGGATCAATTATTGTTGTATCACCGAGGTGGATACGATACAGAGAGAAAGTGTACTGTGGTATTATTCAGCACAATATCCGGTGCAATCATATATAAAATCGGGAAGAAATACTTGACATTTCTGAAACATAATTCAAGAAAGGGTAGCTTGGGAAATTTGACACTCACAGGACTATTGAGGAAAGGCGAAAACTGCGAGAAACTTAACTAATGATTTTCTGTGAATAGAAGACATAGCAGAGTCAACTAAGTTTGGTAAAGTGAAAAATTGTCTAGAGACAGGAAGTTGTGGGGGAGCCATAATCACCTAATTTCTTAGAAGAACTATAAACCATTTTCATTTTTTGACTAGTACTTTTTTGTAACTAGGATATTTAATAAACGATTAGTTTAAAAAATTGTAGTAACGTAGAGTGAAAATTAAAAACTACTTCTTTCCAAAGTCTAAGTAGAAAGTGACTGTATTAAAAAGATGGCTATTTTATACATATTAATGTTCACCTAATACGTCCCAAGAATCACTCAAGGTAGATGGGTACTGTGTGGTGTTTTATGAGAGTAAGAAAATGCAAGAAGTTAGATTATGTAGTAAAGAAAAACTGTTAACCCCAGACTTTAAAAGGTCAAGATTGTAGTGATCGGGAAAACATCCTGTCGGGAGTCTCTTTCACAAAACAGTTCTTGAGAAGAAACTGTCTGAGTGGAACCCACTTCCCACCAAAGGATCATGAATGGAACAAATTTTATTCATCCTTGTGTCCGCGGCATGTCGGGTCCCAGCTGCAAAGTTCAGGGCTCAATGGAACCAAATGATGTACCTAGTCAAAAACACTTGCCATGGAAATGGTGACACAGTAGCCAGAAGCTTGTGACGTTTCGTGTCTTGGAAAAGGTTTGTGGGGAGGAAAATAATTTTTATAGCCAAGAAGACCACAGAGATACCTTTTGTGATGGGGCATACCCTTTTTGGACTATAATGAATTCTGCCTATTATTATGAATACCGGGAGAATATACCTCTCGGGGTGGAGTTGAGTTGGGTTGAGTCACCCTGGTCTAATACTTGGCAGTCAGACTGACGTGTAACACTCTTGTATTTGTTTTCCGTTTAATATATATGTTTCACTAATTTCCGAGTTCAAGTTTTCTTCCGGACTTCTTCTGGATTCATAAGCGTGGTGAGTACGGTACATCTCCTGAAATAACGGACACAAAACAGTGGAAGTCATCCAGGGAGGGGGCCCTCAAACGAGAATGAAAACAACCTTGATCCAGATTCAGAATCTGTAAAAACTTAATGGATCCTATCTTTAATCTGACATTACTTCTTATTTCTCTTAACGCTATTTGTATTGATGTTGTGACCAAAGGGCCATGGAAAGACAACATGGACTCGGACATAAGGTTGACTAGAATATTCTTGGAAAACGTAGTACAAAGGTAAACGTGGACTGGAGAGTACTTCCTTTCGCAGGCGTCCTGACTCACTCATTCACTTTCTCTGTGACTACTACTCAGTGATTATATTCACTAGCCTTCCCACGCAAGGCTGGATGTGACACATGGTCATTTTAATGTGGGCATTCCCGGCCATATAGCCGGGCCAAAAATATGTCTGTCTATTTTTACCGAGTCGTAGTTCTACCTTCGGCGGAACCACGACTAGGTTTGTGCTCTCTGCTCGGAAGCAGAGAGCGCCCTCTACCGAAGGCAGAGTGCTGACAGTGTCAACAGTAGCAGAAGCAAGTCTACTACTCAGTGATTATATTCACTAGCCTTCCCACGCAAGGCTGGATGTGACACATGGTCATTTTAAAGTGGGAGTTCCCGGCCATATAGCCGGGCCAAAAATATGTCTGTCTATTTTTACCGAGTCGTGGTTCCGCCCTCCGGCGGAACCACGAGGGTCCGCGCTCTCTGCTCGGAAGCAGAGAGCGCCCTCTACCGAAGGCAGAGTGCTGACAGTGTCAACAGTAGCAGAAGCAAGTCTACTACTCAGTGATTCCTCACTCTGAGTTGGTAGCCAATTACAAAGGTGTGGACGAGTCCATTTGTAGGTGGGTCTCCACAATACTCCCCTCCTAAGCTTTTAATTCTGTAAAAGGGTTTATTATTTTCCTGAAACTTAATACTTTTTCTTTTGGGGATTGATTGTTAAAGGCTCGGTAAATTTCCTCTTTGGTTCGAACTTCTTTGTTGCCAGACTTGAGGTTAACACATTGAGATCTTTAGACGTTGTTAGTGTTATGGCGTAACTCTTTTCATGGAATTTTTAAGATAGAGGTTTCTCTTTGTGGTTCGAATATTCTTCGTCACCAGTGTTATAGCGTTACCTCTTTTGTGGAATATTTTTAGGTAGGGGTTTCTCTTTGTGGTTCAAATATTCTTCGTCGCCAGTGTTATGACCGAAACGCCATAAAAAGATAACACGGACTCGGATATATGGTTGACTAGTATATTCTCCGAAAACGTAGTACAAAGATAAACGTGGACTGGAGAGTACTTTCTCTCGCAGGCGTCCTGACTCATTCATTCAATCTCTTTGTAGCTATTACTCAGTGACAACATTTAGTCACCTCTCCACTTGAGGCAAAATGTGACACAAGGTCTTTTAATGTGGGTCTTCCGGCCCATATAGCCCGGCCAAAAATATTTGTCTATCTTTCTCCAGTCGTGATTCTACCCTTCGGCGGAACCACGACTGGGTTAGTGCTCTCTGCCCAAAGTCAGAGAGCTGACAGTGTCAATAGTAGCAGAGTCTACTACTCAGTGACTATATTTAGTTGTCCCTCCCACTAAGGGCAACATGTGACACATGGTCAGTTTATGAGTGGGAATTTCCGGGCTACATGGCCCGGCCAAAAAATACCTGTTTATTTTTGCCCAGTCGTGCTTCCATCCTTCGGCGGAACCACGACTGGGTTAGTGCTCTCTGCTTCCGAGCAGAGAGCGCCGTCTACCGGAAGGCAGAGAGCTGACAGTGTCAATAGTAGCAGAGTCAAGTCTACTACTCAGTGACTGTATTTACTAGCCTTCCCACGCAAGGCTGGATGTGACACATGGTCATTTTAATGTGGGTATTCCCGGCCATATAGCCGGGCCAAAAATATGTCTGTCTATTTTTACAGAGTCGTGGTTCTACCCTCCGGCGGAACCACGACTGGGTTTGTGCTCTCTGCTCGGAAGCAGAGAGCGCCCTCTACCCGAAGGCAAAGTGCTGACAGTGTCAATAGTAGCAGAGGCAAGTCTACTACTCAGTGACTATATTTACTAGCCTTCCCACGCAAGGCTGGATGTGACACATGGTCATTTTAATGTGGGTATTCCCGGCCAAACAGCCGGGCCAAAAATATGTCTGTCTATTTTTACCGAGTCGTGGTTCTACCCTCCGGCGGAACCACGACTGGGTTTGTGCTCTCTGCTCGGAAGCAGAGAGCGCCCTCTACCCGAAGTCAAAGTGCTGACAGTGTCAATAGTAGCAGAGGCAAGTCTACTACTCAGTGACTGTATTTACTAGCCTTCCCACGTAGGCTGGATGTGACACATGGTCATTTTATAGTGGGAATTCCCGGCCATATAGCCGGGCAAAAAAAAATGTCTGTCTATTTTTACCCAGTCGTGGTTCTACCCTTCGGCGGAACCACGACTGGGTTATTGCTCACTGCTCGGAAGCAGAGAGCGCCCTCTACCCGAAGGCAGAGTCTGACAGTGTCAATAGTAGGAGAGGCAAGTCTACTACTCAGTGACTATATTCACTAGCCTTCCCACGCAAGGCTGGATGTGACACATGGTCATTTTATTGTGGGTATTCCCGGCCATATAGCCGGGCCAAAAATATGTCTGTCTATTTTTACCGAGTCGTGGTTCTACCCTCCGGCGGAACCACGACTGGGTTTGTGCACTCTGCTCGGAAGCAAGAGCGCCCTCTACGCGAAGGCAGAGTGCTGACAGTGTCAATAGTAGCAGAAGCAAGTCTACTACTCAGTGACTATATTTACTAGCCTTCCCACCAAGTTTGGATGTGACACATGGACATTTTAATGTGGGTATTCCCGGCCATACAGCCGGGCCAAAAATATGTCTGTCTATTTTTACCGAGTCGTGGTTCTACCCTCCGGCGGAACCACGACTGGGTTTGTGCTCTCTGCTCGGAAGCAGAGAGCGCCCTCTACCCGAAGTCAAAGTGCTGACAGTGTCAATAGTAGCAGAAGCAAGTCTACTACTCAGTGACTGTATTTACTAGCCTTCCCACCAAGTTTGGATGTGACACATGGACATTTTAATGTGGGTATTCCCGGCCATACAGCCGGGCCAAAAATATGTCTGTCTATTTTTACCGAGTCGTGGTTCTACCCTCCGGCGGAACCACGACTGGGTTTGTGCTCTCTGCTCGGAAGCAGAGAGCGCCCTCTACCCGAAGTCAAAGTGCTGACAGTGTCAATAGTAGCAGAGGCAAGTCTACTACTCAGTGACTGTATTTACTAGCCTTCCCACGTAGGCTGGATGTGACACATGGTCATTTTATAGTGGGAATTCCCGGCCATATAGCCGGGCAAAAAAAAAATGTCTGTCTATTTTTACCCAGTCGTGGTTCTACCCTTCGGCGGAACCACGACTGGGTTATTGCTCTCTGCTCGGAAGCAGAGAGCGCCCTCTACGCGAAGGCAGAGTGCAGACAGTGTCAATAGTAGCAGAAGCAAGTCTACTACTCAGTGACTGTATTTACTAGCCTTCCCACCAAGGTTGGATGTGACACATGGACATTTTATTGTGGGTATTCCCGGCCATATAGCCGGGCGAAAAATATGTCAGGCTATTTTTCCCCAGTCGTGATTCTACCCTTCGGCGGAACCACGACTGGGTTTGTGCTCTCTGCTCGGAAGCAGAGAGCGCCCTCTACCGAAGGCAGAGTGATGACGGTGTCAACAGTAGCAGAGGCAAGTCTACTACGCAGTGACTATATTCACTAGCCTTCCCACGCAAGGCCGGATGTGACACATGGTCATTTTAATGTGGGTATTCCCGGCCATATAGCCGGGCCAAAAATATGTCTGTCTATTTTTACAGAGTCGTGGTTCTACCCTCCGGCGGAACCACGACTGGGTTTGTGCTCTCTGCTCGGAAGCAGAGAGCGCCCTCTACCGATGGCAGAGTGCTGACAGTGTCAACAGTAGCAGAGGCAAGTCTGCTACGCAGTGACTATATTCACTAGCCTTCCCACGCAAGGCTGGATGTGACACATAGTCATTTTAATGTGGGTATTCCTGGCCATATAGCCGGGCCAAAAATATGTCTGTCTATTTTTACAGAGTCGTGGTTCTACCCTCCGGCGGAACCACGACTGGGTTATTGCTCTCTGCTCGGAAGCAGAGAGCGCCTTCTACCGAAGGCAGAGTGCTGACAGTGTCAATAGTAGCAGAGGCAAGTCTACTACTCAGTGACTATATTCACTAGCCTTCCCACGCAAGGCTGGATGTGATACATGGTCATTTTAATGTGGGTATTCCCGGCCATACAGCCGGGCCAAAAATATGTCTGTCTATTTTTACCGAGTCGTGGTTCTACCCTCCGGCGGAACCACGACCGGGTTTGTGCTCTCTGCTCGGAAGCAGAGAGCGCCCTCTACCGAAGGCAGAGTGCTGACTGTGTCAATAGTAGCAGAGGCAAGTCTACTACTCAGTGATTCCCCATTCGGAATTGCTAGCCAATTACAAAGGTGTATACGTGTCCATTTGTAGATAGGTCAACACAATAATTGGATATACGTGTTTGAGTAGTAAAAAATGTTCATGACAAAATTGAAAGAATGGGCTGTAATTTTATCAGATTATGAGTTGGCTTCTCGACATCGGTCACATTCGCATTGCTGTAAAGTGGCTTCCCTCTGTCTTTTCTACAAATATTTTTATACCACTTGTTTTGATAAGTTTTCCTCTTTGACCGCTTCAATTTAAGTGTACAACTAGATGTAAAAAAAGATATCATCGTTGAGTGTTGAAATAGATAGGTGTAACCGTATACTAATAGTTGCTTCTTTTTTGCAATTCTCCTTCCTGGAATTCCCTTCCCGTTTCTTGCTTTCCTAACACATTTAATCTTCAAAAGATTAAATGCAACGTCAATCGCAATCTTCCTATTTTATGGTCCTTTCTCTTCACTAAAGTTTTCTAATTCACTTTCATTCCCAGTATCCCCTTTCAACTTAGATAACTGTTATTATATAAAACTTTAAGTAGAGGATTTTTATATTATTTCATTAATATATATATATATATATATATATATATATATATATATATATTAGTCATCTACATACAAGCCGGTTTCACTGTATCACAGCTCATCAGTGTGGCTAGACACCTCTACTTGCTTCTGGTCGGGATCGAATCTCGACCGTTTTGGTGTCGGTCGGAGTCGCTACTCCCTAAGCCATAGGCGTAAGGAATCAGAGAAAGGAAATTTTAACTTGTTGTATATAAGCAGTTTATACACACGCCAGTCACCGAAAGAACTTAATTCATTCCTAGAGAGTAATGCATATATCGCAGAAGTGGAAACTGTTTTAAAATTTTCTTCTTTAGAGAACTCAACCGTAATGAGAGCATAATATATTAGTCATCCACACACACACACACACACACACACACACACACACATATATATATATATATATATATATATATATATATATATATATACTAGCAGTATAGCCCGGCGTTGCTCGGGTGTAAAGCTTTAAAACTACTCCATGGTCCTGGAGCTCAGACTCTTTGGACCTTAGCACGAAAGACTGAAAAGCAATAGTTGTTTCCAGTTAAAGCGAAACCGTAGACTGAAAGAAAAATGAATGGATGTAAGTCAAATTTTGATTTCCTGGTATCGATATTAAATAAGTTTTTTCGTCGTAAACTGAATTTTGAAGGCTAAATAAGTCTTCTGAGTAAATGGTATCATGGCTGAGACTAAGAACTACAATTATACCTACTTAGAGCCAAACTCGAAGCAAAAACTAAAATAAAAGGGCTGAAAAAATACAGACATACAGGCAGATAAACGGACACTCACACAAACATCTTGCCTTATATATATATATATATATATATATATATATATATATATATACATACATACATACATATATATATATATATATATATATATATATATATATATATATATATATATACATACATACATACATATATATATATATATATATATATAAATTATCGATTTTCTGAACTATTGTAAGAACCGCAACCTTGAAACTTCTGAATATGGTATCTTATGGCTTTGTCTATGAGTGTATCAAATTTGATTAAAATCGGACCACTCCCTCTATCAACCGATTTTTTCGATTATCGATTTTCGATATTTATCGAGGGTACCTCGACACAAAACCTAGCTAAGAACACTCGCAGACGCTTATAGTACAACTGTGTATATTTTCAAGAAAATCGGTTCAGCCGTTTCGGAGTATCGTATAGGTAACGGACGCACACACACACATACACACACACACACACAGACAAAGTTCCATTTATAAATAAGTTTATATATATATATATACATATATATATATATATATATATATATATATATATATATATATATGCCACTAGAAATTAGTTATTTCCACAAGCTAAGTTTCAAACTTTCGGCGATAATTGATTTTCCAACGTTTCTAAACGTACAGCAAAGTTTTTTACAAACGCCGGACTGGAATTTTTAATCAACCGACACTTTTTAAAATTAGGAAGGAGTTACTTAAAGATCTTAAAACACTTTCATCTTTCATATGATCCTAAGATGTATTTATAGGTGTGACTACATCTGGTCGTTACTTCTGATCTTTCATTCAGTAATTTTTTTGTTCTGGAAACAACATAATGGCTAACTTTTCTTCTTGGCGCAATCTGCAGACATCACCACCGTTGTATGGTTTGGCTTTTTTTACTATACTCCTAGTTATATCTTTTCCAGTTTTTTCCATTTTTCGTTTTTTATTTCGATACCTGACTAGCCAGCTTTATACAATTATTTACAAAGCAGAGGTACATGATGCAGATGGATAAAGAATAACATATTTGGGGTCTACAATATGAATTTTTAAAAACCATAGAATAATGAGCAAACCTACATTTAAACTAGAAAACCTAGCCACGCGTGGAAATAAAAAATAAAAAATGAAAAGACCTTGATATAACTAGGAGTATAGTAACAAAAGAAGCCAAATCATTCAACGGTAGTGATGTTTGAAGATTGTGCCAAGTAGAAATGTTTGAGTCTGAGTTTGGTTTAACGGCATATCAACACCTCTGTGGGTTATTTAATGCCAAAAAGGTAGGTTTTTAAGGTATTTTTTCAAATGTTTGGTTATAGCTAGAAGGTTGATTCAGTCTGATTTTAATGAAAAAAAATCATTTTTAGTTTTTTATTCAAAATGTATTGCTGTTTATAATTTTTTCTCCTTCAAAAATGTATTATGGCAATTTTTTTGCTTAAAAAATGTTATTGGTAGTATTTTTTCTTCAAAAATGTATATTTTTCTACAAAAGTCTATTTTTTATGTCTATTTTTCTATAAAAGTGTATTTTTATACTTTCATAGTGTTTTGACCCCAGTTTGGGGATAAACTATTTGTCCATGGCTGAAACCCTAACAGGTACTACCACTCCGGGTCAGGGTGGACATGGGAACAACAGCAATTATGAGGTGGTTCCATGCTCCTTACACCCTCCCAATCAGAGGCTTGCTGCCGCATGCAGTTTAGTGTCATACCCAGGACCCCAAGTGGAAAAGTTAGCCATTATATTGTTTCCAGAACAAAAAAAATAAAAATAAAAATAAAAATGACTGAACGATTAGAAGTATAAGTCTGTGCATGACTTTTGAACTTGCAGTCTTAGTTCAAAACGGCACTTACACATACACAAACACGTGACAGTACAAGCACATATCCGCACATAGACACAAACGCGAACACACAGAGGCACGCACACGCATATAAAAATACACAGGTCTACGTTTCCTCACACATAGAGGGTACAGAATATTTCTTGACCCAACTCACTTTCTAAAATTAGTATTATAATAAGAGCTGAAATAGTGAAATTGAAATAGTGATTTTGGGAAATGATTCAACACAACTCGGTTATGTGTATATAATACTGAAAAAGAGTTTGATCGTTAGCTAATTAATAGAAAGATAGCCATATAAAAAGGAAAAGGATGGTAGACAGATAAAATTACAGCTTATGAAATAAATAGATATGTAAAAATTGCATAGTTTGAAAAAAGAACGAAATAGATAGATAGATAGATAGATAGATAGATAGATAGATAGATAGATAGATATGAACAGACTGCGTTAAATAGATAAATGACTCATAGACATAGATAGATAGATAGATAGATAGATAGATAGATAGATAGATAGATAGATAGATAGATAGATATGAACACTGTGATAGATAGATAGATAGATAGATAGATAGATAGATAGATAGATAGATAGATAGATAGATATGAACACTGTGATAGATAGATAGATAGATAGATAGATAGATATGAACAGACTGCGTTAAATAGATAAATGACTCATAGACATAGATAGATAGATAGATAGATAGATAGATAGATAGATATGAACACTGTGATAGATAGATAGATAGATAGATAGATAGATAGATAGATGACTCATAGACATGAACAGATAGCTAGCTAGCTAGATAGATAGATAGATAGATATGAACAGACACAGATAGATAGATAGATAGATAGATAGATAGATAGATAGATAGATAGATAGATATGAATAGACTTCTAAATAGATAGATAGCTTGATAGATAGATATCAACATACTTCTAGATAGATAGATGGACAGATAGATATCAACAAACACATAGACATAAACAGACAGACAGACAGATAGATAGATAGATAGATAGATAGATAGATAGATAGATATCAACAAACTCATAGACATGAACAGACAGACAGACAGATAGATAGATAGATAGATAGATAGATAGATAGATATGAATAGACTTCTAAATAGATAGATAACTTGATAGATAGATATCAACAGACTTCTAGACAGATAGACAGATATCAACAAACTCATAGACATGAACAGACAGACAGATAGATAGATAGATAGATAGATAGATAGATAGATAGATAGATAGATAGAATGACACATGCATACATACATACATACATGTTTCCATTTATCACTTGCTTTAGTAGTGTGTTATGTTTGTTCAGTGTTTTCTTTTTGATGCGCGTGTTGTCATGAAGAAAGACAGTGAATCTTAATGACCACTCGATGTATCTATGTACAGGTCGAGCTGTTTGACTATCGCGCATATACTCTTGTAAAAGTCGAGTTTCATAAAATACAAATCAGTAAAAATTTCTCTCGAGTTAGATTTCATCATGGATTATAGTCACAGTATAATACACCCTTTACACAAGTATGTTAGTGTTACTTAATGAAATGAACTAAATTTCAATTTGAATAACGTAATGAGATTTGAAAATAGGAAAAACTAATGAAATCTTCTTAAATAAGCATCTATTTTGAAGACATTATATTGCTTGATGTCTCTTTCGAGACATGATCGTCCCAAACGTGTATCACGTATGGCACTTGACTGATTGCTTGATGCCTGTAGGTTTTAAAAATAACTATTTTTAAATATAAAAATAATGTCGGTCGATATTTTCTTTTTTTACCCAAATGTTGTTGGGCAATGGTCACATATTTCTGGGCTAATTTTACATCCTGATTCTGAAAATCGAGTCCGTTTTGCCCCATCCCAATTTTCTGATCTAAAATACTTGGTGCCTTGTGGTTTTGGTATAGAAGTGATAAACTTCCTATTTTCTAACAATTTGATTAGACATTCCTGGTTAGATTAGTCTATCTACTCCAATTGAAAACAATAAAAAAGGAAAAGAGTGAAAAGATTGGAAAAGAGAAAACCGGAAACCGCATCCTAAACAGGAAACAAGGGATGAGCCTCTTCACCTGTTCAATAGATGTGGGTGGAGTGTGAACCGGGCGATAGACTGCGATTCACAACTGACAAACAAGACTTGGCTAAAAACTGTCTATCCTGCTAGCATCATAAAATTGGCGGACTAACTCCCATGGAGTTTTTAGTCTACCCGATGCACATTTTACCAATGTCCTTATTGATCTGGTTGGACTTTTCACACATTCAAAAACCTATCAAAACATCATCACTACTGTCAATCACAACTCATGTGCACCAGCAGCATATTTGATTGAAGATACGAGTGCATAAAAGATTGTTAACATATTTCTTCACAGACAGATTTCATAATTTGGTATGCTAATCCTAATCACGACAGATTGTGGTCCTCAGTCTCAATCTAATTAAATTAAAGTGTTAAATAAGAATAAGTTTAGTTTGAGTTTTGTTTAACGGCATATCAACACCTCTGTGGGTTACTTAACGCCAAAAAGAGTTTTAAGGTATTTTTTTTTAATATTCGGTTATAGTGAGAAGGTTGATTTAGTAAGATTTTAGTAAAAAAAATTTGTTTTGATTCTTTTTTGTTTTAGAAAACTGAAAATGCCTTCTAATTTTGTATTCAAAATCTTATTGCTGAGAATAATTTTTTCCTTCAAAATTGTGTTATGATAATCATTTTTTCTGCAAAATGTATTGTTGATAATTTTTTCCTTCAAAAATGTATATTTTTCTATAAAGTCTATTTTTATGTAAATATTTCTATAAAAGTGTATCTTTTTACTTTCATAGTGTTTTGACCCCTGTTTGAAGGTTAACTATTTGTCCATAGCTGGGACCCCCTAACAGGTGCTACCACTCGGGGTCAGGGTGGGCCAGAGAACAACAGCAATTAAGAGGTGGTTCCATGCTCCTCACACCCTCCCAATCAGAGGCATTGCTGCTGGATGCAGTTTACAGTCATGCCTAGGACCTATAAGAATAAGTATTGTATTAATTCTTATTAAAAACGTAAGATAAAACAGAATTTAATCAAACGTCAACAATTTATGAAAGAAATGTGAACGAAACAAAGATGCAAAGAAAGTTTGAGCTTATAAGAATGCAACATTTTTCATTTTTGCTCACTCAAATAAATCCACAGAAAATTATGTATTTCTATGTCAAAAAACTGTTGGGCGTTCTCCACCTTTGTCTATAGTAATGGACTGTGCTAAGCACTACATAAAGGAGTGGTGATGATACCTCAAGGAAGACCACGGAAGTCAACCGAGTAAACAAGTCATTCGGGTATTTCCGGTATTGGACCGGAAGTGTTCTATTGGTCAGACTCTTACGTCTCACGACATATACGTTCTACTAAACCCTTGTTCCTGTATTCTACTAAACCGCATCTTTTGTAAATACTTCTCTTCCTGGTAATACACCAACTTTATACTATTACGTTGTTTATTATTTCATAATAATTCAGTACATGCAACATAACACTATCTATATCAGTCTGTTCATTATCTATCTATCTATCTATCTATCTATCTATCTATCTATCTATCTATCTATCTATCTATCTCAGTCTGTTCATCTATCTATCTCAGTCTGTTCCTCTATCTATCTATCTATCTATCTATCTATCTATCTATCTATCTATCTATCTATCTATTGGGGCGCTCTCCACCTTTTTATACACTAATGGACAGTTCTAAGCACTACATAAAGTAGTAGTGATGATACCTCGAGGGGTACCTCGGAAGTCAGTCGAGGAAGTCAACCGAGTGAACAAGTCAGTCGGGTATTTCCGGTATTGGACCGGAAGTGTTCTGTTGATCAGACTCTTACGCCTCACGATATATACGTTCTACTAAATCCCTGTTCTGTATTCTACTAACGACCTCATTTGTAAATACTTCTCTTCCTGGTAATACACCTACTTTATACAATTACGTTGTTTGTATTTATTTCACAATAATTCTTACATGCAACATAACAAAAACAGGGACTGAAAGTGTTGAAAATACACTTAGGAGATTATTAGGATGCTTTTTTCTTGCATATGCTACTTGAACCTTAAGTAAAACGTTTCAAGCGTTTTACTTACATTATCATATCCTGGCACTTTGTTATGTTATGTTATATCTATAGAAATGGACTCTTCCGCCGTCAGTAAATACTAATCTGCGACAGTTGAGAGGCAGTCTAGAGACAGTCGTGAGGCAGTCATAACGCAGTGTAACTAGACTGTTCGGACGTACTCTACTATTTTACTGACTACTAACATTCTTATTTTGTATATATGTTCTGTTATTCCAATATTTTAGTCCAACCTACCTTCTTGTTTCCGTGTCTTTCTTCTTGGCCCTAACAGGCCACAACACGCACCACAGTAAAATTAGATATTTTGGCCTATTTTGAGCAAAAAAAAGGCATCATCTGTACAGAGAAAACCTGATGTGTTGGGGCAAAATTGAATCAGTGTGAAAAAAAGCTCAGAAACATGTGTCCATCCCTTAAGAAAATTTGGGTAAAAAAAAAAAAATGATCGGTGTAATTCATATGTCGCTCTTCTGTTAACTTAGAATGCATATGGCTACCTTCTGGTGCGCAGTACTGTGCCCTGGTCAACCAGCTGAGAAACGTTTTTTTACAAAATAAGGAGGTCTTTGAGTAATATTTAACGCAAAATATATTTGCCAATTACTACTAGACAATAATATGTAACAATTAATTTGCCGTATCGGCAGGGTAGAGACTAGGTAGAGACTATGCTGGTTGCTTACTTTGCAGAGGAGTAAAACCCACTAAGAGCCACCTACTGGTTGGAAGAGTGTGGACACAATTTCTGTCCGATCTCTTTAATCCGGTTCCTTTAAGGCCCAGATAACTTGCGGACCCCAGCAAATGCAAGATGAAATAAATCACCCCTAAAATACACTATGTAAACGTAGACTCATTCAACATATATTTTGTTGTGTTATCAAAGGTAGAACAAACCTTAAAACCGAAAATAAATTAATCATTACTTGATTGATTTTTTCTACGGTTTATCAACCCTTTGTAGGTTATTTAAAGCCAGAAAATATTTTTATATTATAAGATTTTTTTTTTTTTTGAGGTGATAATTATTTACTGATACAAGGCATACTAATTAACCCATAGCTGGGGAAGATAAGGTGAATTCATTAAATTCTCAAGGGTATTTGCGCGTAAGTGAATAAAATAAACTTAATTGAAACTGGTGTGTGTTGTGGTGCAGTCGTTATCGGCTCGGAACGAGAAATCGGGGAGCCGAGTTCGAATTCCAGTTGAATTTGCTGCATTCACTTACGCGTAAATACCCTTGGGAAAGGTATTAATCCGTCTCTTCCCTCCAGTTATGAGTTAATTAACAGGATATACTGGGTTCTATAGCCTTGGCTGGTAACCAGTCTAACGCAGAAAGGAATGCCAACCTACTGCGGGATAATCTGCCCAGTCAGCTATGTCTCTTTCGAGATATGATCGCTCAAGCGTGTATCACGTATGGCATTTAACTGACTGACCGACATCCAAGCTTACAGCACCTGGTATTCCTAAGCGCTCACTCATCAAGTTACTAAATATGTTGCTTAACTTCTGTTATCGTACGGGAAGCGGTAGTTTCAGCGTGATACGGCCGCAAACTCAACATCAGCCATTCGTCCGTGCATGGAGTACTGCTGCCATATATGGTCAGGTGCCCCTGCTGTTCATCTCCGTGTTCTTTGCAGGCTCCAAAGAAAAATCAGTTATGGGATAGGTACCGACTTGGCGGCTTGACTACAACCCTTTCCCACTGACTCGAAGTGGCTTCCCTTTGTCTGTTCTATAAATACTTTCATGGCTTCTGTTCCAACGAGCTTGAGTCACTGGTGCCTCTGCAACAGGTGTTTACTCATGCAACCAGACTGGCAACTGGGTTTCACCCATTCACAGTTAGATCAACCAAATGCAACCAATTCTACTCCTGCAGCTTCTTTTCTCGCACTTCCCGCCTGTGGAACTCGCTTCCTTATTCTTGCTTTCCTGACGGCTACAACCTCCAGGAATTTAAATGCAATGTCAATTCTCATCTCTTAACTACTTGACCCTACTTCTTTCCACACTGTCCTGTAGATCCTTTCCTTTCTCTCCACCTTCGCAACTGTCATCACATCTGTATTCCTACCCTTCTCTTGCTCCTTTCTAACTGGATCGTCCTTCTCCTCACTCTCCTCTAATCCTTTTACTCTCATGTAGCCCCCTGCACATCAGTGGCGTTACCGCCTTGTTCGGGGTGATATGATAAAAAAAAGCCTAAAACCCAAATTAATATGTACACGTTTTTCTAAATGGGTAAATATATAAGAAATGAACAAGGTCTCATCACTAAAACGCCCTCCTGGTGTCGATAGATGCGCAGCGTTGTAAACAACGTTTGGCTCTGCTACGAACGACCTAATGGCGTCTGATTTTAAAAAGTGCCAGTTCGTGAGTGTTTACGGATGTAGGAGTGACGGATTAAGAGTCGGAAATATATAAATATGTCTAACTATGGTTTCAACTATAAACTGTATCTACGCCTCAAATGTAAATATGACATATGTTTACAGATAGATAGATGGACAGATATTAAAATACTGAAACCGGAGTGCCGGATTAAAGATGTTGAACTGTATAAACATGTTTACCTATGATCTCAAGTATAAACTGTATCTACGCATTGACTCAAATGTAAATATGCCATAGATAGATAGATAGATAGATAGATAGATAGATAGATAGATATATAGATAGATATTAAAATTCTGATATCGGAGTGCCGAATTAAAGATGTCGCACTCTATAAACATGACTTATGTCTACATTTGGCCTAAAGTATAAACTGTATCTAGGTATTGACTCAAATATAAACGTGAACTATGTCTATTGATTCAAGTATAGACACGAACTAAAAATCTATAATATAAATTTGTACAATGCCTCCAGCAGATAAAGAACGACATTTTATCAATTTTCCAAGTGATAAAATATTCTTATATTGATGAATATGTGTTTCCTAAAATCTTTAGTGAAGTAACTGTGACATTATAATTAGATTCTATTAACTGAAAATGCAAGGTACAAGAGCCACTCCAGATAGGAAGTTGCGGAATGATGTGGTATAAGCATAAAAGGAGGTGGTTAGAAATGTAGTTTCTGGGTCTATTTTTGCAGAATGCAAAGGCCAGGGCCAGAATGGTCAGCGATTGGCCGGAGTGCCTTGTGAGCGGGCATTTTGACAGTGATGAATTACCTTTGTCTGGATTTTGGATATAAGTTCAAAATAGCACTAGTTCAACATATGGCCTCAAGTATTTTGAAGCGTCGATATGCATCCCACACCAAGGCTTGCAATCGGCCAAGATCACTCGCAGAGTGACGCTAAGCCAACGTGCGACATGCACTCCAGTGATTCAGTCCTCCTATTGCTTCTTAGTATTCAAGTTGTCAGTCTTAATAGAACGAATACAAAAAAGAAATGGCCCTTTTCTTTGATACCATTTTATGTAGGAGCGTGAGGATCCAGAGACGACACAGAACCCAACAGATTATTTATGGTGCCTAGACCAGGATTCGAATCTGGGTTACCACACTGCCTAAGAGGGAAAGCGGTTTACTCTAGACTTGAAGAAATTAAGATAGTAATGATCAGGAAAACATCATCTCGAGAAGCTGTCTGAGTGGAACTTCCTTCTTACTAATAGAATACGCAGGGACTGGAGGTGGTTCATCCCAGTGTACGTGGTATGTCTTAGCTGTGTAGGTCAGGAATGGATGGAAGCAAGAGATGTAGCTCTTCAGAACATTTGTCATGGAAATAGCGATACATTAAGGATATGCTTCCGATGTTTCGTTCTCTAATAATCTTCAACCCTGAAAGTCTAGATAAGAGAAAAAAACTATTGATCGCCTAAGCTCACTGAACTACCAAAGAAATGGATCAAGCCTAAAGAGCTGACTCGGTGTGTGCTTGTTGATTGCCACTTTAAACAATCATTGTATGCGGCTGGACCAGCCGGCGTTAGATGGGTAGATTAGCATTTTCTGTTCCTTGCAAGCGATCAACACACTAATTAAATAACAAAATATTAAGTTACGTTATTTATTTTATTAATAGTGCATGTAATTTCAGATACTTTAGGCAAATTTAACATCTTTCCAAGTATTGTAATTGTAGCCGGTGCTGAAAAGGCGTCAGTAATCGGAATTCACATTTCCACCTAAACTATTTTGTTCGCTTTAGTACTAAAACCTTTGGGAAATAGAAGATTTCATCTCTTCTCTCCCAACCATTAGGGATGGGATAAATAATATAGTGGCCCTCTGAATTCAAATTCGTGGAAAAAATAAAAGGAAAGCACTCCAGTATATTTCCAAAAATATCATGCAAATTGACGGATAATGAAGACATGGAACCTGTGGATGGTCATGATCCCCTAAGTTTTTTTTAATCGTATCACCCAGGAGCAAGGCGGTAATGCCACTGATGTGCATGGGGCTACATAAGAGTAAAAAGATTAAGTAGAAGAGAGTGAAGAGGAAGACGAACCAGTTAGAAAGAAGCAAGAGAAGGATGGGAATACAGGTGTGATGACAGTTGCAAAGATGGAGAGAAAGGAAAGGATATACGGGTGGTGAAAGAACCAGAGTCAAGTGGTTAATAGATGAGTATTGACATTGCATTTAAATTCCTGGAGGTTATAGCCGTCAGGAAAGCAAGAATATGGAAGCGAGTTCCACAGGCGGTAAGTGCGAGAGAAGAAGCTGCAGGAGTAGAATTGTCGTCTGTATTTGGTTAATCTAACTGTGAATGGGTGGGACCCAGTTGTCAATCTGGTTGCACGAGTAAACACCTGTTGCAGAGGTACCAGTGACTTAAGTTCGTCCGAGCAGAAGCCATGAAAGTATTTATAGAACAGACAAAGGGAGGCCACATCTCGTCGGTAAGGAAGTGGTTGTAGTCGAGCCGCCAAGTCGGTACCTATCACATTACTGATTCTCCTTTGGAGCCTGTCTAGAACACTGAGATGAACAGCAGAGGCGCCTGACCATATATGGCAGCAGTATTACATGCACGGACAAATGGTTGACTTGTATATATGCAGGATGTATTCAGGCGGGAAAAACATTCTGGCCCGACACAGTGACCCAACCTTCTTAGCAGTGGAAAGTTCTAAAAGTATGTGATTACTTGAATGTTATCTTGGTTGAAATGACTAACGTATTGGAGGATAAAATCATGCATAAAGATAAACGACTAACTTTTGTCGTTATTTAAATTATTTTTATTGTTTTTGATGCTTTTCATTTTTTTTAAACTGATGTATAACCTCCAAAAAAGTTCGATGAAGAAAGTCGAAAGAGAAGACAACAAATAAACTACAAGAAAAACGATTGTATGGGGATCGGCAAACAGAGGAGCCCAAAATGACAATTACAGGTTGGGGATACTGAACTCAAGCAAATCTAAAAAATTAAGTACTTGGTTATACGTCTCTTCTTCTTCTATGTACCATACCATTTCAGGACATAGGCTATTATGTTTCAACGGTAGACAGAAAGTGTGACACTGAGATCCGAAGGCGAATTGGAATGGCCAAGGACGCATTCCAGAAGCTGAGCAGTGTGTTAAGAGACAGGAAAATTTCGCTAGAAACAAAAAAGAGAGTACTGGATTGCTAAGTGATGTCTGTTCTTCAATATGGCAGTGAATGCTGAACAATATCATCAAAGATGAAGAAAAAACTTGAAGCAACTGAAATATGGTTCTACAGTAGGATGCTGTGGGTATCATGGATCGAGCATGTGAGCAATGGTGAGGTTTTAGAAAGGATAGAAACGAAAAGTAAATTAATAGTGAGCATAAAAAAAGACAGCTGAAGTTCCTGGAACATGTGATGAGGAAGGAAGGCTTAGAGAATCTGATACTCACAGGTCAGATAGAGGGAAAGAGCGACAGTGGAAAGCAGTGTATAACATATTTAAAGGGCCTGAGCACGTGGATGGTAGAGCGGGGTTCAGGTGGTGTATCAGGAGAAACGTGCTGAGAGCTACCAGGGATAGGGAGACGTGTAAGGACATAATAGCCTACGCCCTGAAAGGGTATGGTACATAGAAGAAGAAGAGACGTATAACAAAATATATTCTCTTTTAAATGACTTGAGAAAAAGAAAGGCGGCAAACGAAACACGGAATAATTTCACTAAAAGTTTCTTTAGAAATTGGCGTAATCTCAAATGGTTAAATTTTTAAAAATTGGCAGCGTCCGGTTCAAGAAGCGCCAATTATAAGACAACTGAGAACTGTTATTAAATACTTCCGAAAATGTTTTTTTATGTATATATGCCGTGAAATATTGGCGCAATTTAAATGTATGTCAATTGTGGATATGCTGAACTCGACCGGGTTTGACCTGTGAACAAAATCACCTATAATGATTTTATGGCTAAAAAATGTTTTTTTTTTTAAATCTATACACCAAATCGGCTCATATTCAAGAATATCCTTTGTTTGCATTCAGACCTGAATTAATATTATACAAAAATCAATTTCAGATAATGACAATAGAATATTCACCGGAGAAACAGGAACAACATGCATTTTATACAGAGTGCGATTGATAAATTGTTGTCTAAATTACGTAAAACTGAAAATAAAACTGACCTCTCATTTTAACAGATATACAGCTTGCGATGGATAAATTGTCGTATAAATTATGTAAAAAAAAAAAAAAAATGAAAAGAACACTGACATCTCATTTTAGCAGAGATATTTGCCAAAATTACACAAAAATATTTTGAAATACAAAAGAGTAAATTTACTCAATATATACGCCATTGGCTTTAATCACGGCCCCCAGACGACTTCGGAATCTCTTGCATCTCTTCTGGGCGATCTTCTTGTTTAAGTTAGTGAATGCTGCCATATTCCTCGCCTTCAGTTCATCTTTGGTGTTGCAAGGAGTTTTTTGGTCTCTCGTTCAACTGTTCCCCACACATAATAATGACCATAATAATGGCCAGATGTAAGAGGTGATGCGGTCGCAGAAATTGTCTGACGGCCATTACTGGGTTCTTCTGCTTGTATAACAGAAGTGTTAGAGTCGTATTGCAAGATATAGGGTCTTCCAGCAGCCACTCATTCCAACCAGGGCAGTACTACCTCCTCAAGTCTTTGATGAAGGCTTCTGTGTTGAGCCTGTGGCTGTTTGGGAAGAGGAATGGAAGCACAACGTAGTTTCACTAGTGATCACTCCAAACATTATGATGTTGTCTAGATATATTATCAAACTCATTACGAATCATCAGCACTCTCCTCATGTAAACACCAAAACACCCGGAAGTGTTCGTATTCGAGCTTCCAGAACGCATGTCAAGCAATAGAGTAAGCCGGTTCCAAATTTATAGTGGAGTGAATTGCATCTTTCTCTCACAGACGGTAGCCCAACTGACCCTGCTACACTCTGCAGTCGACCAAACCTAAACTAAACAAATCGCATGCGCAAAATTAAAAATATAATGTAACAACAATTTCCCATCGCACCTTCTAAGTGAAATACAATAGACATAAACATAGATAGATAGATAGATAGATAGATAGATAGATAGATAGATAGAAACAAACAGTCAAAATAGATAGATAGATAGATAAATAGATAGATAGATAGATAGAAACGGGCAAAATAGATAGATAGATAGATAGATAGATAGATAGATAGAAACAGTCAAAATAGATAGATAGATAGATAGATAGATAGATAGATAGATAGATAGATAGATAGATAGATAGATAGAAACGGGCAAAAGACAGATAGATAGATAGATAGATAGATAGATAGATAGATAGATAGATAGATAGATAGATAGATAGAAACGGGCAAAATAGCTAGATAGATAGATAGATAGAGAGAGAGAGAGAGAGAGTACTTTCAATAGATATAACTTGATAGATTCCTTGTGACAGCTGTCGGATAAACTTCGTTATCTAGTAGCAATAATCTGTTATAGTCTGATGTGTGACCATTGTTCAACCGACGAAATATTTATTTGTTCAACTCGTTTATCTATTTTTGCCAACGCGCTCAATCAAGAACCCATAATCACAATCTATTAGTGTGCATTTTACCTCATTGATTTCTCTCTTCAAAACTAACATTTTGTGCAATTCTTTGGCTTAATTTAGTATAATTCTTCTTTACTATTGTTTAATCATTTCACCCCAAACAAGGCAATAATTCCACTAAGACTCATAAGGTTACTGAGTGTCAGAGAATATGAGAAAATATACTATTAAGGAGTGAATTCAATAAAAGAACAAGAATTAGAAAGTCAAAAGATAACAATTGACATTGCATTTAAAATTTTATGATCAAGTTAATTTTTCTATTAAAATATTAAATATCATTAAATGTTTAAGTATTGTGAATAAATATTGGGGATATGTTTAGATGTTGGTAATCTTTTCACCCCCGCGTCAAAATTTGTACAAATTCAACTAATAAAGCGTTATTATGGTGTCTATAGTAAGACTATTTAAATAAGGTATTTTTCAGGAAAAAAAAATATACGTGCGGATAGATCCGTGATTGTGCCTAAGTTAAATATAGGACAATTGAAGATCATCTCTTCCCATCACATTTTTGTTTTGCCATATTTTCTAAAAAGTAGTGGACCTGACTTTTTTCTATCTTCCAAAGAAATGATATGATATGTAATCGTTAGATAGGGAGAACAGTGTAGCTGTGGCACCCATGCAAAGCTGACAGGATTTAACCATGGAATGATTTTAAGAACAGAAAGATGAAGATTTATTGTTGGATTTCGTAAGAGCCTTGAATAAAAATGGAGTTTGTTTATTATCGGGTGTAACGTAGATCGTCTTCACACATTTAGCCTTATCATGTTCCCCAGGTGCTGTGGTTTGTTGCATCAAGCTAATGAAAACCAAATTCACTGTGCCACGAAAACTGGTCTCTGGGATAATCATCCAGTTCACACTCCTCCTCGGTCTTCTGAACACGAGAAGGGGTTTATCCCTTGTTACCTGTCTAGGGTTCCGTTTCTGTCTAAAGACGACTTCAATTCTATATTTCTGAAGACACATGTCCCAGTGGATATAGGCGTTGGTTAGTTCCAGTTACTTGATCCAAAGAGTTTTTAGTTCAATACCAGGCTACAGCAGTGGCAAGCAAGTAACTGAGAGAGTTAAGTCAAAGAGAGATAACTACATGGCTACCAAAAGAGGCATCCCACATGGAATAAGAATGATATATACCCCCAGTTATCAAATTAAACCGCACGGTTAAAAATTCCTAAAACCTGAAGAAGGTCAGACCGTACAACGGCCGAAACATCGTAAACATGGTAATAAAGATGAGGACAATAGTCCGAACTATGTAAAAAATGTAAATACTACCTCATCTCAGAAGTATAGACAAATAATAAAAAAAAACTTTTTTTACGATGGTTATGTTGAAATATATGTTGTGGTGCAGTGGATATCGGCTCGGAACGAGAAATCGGGGAGCCGAGTTCAAATTCCAGTTGAATTCATTGCATTCACTTACGCGCAAATACCCTTGGGAAAGGTATTAATCCGTCTCTTCCTTCCAGTTATGGGTCAAATAACAGGACAGATTGGGTTCTATAGCCTTGGCTGGGTATCAGTCTACTGCAGAAAGCAATGGCAACCTACTGCGGGAGAATCTTCTGCCCAGTCAGTCATGTCTCTTTTCAGACATGATCGCCCAAGCGTGTTTCACGTATGGCACTTAACTGACTGTTGTTAAAATATATACTAATTTAGTCTGCAATAACTAATGAAATAGTGGTATGTCTCTAATAACTATTCAAGTTATTGATGGCAATAAAGATGAGGACAACAGTCCGGGCAGTGTAAATAATGTAAATACTACCTCATCTCAGAAGTACAGACAAATATAGAAATAAGTTTGTTAAATTTTGGCGAATTATTTTACTTGACTCACTTAAATAAAAAGTCTTTCCAAAGATAGAACTAGAGAAAATGTCATCATTTTTCATTATAGTTCAAATCATTATCACTATTTTCAACTTAAGTCAGTCAGTTGAATACCATATGTGATACACGCTTGGGCGATCATGTCTTTTTCAATCCATGGCTAATTAGTCAAAAGATTTTCCCGCAGTGGGTTACTATTTCATTTTGTCGTAGACTGGCTTCTAGCCAAGGCTATTGAACCCAACCTGTCCTGCCATTTAACTCATAGCTGAAGGGAGAAGAGATGGATACGTACTTTTCCCAAGGTTATTTGCGTGTAAGTGAATGCAACGAATCCAACTAGAATTCTTGAGTTCTGATTCCGAGTCGATAAACATTGTACCACAATTGCTTTAAATTGAACTATGTGTGTATTATAAGAGGAGACAGCGAAGGCAAATCGGAAAAAAGAGGAGAGGTTTTCCAGAAAAATAAAAAAGTGTATTAGACGGGAGAATCTAAACTTATATAATAAATGGAACTTTGTGTGTGTGTGTGTGTGTGTGTATCCGTTACCTATAGACTCCGAAACGGCTGAACCGATTTTCTTGAAACTTTACAGTTGTACTATAAGCATCTGCGAGTGTTCTTAGATAGGTTTTGTGTCGAGGTACCCCCGATAAATATGGAAAATCGATACTCGAAAAAATCGTGTTATAGAAGAAGTGGTCCGATTTTAATCAAATTTGATACACTCATAGACAAAGACATAAGAAAATTTATTCAGAAGTTTCAGGGTTGCAGTTCTTACAGTAGTGCAGAAAATCGATAATATATATATATATATATATATATATATAAAAGACAAGATGTTTGTGTGCGTGTGCGTGTGTGTGTGTGTGTGTGTGTGTGTGTCTGTTTATCTGCCTGTATGTCTGTATTTTTTTCAGCCCTTTTATTTTAGTTTTTGCTTCGGGTTTGGCTCTAAGTAGGTATAATTGTAGTTCTTACTCTCAGCCATGAACCATTTACTCAGAGGACTTATTTAGCCTTCAAATTTCAGTTTACGACGAAAAAACTTATTTGATATCGATACCAGGAAATCAAAATTTGATTTACATCCATTCATTTTTCTTTCAATGTACGGTTTCGCTTTGAGTGGAAATAACTATTGCTTTTTAGTGTTTCGTGCCAACGTCCAAAGAGTCTGAGCTCCAGGACCATGGATTAGTTTTAAAGCTTTCATTACACTCGAGCAACGCCGGGCTATACTGCTAGTATTTTTATAAGCAGGAGTACTAAATTGCTTTGTCATGCCTACATTCCGGTATGATATAAAGGCCGGAAAATTTCCTTGTAGGTGAAGAAGAGACTTTGAGGAAGCAGAGATTAAATTCTTGAAAGGGTTGTTAAAATTACCTGTTTTTACATTCTGAACCGATATCAATTGCACTACAACGAACTTGAATTAACCGCAATTAAAACGAAAATCCTCATCAAGGAGGCGTACTTTTCCAAATAGAATCATCTGCAAATAAAAAGTCGTAAACTATTAGTAATCATTTCAATAACTACAGAATTGATCGGGAAAAATATCTTAATAACATCTTTCAAGTTCCATTCGTTTGTGGCAACGAAGGATTCGTTGAAGCAGAATGATCGCCAGCTAAATCATTGTTCAGTTGAGACGAGCTGATATTTTGCTGAATGAATTCTGACAGTTTTATCGGCAAATCGTTCTACGTAAAATTTCTTCCGGTTATTGTTTTTCGTAGTCTCATTGCTCGGTCAGATTAGAAAGAATCGCTCTGACGAGGGCGCGCCCGAAGAGCGAGTCTTGTAAGAGGACGGTTTGCTTGTGTTAGGTGTATAATTCTTTCTTTGGTCAGGAACTGAAGTATTTTACTATACAAATGAATTTGCCAATTATTTTATGTAACCCGTTTATCAAAAATAGAATTTATCAAACAAATCTATCAAAACTTCACTCCCGCTAAGGATTACACACATAAAAACATGGTAATTACTGAAAGCGTCGATAGAAATCAATTAGAATATATTTTACTATAAGAATGACTTGCAAATTATTTACTAGTCATTTATTTAAGCGATTTTCATCAAGGATTGTATTTAGTAAACAAATCCACCAAAACTTTCATTCATTCGAATGATTACATGTATAAAGATATTGGCAAATATCAAAAGCATATATAAAAATTTATTAAAACTATTTAATATAGAAATGCATTGCAAATAATTTAATAACCATTAAGGATAGGATTTATCAAGCATCACAACTTGCATTCCCATTAATTACTTATATGAAGACATGGCAAACACTACAAGTATATACAGAGATCCATTAGAATTTATTTAACTAAAGAAATGCATTGTAAATTATTTACTAGCCATTTATGTAACCGGTTTTATCAAAGACTAGCAGTATAGCCCGGTGTTGCTTGGGTGTAATGAAAGCTTTAAAATTAATCCATGGTCCTGGAGCTCAGGCTCTTTGGACGTTGCCACGAAAGACTAAAAAACAATAATTGTTTCCAGTTAAAGCAAAACCGAGGAGAAATTGGAAAAAAAATAAGTCGCCCATGACCTGACCAGAAGCCTAAAGAATATTAGTATGAAGTTTGGTGAGAATCGAATAAAAATTGTGGATTTGTATAAAGGACATACAGATAGATAGACAGACACACACACAAACATCTTGCCTTAAATATATATATATATATATATATATATATATATATATTATCGATTTTCTGCACTATTGTAAGAACTACAACGTTTCTATGTCTTTGTCTATGAGTGTAACCAATTTGATTAAAATCGGACCACTCCTTCTATAACACGATTTTTTCGATTATCGATTTTCGATATTTATCGGGGGTACCTCGACACAAAACCTAGCTAAGAACACTCGCAGACGCTTAGAGTACAACTGTGTAAATTTTCAAGAAAATCGATTCAGCCGTTTCGGAGTCTGTAGGTAACGGACACACACAGACACACCCACAGAGAGACAAAGTTCCATTTATAAATAAGTTTAGATAGGATTTATTAAACAAATCACAAAAAATTGATTATATTTTATTGTAGGAATGCATTTCAAATTATTTATTAGTCATTTATGCAGTCTCTCTTATCAAGTTTAGGATTTATGAAACAAACCCAAAACTTTCACTTCCTCCAATGATAATATGCACGAAGATACGACACATGCTAAAAGCATATATAGAAATTTATTGGAATTCTTTTCACTATAGGAATGTATTCGAAATGATTTCCTAATCATTTATATATAATCCTTTTTAACAAGGATAGAATTTATTAAACAAATCCATCAACAAATATTGTATTCTCTATAATGAATGAATATATAAAGACATGGCAAATATTAAAAGTATACTTAAAAATTAATTGGAAATATTTTCACTATAAGAATACATTGCAAATTATTTCCTATTCATTTAAATATCCTTCTTGTCAAGAATAGGATTTATTAAATAAAGCCATGAAAGTTTTCAAACACGATGAGGATTCGGATAGATCGCCATATCCAGGCCAGAAACTAGATTTAGTCGTTTTAAATCTAGAAAAAAACTTATCATTGGATTTCGCTATTACAAGCATCACAAGTTGCATTCACATTAATTACTTATATGAAGACATGGCAAACACTACAAGTATATACAGAGATCCATTAGAATTTATTTAACTAAAGAAATGAATTCCAAATTATTTACTAGCCATTTATGTAACCAGTTTTATCAAAGACTAGCAGTATAGCCCGGCGTTGCTCGGGTATAATGAAAGCTTTAAAACTAATCCATGGTCCTGGAGCTCAGACTCTTTGGACGTTGCCACGAAACACTAAAAAGCAATAGTTGTTTCCAGTTAAAGCGAAACCGTAGACTAAAAGAAAAATGAATGGATGTAAATCAAATTTTGATTTCCTGGTATCGATATCAAATAAGTTTTTTCGTCGTAAACTGAAATTTGAAGGCTAAATAAGTCCTCTGAGTAAATGGTATCATGGCTGAGACTAAGAACTACAATTATGCCTGCTTAGAGCCAAACCCAAAGCAAAAACTAAAATAGAAGAGCTGAAAAAAATTCAGACATACAGGCAGATAAACAGACACACACATAAACATCTTGCCTTTTATATATATATATATATATATATATATATATATATATATATATATATATATATTATCAATTTTCTGCACTATTGTAAGAACAGCAATCTACATTCTACGGTGTATCTTAAGAACATCATTAAAAGAAAAACAAATCGTGTTTTAAATTCAATGAAACATATGAAACTTTATAAGTCGGATATTCATCTACGTATTAAATAATGCTACTAAACATGGTATGGTGTTTATGTTGCTACTAGCAGTATAGCTCGGCGTTGCTCGGGTGTAATGAAAGCTTTAAAACTAATCCATGGACTTGGAGCTCAAACTCTTTGGACGTTGGCACGAAATACTAAAAAGCAATAGTTGTTTCCAGTTAAAGCGAAACCGGGGATAAATTGGAAAAATTACAAGGAAACGATAAACAGTTTTGGCTGCACTGGAGAACTAAAGAAATCTTGGAATACGAGAAATTATAGAAGACGAAAGAGTTTGGAGACTTGGGAATGGTTTCGGAAAACAACAAAAAAGTTTGAAGAATTGGAGTTTCGAAGAAAGAATGGTGCCATATAGAAAACAGTAGTACTAAAATCTACTCAAATACTGAGGAGGATCCTTGACCCTCTGCTATCAATTGATTTTTAATACAGATTACCTGCTGCTGTGTGAAAATCAATGCGGACATATAATCTAGTAGTTGAATATAAAGATGGCTGTCTTGACCGTTATTTATTGCGCACTCTTCTTTGGAAAAAGATCAGAAAGATTAAAACTTGTATATAGAATGGAACATTTCTTCTTCCCTTCAGGATTTAGGCGATCATAGCCTTCCGCATCTCCCTATGTCTAGTGGCTCTTAGCATACTTTTCACCCAAACCCCTCTCTGCCATCAACTTGCTTAAGCACGTCAAGTATGTTAAGCGTTGTTTTTCTCTGTCTCTCTTTCCCTCTGTCATGTGAGTGTCAGATTCTCTAAGCCCTTCTTCCTCATTGCATGTACTAGGAACTTCAACTGTTTCTTCCTGATGTTAAGTATTAGATTCTTTTTCGTTTCTATCCTCTCCAAGACGTCATCGTTGCTCACATGTTCGGTCCATGTTATCGATAGCATTATTAAAATCACGAAGACTACTGAGGAAGGTGCTGGTGTATTGGGACGAATTGAAAATCTGAGAAATAATAGTAATATTCGCAGCAATAATGTTTCTTTACATCTTTGCTCTCCACATGACGGCATTCTCAAATATTTTCTTCTTTCCCACCGCTTCTCCTTATCGACTTTTCATCTGATTCTCTTTTCCATTATGGCGGCTTTCGACATGCTGCAGCTGCCGTGCAAACATTAGCCAGTGAATTATCCGCGCATTGTTTCTAGCAGGGATTTAATCGCTTCGCATGTTCACTAAGCTCCGGACACGACTGATACGAACGCCCACTCACTAGGCAATCGACGAACAATCACAGACGCTCACACCCGGCTTAGTGGTGTACACAATCTAAGACCCGCATTCGAACATGCACACACACACACACACACACACACACACACACACACACACACACACACACACACATAATAGAAATTAGGACCGACGCATACAGATTGACACAAAAATGTGTATATGCAAAGACGATAAGAAAGATACCTATGACTGCAGTTCAAAGAACATGCAGGCGTCTGTCATTTCTAAACAGTATACTTGTTTCTATAAATACACTTGACCAATTTAACACACACACACACACACACACACACACACACACACACACACACACATATATATATATATATATATATATATATATATATATATTTTCCCCTCTTTGTCCAAAGCTCTATAGCCGAGGACAATAACGGAGTTAGATTCTGCTGGTTATTCGTGGTCTTTAAAAATTACTTGTGTAACATTTTAAGATTAGAATACATACAGAGTCGGTTTTATTATTATTATATATATTATAATTATATAGTTATGTATCAATTGTACATTGCGACACAGATATTTCTATGTTTCGAGATAGATTTTCATCATCAGGAAATGTCGCAATGTACAATTGATACATGACTATATAATTATATTAAGCTCTATAATACTCATTATATTGAACACTTTATAATAAAATAAATGCCAGAGCACGCAAAATAAAAAAAAATTGACTTCTCTTCACCTGGAATTATATATATATATATATATATATATATATATATATATATATATATATATATTAGATAGGTGGTATGTAAGGCGTCTTTTTAAAGAAGTGGTAGTATGCCCAACATAGGTCATTGATTTATGACAGAAACACTCGTGTACAGGGCATTGAAATTCGTACACTATATTAGCCGTCGTTAGTTGAGATTTGATGCGGTTATTTTGGTTATAAACAACAAGCTTTGCAGTCTTCCAATTTTCTATATTATAAATTTTTCATGTTTTTGAGGAATTACAGCAGTTTTATGGAGTTTAATAATTTTTCATGTAGCAAATTTGTCCTGCATATAATTATTGTGCATTTGATTGCAGTAAAATATGTAGATATTTTTCCGTGTTTTTTTTTCTTATTTAATACTGGTATAATGTATGATCTGTGAGAATACTTTTATTTGTTCATCAATGATATAGTTGGGAAAATTATTGTTATTACATCTATTTTATATCTTTCCGGGCATTGGCCTTTATGGTTAAAAAAAAAAACATTCTCTTATTGGCGTTTTTTTTTATTTTTTTGTTTTTTTTTTACAGATAAGTGATAAGTTTATTAGTTTGTAACTTTATACCGACATCAAGAAACGCCATTTTGTTACTGTTCTTAAAATTATTAAACCCTTTATTTCTGCCGCCATTCTCCCAAAACATATAAAATGTTATATATTATAGAAAATGAAAGACCGCAAATTTTGTTGTTTGTGATAAAAAATTAAAATCTAAGCTAGCCATGACATATAGTGTATGAATTTCAATATCCTGTACAAGACTCTGTTTCTTGTCATAAATCAGTTATATATATATAGATATATTACATTTTTAAACGAGTTATTTCGCTACCCATGTTTCTGCCATGAGTGGTGTCTTCAGGAGATTTTTAATGACTGATTTTACCGTTTACTGTTTTTCTTTTTAAGAACGCTCTTGTAACGGTATTTTAAAGTAAAATTTTGTGATATAGTTGATTGGTTTTACTTTTAGCATCTAGACTCCAGAACTTTGTAGAAGGATTTATCCGTCCACTCTTCAGAGGTTTTTACAAGTTACTGTTAACATTTTTCAATGTTTTCCGTTTTCTATATTGGTGCTGTGGGATGTTCGTGTATACGTCTATGTGGAAGTGCAATGGTGCACGTACTTTTTGTTTTTGCAGGTGTTACTACGTGTAGGATGTCTTGGCCAATGAAAAGGACAAATGACCAAGATATTTTCTCTCTCTCTCTCTCTCTCTCTCTCTCTCTCTCTCTCTCTCTGTGTGTGTGTGTGTGTGTAGCTTTGTATATATCTACCTACCGTTGTTACGGTCTAGACATATTTTGCCTTGCTTTGACTGTTATTTATTGCGATGAACCTCTGTAACAGAACAAATTGACAAGTCATCGTGACCGAGGTTTTCAGCATACAGGCCTTATTCAAACTGTTTTCTCTCACCAAGAAATTCTAAAGTAAGGTCCACTCAGAATAATTACAATATATACCACAGATGGGCTCTGTGGGTGTTGAACAAACACAAATGTGCCTGAACAGGTCTCTGCAAAAGGGATTGGTTAGGAACTTTACTAGACAGGAATACTCGGATACGTGCAGTTAGTCATTATAGAATGGAGCTGGTTAATTTGATAAGATAAAGTAGTGGCCAGTTAAAAAAGTTCAATCACGACTGGCCATTGCATAAACAAAAGTTGTTACTAAAATTGTCAACTCGTTATCTAAATCCAACAATCAATAAAGTAGTCGTTACAAAATATCCTTCATGAAATCTAATAATATTCTTCTTCTTCATCCATATTCTTCTTCTATGGGGTTCATCTTTTTCTTCTTTTTCTTTTTCTTCTTCTTTATCTTCTTCTTCTTCTATGTGCTTCTTCTATGTGATTCTTCTTCTTTTCTGATTTTTCTTTGTCTTCTTCTTCTTCTTCTATGTGGTTCTTCTTTTCTGATTTTTCTTTGTCTTCTTCTTCTTCTATGTGATTCTTCTTCTTTTCTGATTTTTCTTTGTCTTCTTTTTTCTTTTTCTATGTGCTTCTATGTGATTCTTCTTCTTCTATGTACTTCTTTTTCTCTTTTTTCTTTTTCTTCTTTTTCTTCTTCTCCTTCTATGTGATTCTTCTTCTTCTTCTTCTTCTTCTTCTATGTGCTTCTTCTTTTTCTTTTTCTTTTTCTTCTTCTTCTTCTTCTTCTTCTTCTTCTATGTGCTTCTTCTATGTGATTCATCTTCTTCTTTTTCTGATTTTTCATTTTCTTCTTCTTTTTTCTTTTTCTATGTGCTTCTATGTGATTCTTCTTCTTCTATGTGCTTCTTCCTCTTCTTTTTCTCCTTTTTCTTTTTCTTCTTTTTCTTCTTCTCCTTCTATGTGATTCTTCTTCTTCTTCTATGTGCTTCTTCTTCTTCTATGTGCTTCTTCTTCTTTTTCTTCTTTTTTCCTCTTCTTCTATGTGCTTCTTCTATGTGATTCTTCTTCTTCTTCTTCTTCTTCTATGTGCTTCTTCTTTTTCTTTTTCTTCTTTTTTTCTTCTTCTTCTTCTATGTGCTTCTTCTATGTGATTTTTCTTCTTCTTCTTCTTCGTCTTCTTCTTTTTGTATATGCCTTATCCTTTCAGGATGTTTTGCTATCTGTCCTAATTTTTGTTCTGCCTTCCATTCACTTAAACTCGTGAAGTAGAATATTCGCTGCTTTCCTAAGTCACAAGATTGGCAACTGGGTCCCACCCTTTTACTGTGAAACCAATAAAATGTAAACGCAAATTCTACTCCATCAGCTTCTTTTCTCGCACTTCCTGCCTGTGGAATTCCCTCTGTTTACTTACTTCCCCGTAGGCTACAATCTCCAAATATTTAAAAGTAAGTCAATAGTCATCTCCTATCTCAATAACATGCATCCTCTCTCTCATGCTCCTTTCTCCATCCACTCTACTCTCATCAGTATTCTCATCCTTCTCTTACCTTCTTTCTGACACCCCCTATAACCTGTCACTCTTTCTCATAATCTTCCTCCTATGTAACACCCTGCACAACAGTGACAGTACAATTCCTTTCTTGGGGCAATATGATTATAAAAAAAAACCCAAAAAAACAATATAGATAAATAGAAAGATAGATAGATAGATATCACGACAGCTACAGTCTTCAAGAATTTAAATGTAAAGTCAATAGTCATCTCCTATCTCAATAACCCGCATTGTCTCTCTCATGCTCCTTTCTCCGCCCACTCCACTCTTATCAGTATTCTCATCCTTCTCTTACCCACTTCCTGACACCCCCTATAACCTGTCACTCTTTCTCATAACTTTCCTACTATGTAATCCCCTGCACAACAGTGACAGTAAAATTCCTTGCTTGGGGCGATATGATTATAAAAAAAGTCCTTCTTACCATAAATATATCCTGTCAGTTTCACATTTTACAAACGCCATTTCTTCATTATAAATATGTCAACTGTCTCTTTCTGATGTTGGTTATAAGTGTACTATTTGGCGTTTCTCACATGTTCAGTCCATGATATTCTCAGTATCCTTCTGTTGAACCGCATTTCTGTCTCCTCTTCATCTGTTAGATGATAAAATTTTCATTGGCATATAAGAAGATCGATATTACGTACCATTCCAGTACTTTATTTTTTCTATCTACCGAACTTTTTCTTATTTCTTCAATTTGTTTAGTTTTTGTAAGGCCATTGTCTCTTCGAATTTCATTGTCACTCTTTCCGTCCTTTGTTAAAATATTTCCCATATATTTAAATTGCACTTGTTTGATTTTCATATTTTTAATTTATATGTTGGGATTTTTCTTTTGCTGTTAAACATGCATATTCTATCTTCTTGCAATTGATATTTAGTCTGTTCTTGCTTTCCTTCACTATTTTCTGTATGAGTACCTGTAGTTTCCTTTGTGTTTGCTATCAACACTGTGTCATCTTCACATCTTGTTGTTATGACAATGACTGCCGAAAATGAATCATAGTAGAACTTGGCAGAATCGCCACTCTGTATAAGTTGAGTAAGTCCGGTAAGAAGACCCAACCTTGTCTTACACCCCTTTTTATTTTTCAATATATTATAAATTCATTTTCTATCCGTATGCAGGCGGTGTGTTTCTGGATGTATGTTCTGGATTATTCTATTATATAATCTATAAAACATAGGTATACATCCATTTGGATATTTTAATATATAATTTCGAAGAAATATAAATAATGCAGAGGATAATCCAAGATCGACTCAAAATAAGATACTAAGTGTTAAATCTGTATAGAGAGCTCAATGAATGCTATCCAGAGCAATATGATATTTGTAAAGGAAAACTCAAATCATCAATTATATATATATATATATATATATATATATATATATAAAACATTCAGGTTCTAATAAAATAGTTCAGGATATATAATGACAAAGCTATAATTTATATTAATAATAAATATATTTCCTCTACGATAGCACAACTCTGAGTTTCATGCACGATGCAATGGTCAGGTAATGATTGAAAACTAACAGTTTTCAATGTCAGTTTTTGTTGTGAACTATATAACACGCCCTTTGTGACAAAATGAACTAATCTAAACGCTTAAGTAAAGAACTCTAGCGAGTCTAAAATTCGTTATATATATATATATATATATATATATATATATATATATATATATATACAGAAAGAGAGAGAGAGAGAGAGAGAGAGAGAGAGAGAGAGAAAGGAAATAAACCTTCTAAAGTTAGGTCTAAAATTCTGTTCTCCTCTGACCTAAAAAAGACCTTAGAGAATTCGAACGGAAATATAGACTTATAGAAATATTACACAACAACAATACTATCGATAACTCAATATTAAAAAAAAATTAAAATACTGCCTAAATAATAACAACAATTCAAATTAAATAAACATATTCTTTGAAAAACTCTGGGACACAGACTTTCAAAACACTCACAACCCCCATAAAAAACTGAAATACAAGCAAAAACTAGCATTAGAAAACACCCGTAAAAAGAATGACATAATAATAAAGGAAGCAGACAAAGGCATTATGGATAAAACGTACTACAAAACAAATATTCAATATATACTAGGAAACGAAAGCAACCACAGATTAATCAACCATAATATAGATGAAAGCAGCGCATCAAAAATAAAAAAAATATCTGCCTTACACACATTAGAATACTAACGAAAGGAGAAAAAGGTTTTCTTACAGAATTTGTTTAAAAACCCAGCAATTTTTACAGACTCCCAAAGATACACAAATCAAACACAAAACAGCTATCCAGGAACAAAAATCAGAATATATTCACACCCCAAACCCTAGTGATCTTAAATTCATACCAATCGTAGCAGGGCCAATCTGCCCAACAAGCAGACTGAGCAACTTAACAGACAAAATGTTGCAACCATACACAACAAAAATAAAAAGCTTCATCAGAGGCAGCATACATTTCTTAAGCTTCATGCTACAAAAAGTAGACCCGGGTACACTCATAGTAACATTTGACGTGAACTGCCTGTACGGTAACAACCCCCATGGACTAGGGAAACAAGCCATTACATTTTGGATTGAGAAACATCCAGAAATACTTCCCACCAGCTTCACTAAAGAATTTAATATACAAAGTATGCAACTAATTTTAGACAACAATTCATTCCAATTTACGACCAAAACTATATTAAAAAAACACGTACCGCGATGGGGACAAAAATGGCACTGACATATGCAACAGTCATACTAGCATATCTAGAAAAAAGCCTATACGACCAAATAGGACATAAATATGGGGATGGCAGAAAAATGGAATTCACTAATTTATGGAAGAGATATCCAGATGATAGTTTTATCTTTTGGAAATAAACGTGGGGAGACATAAATAAACTACACAATCTACTACAAAGCTTGCATCCCAAAATTAAGTTTACGCTAGAATATACCTATAATGAATTGCCATTCCTAGACACACTCATAAAAAACAAAAACAATTACATCATCATAGGCATTTACCATAAACCCACAGACACCCAAGAATACTTCCATTTCAAGAGTCGCTACCCTAAAAGTTGTCTAAAATCAATCTCCTACTCCCTAGCACGACGAATTTGCACAATAGTAGCTGACGAAACCCTTCGTAAAATGCGCCTAGAGGAACTACGAAAAACTCTACTAACAAACAGGAATTTCCAACTAGCAGAAGACATACCATTAGAATCTCTCCGGGATACACAAAAACAACCAAAAAAAAAAAAAAAAAAAAGGAACAAAAAAAACAAAAACAAGAATAAACGATTCTAGCATACGTTTCTAAACACAACAAAAGCAACCCAGAATTATTTACAAAGATGAAAACACATAAAATTACTCAACAAAAATGATAAAATAAAGGAAATCCTAAAGACAACTAAAATAATTAAAAGCAAACGCCAACACAAAAATTTAAAAAACATCCTAACCTCATCAAAATTCGAGCAACACACAACACTGGGGGTCACAAAATGCAACAAAAAAGATGTCGGTTATGCAACATAATAATAAAAAGAAAACATTTCAAGTTCGAAAACGCATCCACATTCGAAATAAAAACATATCTGAGCTGCAACTCTAAAATCGTAATTTATGCTCTAAAATGCGATGAAAGCGCAAAAATATAAGCAGGGGCGACACAAGGCCTGAATAAAAGAGTAGTCCTTCACAGAAGTAACATTAAACTAGCCAATAATAGAAAATTTACATCTCCCAACTTTTACATGAATACAGTGGAGGTAAATTCAGAGTAATGCCCATCTACCAAAATGCAGATTATGACACACTCATGATATAGGAAGAAATATTTATAAAAAAATACAATCCTTCCCTCAACAAAACGACATGAAAAACTTAAGACACACACAGACACACGAAATTCAAACGCGAAACACACACACACACACACACACACACACACACTAAATTCAAATAGTTTCCCAAAACAACAAAAGAACTAGATGAACCGAAGATTAGAATTGAATGAAAATCGTTGAAAGAAATTTTTAAGTATAAAGACGAAATCAAATTTTACAAGTCAGTGAAAAATTATTTAGAGACAACGAAGGTGACAGGAGAAACTTAACGTGCCAGTGCGAAAAAAACCAAAACAAAACAAAAAAAAACACGCACACACAAATATGAACTCTGACCTGCCCGCCAGTTGAATTATCTATTTATACACGATGCCTTGGCCATCAGAAAAACAAACATTCGCCTGAAGAGAGTCAACTTAACTTTAGACTCGAAACACGTATAGCAACACAAATACCATTATTGACACTTAATATAACATTCAAAAAGCAAGTAATAATAATAATAGCCAAAATAAATCTGCACTTTAAACAAAATGTTTCCGGCTTCTTGCACTTTTTCTTCGATACCAATTTCTCTCGTTGGAACAACCACTATTTCTGTTTTTAATATTTATATAATGTCAAGTCCGTAAACAGAGAGGATAATAAAAATAAGATCTACTTATAAAATAATAAGTGATAGGTCTGTATAGAGGGGTTAATGAATATTATCCAGAGCTATAATTAGCTCGTCGAAATAAATTATAATTTATAACTATTCTAGATTATGCGTTAAGTTTTCCTTTATATATATATATAAGAGATTTCCTGGATACGTGTCCTTCTCTATTTAGTAACGGTGAAATGTTTCTTTATGCCTTTACGACTATATGTTTAAGGTCATGCAAAACCTACTCCCTGGAGAAGAGTTTTTCAATTCACATCGCATCGTTCTCTATTCTAAACTGGCCGACACACAAACAGACGTATGTGATAATATATTTCGAACAATTTCGAAATATCGTGGCGGAAAATCAATGATAATTTTCTTTCCGCCGATATGCACATATTACTTCCCTGCTGGAAATAAAGGCATTCAAGTCCACAAATATATTTATCTACAGACAATTAAAGTGGTGTTTGTCACATTAATCTCACAAGCCATTCGTAGTGAAGTTGATCCTTCTTGAGTGCACCATTATTATCAGCCTAGAGCACATGTAGCTAAGTATTTTCAATTCTCAGTGGACGATTGTAACTGCCTAAATTTAATTTAGATCAGTGCAAAGTAAACAGCCATACTTCGGAACTCGAACTAACTTTTCGAATAGTATGTTTCTTCGCCATCATGACTCTCCACAATGTCTTGTTTTTGCAGCTCTTAGTACATTATATATTTGTGCTATCTTTCGTTCTGCCATCCATTTACATAAGATTACTCAGTATATTACTCACTGTTTCCCATTGTCCCTCTTGACTCGAGTATGTCGTGTGAGTGTCAAATTCTCCAAGCCCGTTTTTCTCTATGTGTCAGAGAAATTTCAACTGTCTTTTTCTGATTCTATGTATAACCGTTCATTTTGTTTTCATTTTCTTTAAATCTTCCTTGTTGCTAACATGTTCAGCATCCTTCGGTAGACCCACATCTCTTTTATTTTTTTTATTCGTCTGTGAGGAGATTGACAAGCATTCATTGTAATAGAGAACTGACAATACATAACTGTTAGGCCCTTTTATCTTTGTTTCCTATTTCTCATTACTTTGCTTAGCTTTTATATTGCAATTTTCGCTATTCGCCTTTTGTTTTTTGTATTACATTTCCCGTAATCTGGGAAAGCACATCACATATTTCTGTAGTTGCTTGAATTTGTAACTCGCATCATGTTGTGGAGTAGTTTTCGCACTGAAGGTTATAATCGTGCTATGTCGGTTGCTAATCGACTTAACGCACCCAAAATATTAGGAACTTGGTAATCTTCCATTGAAAGCTGACTCCTTAGTATTCGACTAACTGCCGACTAATATCATCTGCCTAGTAGTTCTACTGAACTCCAATATAACTCTAATGAACTTCCCAAGAACTTCTCTAGAACTTCCTGTTAACTCTTATTAATATAGGAGGAAAAGTACATTATTTGAGGAATATGTGTGTTTTCCCATAACACATCATAAGTTATTCCATTTGCTAATGACCACACAGTCTATCTCATTGCAATTGATGATTCATCCTTTCTTTTTGCCTTGCTTTAATACTTTGTCTAATGTTTTTCGTAATTTTTTTCTGTCTCTGCTATCAACACGGTGTCATCTACATATCTTACGTTGTTAAAGCTGTGCCCGCCAATAAGCTACCCTGGTAGGGCCTCTAACTCTCTCAAGATCCCCTCGCTGTAAAGACTGATTAAGTCTGGTGAGAAAACACATCCTTGTCTTACGCCCCTTGTGATTTTTGTGTATTTGCTGAATTCATTTGCTGTCCGAATGTAGGCGGTTTGCTCACAGTATAAGTACTGGAATTAATAGCATGTCTGAAACATTCAAGTTTCACCGAGAAACATAGCTCTGTCCCATGGTTGATCTTATCTTATCCAAAGTTCTGGGATAAAGCTTCATGTGTCAACCAAACTGGTTTTCTCATCGTTGATATTGGTTATCGTACGATCCCCGAAGTTAAGCAAGGTCGAGAATGATGAGATCAAGTGCCAAGTAGGCATCTACGCAGATGACACTACAATATACTCCCGCTCCAGTAAGAAACCTGTCGTGGCGGACAGACATAATCTCGCTGCTGACCTTGAGCGGGATCTACACTCTGTGGTGAACTGAGGCAAGAAGTGGCTTGTCAACTTCAATTCATCTAAGACTAAGCTCTTGTCTGTCAACCATTACAGACAACCTCTTCTGCCTCCCATAAGCATGGACCAAGTGATTCTCCCTGAGAGTAATACACTACGCCTCCTCGGACTTACCCTGTCCTCAGACCTCAAATGGAACCACTATATTGAATACATAGCAAAATCTACTGCTAAGAAGATTGGGTCACTATGTCGATCCGGGATGTTTTTTCCACCTGAATCCATCCTGCATATATACAAGTCAACCATTCGTCCAAGCATGGAGTACTGCTGCCATTTATGGTCAGGTGCCCCTGCCGTTCTCCTCAGTGTTCTTGACAAGCTCCAAAGGAGAGTCTGTAATGTGATAGGTACTGATCTGGCGACTCGACTGCAGCCACTTCCCCATCGTCGAAATGTGGCCTCCCTTTGTCTCTTCTATAAATACTTTCATGGCTTCTGCTCGGATGAGCTTAAGTCACTGATGCCTCCTCAACAGGTGTTTACTCGTGCAACCAGACTGGCAACTGGGTCCCACCCATTCACAGTCAGGTTAGCCAAATGCAGACGACAATTCTACTCCTGCAGCTTCTTCTCTCGCACTTCCCGCCTGTGGAACTCGCTCCCGTATTCTTGCTTTCCTGACGGCTACAACCTCCAGAAATTTAAATGCAAAGTCAATACTCATCTACTAACCACTGGACTCTAGCTCTCTCCCCACCCCCGTATAACCTTCCCTTTCTCTCCACCTATGTATCTGTCATCGCACCTGCTTTCTCAGCTTTCTGTTGTTCCTTTCTAACTAGTTTGTACTCCTCACTCTTTTCTAATTAATCTTTTTACATTTAAGTAACCCCCTGCACATCAGTGGCGTTTCCGTCTTGCTCGGGGTGAAATGATAAAAAAAAAAGAAAAAAAAAAGATGGGTGAACGCTTGAAAATACCAGGAGCTGTAAGCGTAGCTATGTAGGTGATGTAATAGATAACTGAAAATCAGAGTGTGGTGTTTCAATTCAAATCGAGTTCTTTATATTCACTTACGTACAAATACCCTTGGGAATTGGATAGTTCCACTTTTCTTCTTCTTCGGCCCCTCCATTTATGGTTTAACTAGTAAGACTTGTACCAGAATATCATTATTATCGCAAAAATTCTTTAAAGTCTAAAAATATTTTCTGGCTTTATATAACCTGTAAAAGTCTGATAAACCGATAAAAAAAAACTAATCAATAATAATTTTTATTTCTCTCACGGCATATTTTTCGGTACACTTTTCGAACTATAGACAAAAAAACGACTAACACTTCGACATGCTGTAATAGTTAGCAGACTTGTCTCGCTAGAACAATTATGACAAAATATTCAGTTGGATTATCACTAGGTGCCCCATACCTTCGGCCTTGTGCCACATCTAAATTACGCTTAGAAAATCAGCAGGGCACTTCGAGGTGATGTAATGCAGAGCAAGTTTATCTCGCTAAATTAATTACGACTGACTAGTGAGTTCGATACTCACTAGGTGTTCTATACGTTCGATTTTCTGCCATTGCTATGATTAGCAAATCGCTATAGACAGAAAACGAATGGAACTCTAGCTTTTGTAAACTCAGAAGTTGTTAAAAAGTTCTCTTCATTCAGACTTACTGAAATTTTATTGCTTCCCTCCGTTATTAATTTGAGACTAAAATTCAGAATATTTTGTACAAATGGCTGCCGTTTGTTTACACCTGCGTAGAACAACAAGTTTTTCAACCTAACTGCGTAAATGGATATTACCATCATTCAGCAAATAAACCTTTCAGTTCTAATAAATATTTATTTTATATTCAATGATACAAATTCTTTACACTTTTAAGTATTAATTTTATGTATGGGAAAATATGTAGTGAAATGAGATATTTCTACAGTATAATATATTCTTTTTGTAACATCACTCGATCTCGATGTGCTGTAATGGTTAGCAAGGTTATCTCGCTAGAATCATTACAATTGAATACTGAGTTTTATTCTCAGTGGATGCCACATTCGTTCTTGTGTCGCATCTAAGCCGCATTAGATATTTACTATTGATACAGCTGTTTTCTAAGCACCGCTTAGATGTGGCACAAGGCCGAAAGTATGGGGTACCCAATGAGGATCGAACTCACTACTTAGTTGTTATAGGTTCTAGGAAGACAAGCTTGCTATCCATTCCAGCTCATCGAGGTGCCCCTATTGAAAGATACATAGTTTATTTACTAAGAGCCGCTTAAAATTCTTTAAAAGAATGTTTAAACACCTATTGAAGTATTAATCTATTATTTGTTGCATTTTCATTGCTAATACAAATCATTTCTTCTTCTTCTATGTGACCCTTCAGGACGTAGGCGATCATGGGTTTCCACGTTTCCCTATCCCTGGTGGCTCTGATCACGCCTTCTCCTGTTACACCATGCAATCCTCGATAAAATTATTTTAAAAAATCTTTTGAAAAAATGTTTAAACAGCTATTGAAGTATTTTTTTTAATCGTATCACCACGAGCAAGGCGATAACGCCACTGATGTGCAGGGGGCTACGTAATAGTGAAAAGATTGGAAAAGAGAAAGCCGGAAACCTCATCCTAAACAGGGAACAAGGGATGAGCCTCTTAACCTGTTCAATAGACGTGGGTGGAGTTTGAACCGGGCGATAGATGGATCTATCTACTCCAATTGAAAAAAAAATTACTAAGTTTTAACTTAGTTAATGTCGAAACGGCTTTTAGACAACCGAACAGTTTAGTATATTTTAGTAAAAGAGAAAAACAGATCCGGTAGAATAAATGAATAGAAAATCTGAGCTTACCAATTGCAGATAACATATTGAAAAAGTTGAAATTTCTATATATTTTTGAATTTTCATTTTTTTCTTCAGGATAATTTCGTCGTGTTCTTGCCAGTTAATAAGCCCCGTGTGTTGAAAATGGCAGAGAGAGGGAGGGAGGGAGGGAGGGTAGAAGGAGTGGGATGTCCAGTACCCAGATAGGGGTGGAGAATAGAAAGGCTGATTTCAAACAGTAACGGTCTATGATTTTTTTTTTTTTGAAAGTTTCTACTAGCAGAAAAATAAACCTCAATCCTATATTTTGAAACGGCTTTTAGACAACCGAACAATTTAGTATATTTTAGTAAAAGAGAAAAACAGAGAATAAATTAATAGAAAATCTGGACTTACCACTTGCAGATAGCATATTGAAAAAGTTGAAATTTCTATATATTTTTGAATTTTCATTTTTTTCTTCAGGGTATTAATCTATTCTTTGTTGCATTTTTATTGCTAATATAAATCATTTAAAATTATTTTTAAAAAAACCTTTAAAAAGAATGTTGAAACAGCTATTGAAGTATTAAATCTATTATTTGTTGCATTTTCATCGCTAATATAAATCATTTTTCGTATTTTCTTTTTTTGTTTTTGCAGGTGAGTTGCATCACGTTTTTTTCCAAAAGAAAAAAATTGACCGAAAGGAAGGAATCCGATTGTTTTTAGGTAAAACACATCATTTACTTTTTCCTATTCCAGATATTTTCCTGTGTCTTTTCTACAAATACTTTTACGGTTTCTGCTCCAATGAACTTAGCTCAATGGTGCTCCTATATATAAATTTCCTCGAGCCACAAGATTAACAACAAGGTCCCACCCTTTTAATGTGAAACCAATAAATTGAAAACGCAAATTCTACTCCAGCAGCTTCTTTTCCCGCACTTCCTACCTGTGGAATTCCCTTATGCTTACTTGCTTTCCCGACAACTACAATCTTCAAGAATTCAAATGTAAAGTCAACAGTCATCTCCTGTCTCACTAACTTGCATCCTCTCTCTCATGCTCTTCTCTCCGTCCACCCCACTCTCATCAGTATTCTCATCCTTTTCTTACCCACTTCCTGATACGCCCTGTGATCTCATAAGATGCCTCCTATGTAACCCCCTGCCCAACATTGGCAGTAAAATGCCTTGCTTGGGGTCACACGGTTATAAAAAAAATTCATATTCTAATATTTTTCTTTGGAATTAAAAACCCAGACTTATATTAGCCGTCTTCTGTTCACATAATATATTAACTAAACTTAGCCTAGTCTAACACAAGATTACATTATTGGGAAACTTAGTGAATATCGAGGTAATCAACAAATAACTTGCAGGTTAGCTTATTGCCTATATCCCTTCAGCATCAGTTGAAACCATTGGTTCTCAACCGGGGTCCATATGCGTCTTCGAGGGTGATCTATGCAACATTGCTGGGGGTTCACGCACAAAAATTAATGAATTTAGTGGTTCCTAGAGCAATTCTACTTTCGAATGGTTGGTATTGCTGGGAATCGAATTTCTACAATAATTTACGCCATATTAAAATAATAAAAGTAGAAATATTCATGTAGCTTTTTTTATTGCAATCAAGTAGAAGAGAAAAATTGACAATTTACAGTGTCGTAAATTAAAGATTACCTACAATGCTTTTCCTACAATAAAGCCTCAGATCTGGTTGGCTGATCTTTTTTTTTATAATTAGGATTTCTTTTTTTTCTTATTGTTTTTTACTATCATTTATTATCTGTTTCACACTTAGGCTTTATTTTCTTTATATTTCCTTTTGACCTGGTCATAGGTTAGTGGCATGGACAAACAGAAAGGTGCATAAGGACCCCGGTTGACAAACACTGGTCTAATGGCATGGGGGTCCATAAATAATAATAATAATAATAATAATAATAATAATAATAATAATAATAATAATAATAATAACAGATGAAACAGCGCTGGCAAGACAAACCTCTGCATGGCCAATATCCAGAACGTGCCAATAAATCCAATGTTGACAAAGTTAATACTCATTGATGGTTACATGCATCTGGATTAAAGTCTGAAACTGAAGGATTTATTCTTGCAGCACAAGACCAAAATCTTTTCACTAGAAACTTTCAGGCAAATATTATGCATAATAATATGGATCCAAAATGCAGGTTTTGTGATAAACACCAAGAAACAATAGACCACCTAATCTCAGGCTGTTCTGTGCTTGCTCCAAATGAATATAAAAATCGCCACGATAGAGTTGGGCAATATTTACATTGGGCAATGTGCAAACATTATGGAAAATATGTAAACAAACACTGGTATGAACATCACCCAGCACCGGTTACAGAAATAGAAGATGTAACCATTCTATGGGATTACACCATCTACACAGACAGAAAAATTGAAGCAAACAGGCCAGACATTATTGTTAAAAACCAGAAGAAGAAAACTTGTCTATTAATTGATATGGCTTGTCCAGCGGATTGTAACATAGCAATCAAGGAATTTGAAAAACTGTCAAAATATAAAGACCTGGAAATTGAAATAGAAAAACTGTGGAAATTGAAAACAAGAGTTGTGCCAGTGATAGTAGGTGCACTTGGAATGATAAAAAATGGAACAAAACAACACATTGAAAGAATCCCTGGAAACCCCAGCTTAAGAGATATACAAAAAATTGACTTATTAAGTACAGCCCACACACTAAGGAAAACTTTATCTATGTAATGCTAGGGATGATAGGGAAGATAGAAAAACATGAAATGGAGCCATAACAACACGCCACGACCTGCCTTAGGTCTCCCCGCAGACTTGGTTGGTAGTGAGACCAAAGCAGAAATCGAAATATGATGAAAAATGACATAATAATAATAATAGGAAAAGGGATCCATAGCTAAAAAAAATTAAAAAAAATAAAAAGTTGAGTTCCACTAGTTTAAACTAATAGTTTTTCATATATTGCGATGATTTTGCTTAAAGTTCGATTTTTTAAATTTCAGGCAAACAGTTGGCTTTTTTCAAATATATTTCAGTAAAATGTGTGCTTTCCAAATTATAGTTTATAATCATATTTTAGGCATATGGAAAAAAGAAAAACATCAGTCTAAACTGACGCCAGTAGGATCGAGCTCTGTATTCATATGAGAAAAACGGACTTTTCCAGATTTGATGGCTGGGCTTCAATCCCACTGCTGTAAGGTTGCCTCTGTATATTTTCTATAAATACCTTCATGGTAACTGTTTGGATGAACTTTTGCGTTGTGGTGAAATGGATATCGACTAAGAACGAGAAATCGGAGGGCTGAGTACAAATTCCAGCTGAAAAAAGCTCAAAAGCCCTTGGGTAAAAGTATTAATTCGTTCTTCTTCCTCCGGCTATAGTTTAAATAGCAGAACAGATTGGATTTTACATTCTTTGTTTTACAATCAGACACAGAAAGTAATGGCAATCTATTACGGGAAAATTTTCTACCCAGTCAGTCACGTCTCTTTCGAGAGATGATCGCGTAACACGTGACTGAATGACCTAGACTTTAATCGTAGTACTAGACTGTCGCTGCAATCATCAGTTTACGATTAAGTTGGCTAGATGTCACCGTAAAAATCTATACTAACAGCTTCTTTTCTCACGGCTCAATGTTTTCCTACTAACTTTCATCTGCAAAATTTTAATACAATGTCAATCGCTATCTATCGTTCTCCTGATAACTCTTTCCTCTTCCCGCTCATTATTAATGTTTCTGTTCCTAATTCTTCCACACCCTGTAATCCCTTGTGTCTTAGTGGGTTTATTGACTTGCATGGGGTGAAACTGATCAAAGAAAAAATATCCACTGGCAATTATTTGCGATACTAGAACCGAATAACTTATCGTGTTTAAGTCCTAAACCAATTAACACATTCATAATAACACGTCGAGTTTAAGTCCTAAACGACTTAACACTTTTATAATAACAGATCATATTTATATCCTAAACTATCTAACACATTCATAATGGGGTTTACGGCCTATCACCTTGAATACACCGGTTCTTGCTCGATTACCGAAGTTAAGCAACGTTGAGCCTGGTCATTACTTAGCTGGGTGACCGCTTGGGAATACCAGGGGCTGTAAGCGTTTAGTGACGGATGTGCGTTGTGGTGCAGTGGATATCGGCTCTGAAAGAGAAATTGGTGAGCCGAGTTTGAATTCAAGTTGAATACCCTACATTCACTTAAGCACTGGTACCCTTGGGAAAGGTATTAATCCGTCCCTTCCCTCCAGTTATGCGTTAAATAACAAGGGTAGGACTTGGGAACCCTGCCCTTAAAAACAAATCCCAATGAATCTTGATACTCGAAAAGAAAAGTGTATTACTAGACACAAAAACTTATATAAACAATAATAAATTTTTGAAAGAAAAAGGTATAACCTGCAATAAATAAATAAAATTTAGTTGGCAATAAATGACCCACCGAGGTTGATTTGCCATTAAAAAAAAACAACCAACATTTATAATAAAACGTCGTGTTTGAATCCTAAACCAATTAACGCATTTATCATAACATATCGTGTTTAAGTCCTAAATCAATAAACACATTTATCATAACCCATCATGTTTAAGTTCTAAACCAATTAGCAATAATGCTATCATTGTGGCTAATGTTTTATTTATAAAAACAATTTTGGAAATGTTTTCGTGTGACGCCTTTCGGCCTACAGGACTTCATCCGACTATGTTTATATTGATGCGGCTACTTACGTGCACGAACAAGATACGCTGAGAAATCTTACATTTGAAGACGATTTATTTTTTATGTTTTACGTATAGTGTCCAGTCGATTTCACTTAGATTTCTTATCATCTTTCCATCATCTTTCTCACTAAATATTCTACGTTGTGAGAACAGAAGATCTGTCAAGAATGGTGAAACGTTGTAAGACTCTGGACGAACATTTACTATGGATAGTTTAGCAATTAAAGCACTTTCTATACATTTTCGTCTTAGTAATTTTTTCTTTTTTAATTAGAGTCTTAAATGGAAACAAAATCGCTGAGTCGTGTTCGTATTTCAGTTAAGGTTGCTTATATTCAGTTCACAATTATAGATTTAAGAGAGGCACGAATCCAACCATCCCTTTGCTATTTTCTTCGTCAGATATATTGACGAAATGTATCGGCTTGGTTGACAGAGAAGAATGTAAGGGTGGGAGTATGTGGGTAGACTTATACCTGCCTTACCTATCTCGGTGATAGAAGCAAAAAGCTTTTAGCTTCGAAATCAATCTTGACAGGTGTCAAATCAATCAGTGGGTAATGGGTGGGTGTGCGTACTCAGGTGAATATGTGCAGATTAAACTGAACAACGAAACTAGTCGGTAGCGATTACTCGATCCAAGCCTGGAAAAATAGCAACACTAAATAAAATAAAATAAAATAAAGTAAAAATAACTGTGATTTTTTTTTTCATTCGCTTTTTCATGTAAGAGAACATTTCATAGATTTTATTTCTGCCGTTGAAAAAAAACAAAAACGAATAGAACAATGAAGCGAAAAACAGACGACAATCGATTGCTGAATTTCTACCAAAAAAAATGTCTATGTGCTTTATTGATTCCTTCTTTTCTTGTCAACTCGAATAAATCAACATCTTCATCTACGTTAATTGATAAATTCGTGTGCTGAACAGAGATAAATCCAAGAAGAATTATATACTACTATGAACTGATCATGACTCTCTCTCTTTCTCTATCTTGGTCACGGAGCTTTGTTTTCATGCTTTCTTTAGTACTCTCACTCTATCTCTCACTCTATCTCTCACTCTATCTCTCTTTTCTCTCTCTCTCTATCTATCAATCTTTCTCTCTCTCTCTCTTTTCTCTCTCTTTCTATCTTTGTCATTGCTTTTGTCTGTTTGTGTTCTCTCTCCCACTCCTTCTCTCTCTCTCTCTCTCTCTCTCTCTCTATCTATCTATCTATCTATCTATCTATGTCATTGGTTTTGTTTGTCTGTGTTCTCCATATATTTATCTCTTTGTCACTGATTTTGCCTGTCTTTGTTCTCTCTCTCTCTTCTATCTTTCTCACTTTGTCATTGCTTTTGTCTGTCTGTGTTCTCCCCCTCCCTCACCCTATCTTTATCATTTCTTTTGTAAGTATGTGTTCTTTCTCTCTCTCTCTCTCTCTATATATATATATATATATATATATATTTGTCACTGTTTTTGTCGGTCTGTGTTATCTATCTATCTATCTATCTATCTATCTATCTATCTATATATATATATATATATATATATATAACGTGATTTTAATCCACACTTAATAAAATCACATTTAAATCTGGTCATAACACATTACATTGCATTTAAATATATGGTTCTGTTATCATTTCGAGCTCTCACGAGGTGTCACGTCATAGAACCGCATTACAAATTTACGAACTGCGTTTGCTATTTTTGATAATTGTTATCGTTGCCTACCAAAGTTTTATGTCAACACAAGATAATATCGTCGCTGATGGTGGATGGTGGATGTTGTAACCTCTCCGAAGATGGCTCATGTGAGCCGAAAGCTTAGAACCAACTGAATAAAACATTATCCAAATGTTGGAGAATTTTTGTCTTTATTTTCACCTGAAGTCAAAATACGATGTTTAGAACGGCTCATGATTAAACATAATAGACATTCATTGTCTCTTACATTTAACAGTATATGTTTAGAAAATTATCTGCTACCTCGATGTATATATATATATATATATATATATATATATATATATATACTAGCAGTATAGCCCGGCGTTGCTCGAGTATAATGAAAGTTTTAAAACTAATCCATGGTCCTGAAGCTCAGACTCTTTGGGCGTTGGCACGAAAGACTAAAAAGCAATAGTTGTTTCCAGTTAAAGCGAAACCGTAGACTGAAAGAAAAATGAATGGATTGAAGTCAAACCTTGATTTCCTGGTATAAGTCCTCTGAGTAAATGGTATCATGGTTGAGACTAAGAACTACAATTATACTTACTTAGAGCAAAACCCGAAGCAAAAACTAAAATAAAAGGGCTGAAAAAATACAGACATACAGGCAGATAAACACACACACAAACATCTTGCCTTATATATATATATATATATATATTACGATTTTCTGCACTATTGTAAGAACTGAAATTTCTGAATATCGTTTCTTATGTCTTTGTCTATGAGTGCATCAAATTTGATTAAAATCGGGCCACTCCTTCTATAATCCGATTTTTTCGATTATCGATTTTCTATATTTATCGGGGGTACCTCGACACAAAACCTAGCTAAGAAGACTCGCAGACGGTTATAGTACAACTGTGTAAATTTTCAAGAAAATCGGTTCAGCCCTTCCGGAGTCTATAGATAACGGACACACGCACACATACACACACAAAGTTCCATTTATAAATAAGTTTATATATATATATATATATATATATATATATATATATATATATATCTTTATCACTGATTTTTTCTGTGTTCTTTATTTCTCTCTCTTTTGTCTGTCTGTCTGTCTGTCTGTCTGTCTGTCTCTCTCTCTCTCTCTCTCTCTCTCTCATTCTTTCGATGGTTTCCTAAAACCGTTCATTCATCTAATCTGCTTCTTTTCGTGACCCAAATCTGCAACTTCATAGTTCAACTTAAACCTCACCTTTGATTAAACAATATTGACACACCTATGAGCATATTCTCCAGCTACCACCTCACCTTTTTTTTTTTTATAAATAACCAAGAATTCATTTTATATTTTCTAAATAATTTATTTTCAACATTTATTTTAAAATATAACCCGAAGAAGATCCGTATTCTTCTGAAACATGAAAATCTTTTGTAGTGATATAATGCTTTTATAAACCATTGTAATAACAAAATTACAATATTAAGCTCAACTTCGTGTTTAGCTCTCTTTATAAAAGTAAAAGCATGAACAGTGGGTGAGCACTCTATATAGGTAACTGGGGGATTAACGACTAATTTATTGTATTTATAGTCATAACCTGCACTTAATTTATTTGTTTATTGTTTTAAAGGACATTTTTTTATTTTTTATTTGATTTGCACAATTTTTACGTTTAAGTGATTTTAATAGGCACCTCCACTAAATCGCTGAAAAACAGCATAGCATGAAGAAAAGAAGGTCCCAAACTTAATAAAAACAAAGTTTTCTCAATCAAAATGTTTATGTTATTATTAAGTGGAAAGATCAAAGTAGTTTTTAATTATTTTTCAAAATTATTTAATCCTTTCTAACATGCTTGAAATTTTGGTAACTATCTTGTTTTGATTATCGCCAGCTGGTAACCAAATCGTTACGAGAGTTTACAATGAAAAACCTAATATTACATAACTCACTTTTTTCCGGTGACAAACACAATAATTTGGAAATTTTTGTAAAAATCAAATAACTGTTGGATTTAAATTAAACTTTCAGGACTTATTTACAAATGAATGAAATCATTTTTCAAATTATTATTTTTTAAAAACCTTGGTAAAAATATTTTTTACATCTGTTACCCACCTCCACGTAAATTCATGAAATTTCAAAAAATTAAATTCTGTAGGCAAAAGCAGTTTTATTAGTTAAACGCAGAACTCATAGGGGATTGTAAATTATGTAGTATTTTTAAAAATCATTTAGCCACTTTTACCGAAAATCTGCTCCAAATAGTAAACCAAAAAATGCAATAAAACTATGACATTTTTAATTAGATAAGCTTGTAATTGTTTTAATAAATAATGTAAATGTCAGACATTATAGTCTGATAAAAAAAAAATTCGATTAATAATGAAATTTTAAAGGAATTGCTTTTTATTTTTGTTTTTTAATTATAATAATTTATAAAATATCAAAAGTATTTTTTAAATATTTCCAATTCTTGTAGACGTTAGGCTGGCAGGTTACATAGTGAAGATTATATTTATTAATCGAAAATTGAAAATTTTAATACAAATCATTTTGCTATTGTATTTATAAAATAATTTTCCACTTTTTTTGTCTGTGTATTTGAATTTATGTTTGTATGGTAATTTCTATGTGTAAATTAAAAGGTTATGTATTTTATGGTTACTCCTTTTTTCTGGAAAAAAACTTGTACAATTATGTCACTTGTGATCGCCATACGCTTATCTTATCTCGATCTGTCAACACATTTCAATTGCGGTGGATAGGCCAGAAAGGTTAACTCTGTTTTTAAAAATAGTTTTGTTTTAAATTTCATGCTATAAATAAGTAATATTTGTATAAATCAGATTAATTTCACATTAAATTTGCTAATTTCTAAAAAATAATGTGTTACAGATGTATATTTTATTTTTGAAAGAATTTTAAAACCTAAAATTAATTTTTGCTTACAAATCTGTTGATCGTTAAAAAATGGCCGAAAAATTTAGAAATTTAGAAATTATAAAACATCGATTATCGATTTTCGATATTTATCGAGAGTACTTAGACACAAAACCTAGCTAAGAACACTCACAGACGCTTATAGTACAACTGTGTAAATTTTCAAGAAAATCGGTTCAGCCGTTTCGGAGTCTATAGGTAACGGACACACAGACACACACAGACACACAGACAAAGTTCCATTTATAAATAAATTTAGATTCGACTGCATATTCTCATCTTACTTGTTCTGGTCATTGATATTGAACTTCTTTCGTTGTATGGCTTTAGAGAATTGGTAAATTCTGAGAGGAAGTAATATTACAATTTGACGAATTAAACAGAGAACATAAAATTCGAAATTGCGGCAATGCTTAAGTGTAGCTCCGAGTTTTTCTTTAATGAAAAGGTAACCATTTTTTCTTTCTTTCTTTGGATAGAAACGGAGTAGCCTTCACTTGACAAAACTCAGGCAGTAAATGTGCCATTTGACTTGAAAAGACATCACAACTTTTATTACTCGTGTTCAACATTACAGAGTCAATCTCTGCTAACCGCCAAATCCCACGACCAGACACAGCAGAACAATTTTACCAAAAAGAATTATAAAACGCCACCACCACCACTACATATGTAAATGCGTCTCTAAGCAGAATTTAGCGTCATTTTCAAGTGACCTATTTCTACCAGGTCCGTTTCCGTAATTCTCTGAGAAAGACTGCCAAATTGTCGCTCGTTAACCGTCACCCTAACTTCTCTCTCTATCTCTAATTTTTTTCTCTTCGCAGGTTTTACATTTGATGATACCCAGCGATTTAACCAGAATCTAAAAACAAAAGACAAAAAACAAAAAAGAAAAAAAAATTCGAGTTTTCTGTAATTCAAACACTTAATTAAAAACACAATTCGCATATAATGACCTTTCAACAACAAGATGTGGTTATCGTCAGTTCCGAAAAGAACAAAGAATTGCCCACTAGAAAATTGAACACAAAACGCTAAGGAAACCTTTCTCTTTTAATTAGGGAAACAAAAGGTAGCAAGAGAAAGGAAGAAGAAAGGACTGAGCATAAACTTCAAGAAAACTGAATGTATGGTCATCAACAAAAAGGAGACCCAAAAATACCACTACAGGTCGGAGAAACTAAAATAAAACAAGTAAAGAAATTTAAATACCTGGGAAGCGTTGTGACAGAGGATGGAAAGTGTGATGTTGAGATCCAAAGATGCATTGGCAAGGCCAAGGATGCATTTTAAAAGCTAACCAGAGTACTGAAAGACAGGAAAATCTTATTGGAAACAAAGAAGAAAGTGCTGGATTGCTATGTGATATCTGTTCTTCTGTATGGCAGTGAATGTTGGATGATCTCCTCAAGGATGAAGAAGCTTGAGGCAGCAAAAATGTGGTTTTACAGAAGGATGCTGAGGATACCATGGACTGAACATGTGACTAACGACAAGGTGTTGGAGAGGATGGAAATGAGGATAAAACTCATACTTAATATAAGGAAGAGACCGATGAGGTTTCTGGGACATGTAATGAGGAAAGAGGGCCTGGAAAATTTGATACTTACAGGACGGATAGAAAGAAAGAAAGATAGGGGTAACCAGCGCGAGACATACTTGATAGGCATGAGCAAATGGATGGCGGCGCGGGGTTATGGAGAGAAACCAAGAGGAAAAATATTGACTGCGACAAAGGACAGGGCCAAGTTAAGTCCATGATCGCCTACGTCTTTGAAGGGACATGGCACATGAAGAAGAAGAACAAGTAGAAACAGAATTGCTGACAACTGTTCGTATTTCAGTTAAGGTTGCTTATATTCAATTCACAATATTCGCTTTGAAAGAGGCATGAATCCAAATTTTCCTCTACTTTGTTGCTGACTTAGTTGACGGAGAAGACTGAAAGGGTGTGAGTATGTGGGTAATTTTAGATATGTTTGGGCCTTTTTAAATTCTATGGAATCCTTACTGATCTACTAACGGAACGTACATTCAATATGGGTTATAGAACAGAGACGATTTTAGATGTGGCACAAGGCCGAAAATATTGGGTACCAAGTGAGGATCAAACTCACTACTGAATTGTAATAGGTTCTAGCGAGACAAGTTTGCTTACCCTTGCACCACGTCGAGCGTCCTAAATGATTTTCTAAGCGTGGTTTAGATGTGGCACAAGGCCAAACCTATGAACCACCCATTAAGGATCGAACTTACTACTCAGTCTTAATTGATCTGCCGGTGTTTTCTACAAATATTTTCTGTCGTAAGTTTTCCTACTTGGTGTCTCGACTGCATGAATTCAAGATTGGCTACTAGACAAGTCTCACCGTTTTACTGTTGAATTAGTTTGGTATAACTGTAAGTTCTATTCTAATAGATTTTTTCTCCTACTTCCCCTCAGTGGAATTCCCTTCTGATTTTTTGCTTCCCTGCCAACTACAATCTTCTAGATTTTTGAATTATGTTACTTTATTGTCCCTTCTGCTCACTTCTCATCACTAAAGTCTTCTTATTCTCTGTCATTCTTTTTAACCTCTTTACGGCTTAGTGGCGTTAATGTCTTGCCTGAGCTGAATTGATTAAAAAAATGCCCCTTCATAACATTGGTAATCATGTATCTTCAATGATTCTGTTTATTTAGTATCTGTGACTTACTATAAATTTTTGGAAAAGATACTCGTATGCTTCCCCTTGGCCCTCTGCATTTTTTTTTTTTTTGCTTTCACAGTTGTCTTTCTACACTAATTGTCGCTCAAGGCTAAATAACTTAATATATTCCGCTATTTAACCATTATCAGCCCGTTTGTGACTTCATTTACTGTACAAAAACTTTATCCTGCCACTGAACGTGACTGATCCCCGAACAATAGTGTTTGAATTTCATAGTTGTATTGTCACTACCTGCTATAGCAACAGATAACAACTAAGTGAAATTAACAATAAGGACACTGCAATTGTGATACATTAAAAAAGAATGCGATAGAAAAGAAAATAATATTAATAATGCAGAGTGCTAAAGGTTAATGTAGACTGCAGGACATGTCTTTCAGCACCTGAATTTTTTGCCTCCCCCGGAGAGAAACAAGAGCTAACCTTTAAATTGATTGACTCTCTGTTGACACTTGGTGGGCATGTCTAATTCAATACTGTTACTGTAAAATTATGGAGGGGATGATAAACAAATTTCTTAAATGTTGAGGAAAATGTTGATCATGAAAATTGTTTCCCAGTGTCCACAAAAAACATGTTTGACATCAGTTAAAACATATATATATATATATATATATATATATATATATATATATATATATATATATAACTCTGTATATGCCTTTATTTGCTGTGCAAAAAAGTTTATTCTGCGACTGAACGTAACTGATCCCCGAACAATAGTTTATTTGAATTTCATAGTTGCGTTGTCATATCCTGCTATGGCCACAGAACACAATTTTGAGTGAAATTTACAATAAGGATACTGCAAGTGAGAGACGTTCAAAAAGAATGCAGTGGAAATTGGTAATATTAATGTGTTAAATGTTAACCTATAGTGATAGAAGAGATTGATGAATCCCTTTCGTAAGGGCATCAGTGCTAAAGTGAACGTAACAAGGGTAGGTTGCAATTTCAACTTGACTCTCTGATTCTATTTTCGACATCGATAATCGATAGGCTACACGCGTAGAATATAAATTTTATTAATTAATCAAATATTAATCATTGAATATGTATTGATATTTATTGATTATTATTTCTTGCTTGTTTTAATGTTTGGTAATTACTAGCGTTCCTGAAATTAAGAAGCTGAAGCGATTGCCTTTTTTTTTAGCTTATTTTATTTTAATTATCATGTGCTGTTCTTTATTGAGTTGGCTGTATAGGGTGCATTTCGAACTCAGTTCCCGATAAATATTTGACCCCTTCGTGCGTTTATTTTCCCTTTACACCGACGCAAGGTACTAAAAAAAAATTTGGCAAATAGATGACACCCAGAAAGACCTTATCAAATGCAAACGTTCCTAACAAATTCAAGGACATACGCATTTAATATTGTTGATTTTCTAAGCACCGGTTAAATGCGGCACAATGTCGAAAGTATGAATCACTCAGTGAGGATTTAACTCACTACGATTATATAGCAGTTATAGCGAGATAATCTTGCTAGCCATTACACCACTCCAAGGTGCCTAATACGCCTTTAATATTGATGTGAATTCGAATTTCTGAAGAAGCTGCTGGAGACAAGTTTTCTCGATGGAAACATTTGTATGCCCTTAATATCTACAAATATAAAAACAAGCGGTGGGGGTGGATCTAAACGTAGGATTTTTTTATAATTATGTTCACCCTGTACAAGGCCCGAGGGTTACAGAGTAAGAGGCACAGCTTATGCGGATATGTGTATAAAGCTAATGGTTAACCTAGACATGAACAATTTAAGACTGTAATGGCTGGTTGGTTTGTTTTTATAGCATATCAACCTCGGCGGGTCATTTATTGCCAAGTAAATTTTATTTATTTATTGCTGGTAATACCTTTCTTCTTTCAACAATTTATTGTTGTTTTCATATAAGTTTTGTGTCTAGTAATACTTTTTTTTCGAGTATCAAGATTCATTGGGGTTTGTTTTTTTTTAAGAGCAGTGCCCCCAAGTCCTACCCTGTTATTTAGCCCATAACTGGAGGGAATGGACGGATTAATACCTTTCCCAAGGGTACCAGTGCTTAAGTGAATGTAGGCTATTCAACTGGAATTCGAACACGGCTCACCGATTTCTCTTTCCGAGCCGATATCCACTGCACCACAACGCACATCCGTCACTGAACGCTTACAGCACCTGGTATTCCCAAGCGGTCACCCATCTATGTACTGACCAGGCTCAACGTTGCTTAACTTCGATGATCGAGCTAGAACCGGTGTATTGAACGTGATATGGCCGTAAGCGTAATGACTGGTAAAGAAATGACTAGGGAGTCGGATTTTCTTCGTGGAAAGAAGATGTTAGAGAAGTACTTACGTCTCATAAAGGGAATGCTAATAGAATGAAGGTGATTCGCTAGAATCTGACACTTCCGGAATAATGCCAGTCTAAGTTAATGGATATGCGGCTAGTTAGTGGATGTGCCTTGTGGTGCAGCGAATATCGGCTCGGGACAAGAAATCGGAGAGCCCAGTTCGAATTCCAGTTGAATATCATGCATTCACTTACGCGCAAATACTCTTGAGAAAGGCATTAATCCGTATCTTCCCTCCAGTTATGGGTTAAATAACAGGACAGATTGGATTCTATAGCCTTGGCTAGCAACCAGTTTTACCGCAGAAAGTAATGGCAACCTACTCAGGATAATCTTCTGCCCAAAGCGTGTATCACGTATGACATTTAACCGGCTGAAGTTAATGGAAGGGAAACAGATTTTCTGTTGATGCGCCATCTTTATTGTGTCCCATATTTTTATGCCGAAATTGTTTTAATATTCTTTTTATAATTCCGTAAGCTTGATAAAAACGATTTGTGCGGAAGTGGGTATAACGAATTTAACAGGAATTGGAAATTGGTTCGACCATTAAAAATTCCGAGCCGTTACCCATTGCACAACCTGCTATAACAACAGATAAGCTTATAGTACCTCGCTCTTCCTGGTACCTGGTACTCACCCATCAAGGTACAGATCAGGTTCAATGTTGCTTAACGTCAGTGATCGTATGGAAACCGCTGTTTCAACATGACACGACCGTAAGTCCCAAAGTTGAAGATGTCAAAACCAAACGAATACAGAAGATCATCTCTCCGGGAACTGAGGCTAGAAAATGTGACGCAAATATTTGAAAGCGCATTGGAATAGTGAAATATCTAAACTTATTTATAAATGGAACTTTGTCTGTGTGTGTGTATGTGTGTGTGTGTGTGTGTGTGTGTGTGTGTGTGCCCGTTACCTATAGACTCCGAAACGGCTGAACCGATTTTCTTGAAAATTTACACAGTTGTATTATAAGCGTCTGCGAGTGTTCTTAGCTAGGTTTTGTGTCGAGGTAACCCCGACAAATATCGAAAATCGATAATCGAAAAATCGGTTATAGAAGAAGTGGTCCGATTTTAATCAAATTTAATACATTCATAGACAAAGGCATAAGAAACGATATTCAGAACTTTCAAGGTTGCAGTTCTTACAATAGAATCGATAATATATATATATATATATATATATAAAAGGCAAGAAGTTTGTGTGTGTGTCTGTTTATCTGCCTGTATGTCTGTATTTTACTTTTATTTTAGTTTTTGCATTGGGTTTGGCTCTAAGTATGTATAATTGTAGTTCTTAGTCTCAGCCATGATACCATTTACTCAGAGGACTTATTTAGCCTTCAAAATTCAGTTTACAACGAAAAAAACCTATTTGATACCGATAACAGGAAATCAAAATTTGACTTACATCCATTCATTTTTCTTTCAGTCTACGGTTTCTCTTTAACTGGAAACAACTATTGCTTTTTAGTCTTTCGTACCAACGTCCAAAGAGTCTGAGCTCCAGGATCATGGATTAGTTTTAAAGCTTTCATTACACTCGAGCAACGCCGGGCTATACTGCTAGTACTTTATATATGAACTTGCCTGGCACATACCGGGTAGGGTTTATCATCTTTTAGTTGCGTCTCTCTCTTTGGGCATAGGCTGAATCAATTGTCCGAGGACAGATACGCATCTGGGGAAAATAAAATACTAATAGGTGCCCTGTCTCGAGAAACAGATGCCTGAAACTGCATCCACTAACTGCACGAGAGGGGTAGATTGGTGGTCGCCGCCGAAGCCAGTGAAACCGACGGTTTATATAGGCTCGGCAATTTTTTTACGCGCACAGGTTCCCAGCATAAACTCAACCCAGTGCTACACCACGTCTTAGTGGAGAGGCGAGGTAAATATCTATACTTCACAAAATCTAAGCAAAGTATCAAGTATTAATAAAATTCGTTAGAAATACCAAAAAAGAGTGCTAATCTCTTAATATCCATTCACCTATGTCACAGTTAATTCTGGACAATTCCCTCATAGATGAAGAAGGGACTTGAGACAGCAGAAATAGGGTTCTACAGAAGGATGGACTGAGCATGTAAGCAACGGATATATTTTAGGGAAATGATACATATACTTAGTATCAGAAGGAGAGAGTTTAAATTCCCGAAACAAATTACGAGGAAAGAAGGCTTAGAAAATTTGAGAATCACCTGAGATATTGAAGGTAAAAAGGATAGAGGAAAGTAACCTACTCGTCGGGCTTGTATAAACGGTTGGCAGACGGAAAATAAAAGAAATTAAAGAAAGAAAGGAGACTTTTTGAATTTAAGCGCGGTATGATACAGGAGTCGCCATCTCATCAAATTACATTTGGGCTGGCTAGATGTAGCTGTGTCTTTTCACCGGATCTGTTCAACTTGTACAGCGAGAATATTTTGAGGGCCCTAGAAGTTATGACAGGATATGTCATTAGAGGCCACAATTTAAACAACCTAAGCTACGCAGATGATACAGTGCTGATAGCAGACACAGAAAGGAAACTACAAGACCTCCTACAGCAGGTAGCTGAAGAAAGTAACAAGAAAGGACTAGAAATAAACTACAAGAAAACAGAATGCAAGGTCATCAGTAAAAAGCGCAGCCCAATAACCAAATACAGGTCGGGTATGCTAAAATGAAGCAGGTACAAAAATTTAAATACCTGGGAAGTGTTATAGCAGAAGACGGAAAGTGCGACACTGAGATCCGAAGGCGAACTGGCATGGCGAAGGAATCATTCTAGAAGTTGAGTAAAGCATTAAGAAACAGGACAATTTCGCTAGAAACAAAGAAGAGGGTACAGAATTGCTATGTGTTGTCAGTTCTTCAATACGGCAGTGAATGCTGAACAATATAATCAAAGATAAAGGAAAAAGCTTGAAGCAACTGAAATGTGGTTCTACAGAAAGATGCTGCGAATATCATGGATCGAGCATGTAAGCAATGATGAGGTCTTAGAAATGATGGAAACAAAAAGAAAATTAATACTGAGCATCAGGAAGAGACAGCTGAAGTTTCTGGGACATACAATGAGGAAGAATGGCTTGGAGAACCTGATACTAACAGGCCAGATAGAGGGGAAAAGAGACAGGGGAAAGCAACGGATAACATATTTGAAGGACCTAATCAGGTGGATGATGGGACGAGGGTTGCATGGTGTAACAGGAGAAGGCGTGCTAAGAGCCACCAGGGATGGGGAGACGTGGAAAGCCATGATCACCTACGTCCTGAAAGGACAGGGCACATAGAAGAAGAAGATGTAGGTGTATGGTCTATGGATTAATATAGCAGGACAGATTAGATTCTATAACCTTGGTTGTCAACCAATCTACCACAGAAATTAATGGCAACTTACTGTGGAAAAATCTTCTGCCCAGTCAGTCATATCTCTTTTGAGACATGATCGCACAAACGTGTATCACGTATGGCATTTAACCGACTGTACACTCTTTAATAGTTTACACGTATATTCGTTCTCATACTCATAAATGACTGAATATAAATTTAACTGTGAACCATGGATTGCTTTTGCTTTATAAATATACATTCACAAAAGCTTACATACTTTAACTGCTCATACCTGTTGTGTCTGTATGTGCGTTAAATGCGAATATGTGACAACTAGTTGTTATATTTCAATTGACGCTGTAGTTTAACAGAGACTATTTTTTTTGTATTTACTCCGTGCATATTTTCATGAGACGTTCTAATATCTGTGTATTCGTATCGAACTTGACTTTTTAATTTCCGCATGAACAATCTTAGCCGTGGCGAAAACAATTTGTCTAAAATAATGAAAGCTCTGATATTATTTTACGCTACTGTTCACTCAATACAAGTCCCCAAATCAACTCGAGGATTACTGAAAATTACTGAAAATGGAATTGGTTAGTGGAGGTCACAATTGTACCGTTATAATAATATGTAAGATAGATAACGGTAGACTCTAGACAGGTTCTTGGGAAGAATGGAGCTTTCTCTTTACCAATGGAATACATGAGGAATGAGAATAGTTTAAAGAGGGAGTAAGAGGTGTCTGTTATGCGGATATGTAGAATAGATAATGGTAAACTCTAGACTTGATGTTTGTATAATTGTTGTTCTCAAGGAAGCATACTCTCGGGAGTTTTTTCTAAAAAGTAGCGCTTCTTGACAAGAAGGTGTCTGAATGGATCTTCCTCTTTACCAACGGAATACATAAGGAAAGAAAATAGTTCAAAGAGGGAGTAAGAGGTGTCTATTACGCAGATATGTAGAATAGATAATGGTTGACTCTTGACTGGATCTTGGGAAGAAACTGTCTCATTGGAGCTTTATGGAATACATAAGGAATGAGAATAGTTCAAAGAGGGAGTAGGAGGTGTCTATTATTCGGATATGTAGAATAGATAATGGTTGACTCTAGACTTAAAGGTGGTGTGATTATTGTGATCAGGGAAGTATAATCTCAGGAGTCTTTTCTACAAAGTAGCGCTTCTTAGCAAGAAGGTGTCTGAATGGATTTTCCTCCTTACCAATGGAATACCTAGGGAATTAAAATAATCTAAAAAGAGAGAAAAAGGGACATATTATAAGGATATGTAGGATAGATAAAATTTGGTTCTAGACTTGAAGAATGTATGATTACAGTTTTTGGGAAGCATGTTCTTGGAAATCTGTTCCACAAAGCAACAGCCAGTACATGTTAATCCTGGATAACCCTCTGGAAATTTCAGACCGAACACTTTAAAGGGTGGTATAGGTAAATTGTCGCTATTTAACATTTTTAATTTTGCGCATGCAATTGTTTTTTTATTTTGTCGACTGGGGAGTATAGCAGGGTCAGTTGGGCACCAACTATGAGAAAAAGAGCACCATGACACAATTCATTCCACCAGAAATTTGGAAACAGCATGCTGCATTGCCTTGCATTCGGCCCGGAGCATTTCAGAGTGTTGGGGTGTCAATCTGAGAACAATGAAGAGGATTTGGAAATAATTATATGAGTCTAACGGAAATTTCGGAGGTGTTTTGAGTGACCAATAGTAATGGTGACGTTATGCCTCAATTCATCTTCCCACAAGGCCTCAGGCTCAACATGAAGGTCTACATCAAGTGTCTTGAGCATGTAGTGCTGTCCTGGGAAAGACGATTGCCTCCCCTAGAATATATTATCTCTGGTAACAGGACTCTGCACTATACCACACAAACCCAGTCATAGCGGTCAGATAATTTCTGCGACCGTATCACCCGTTACATCTGACTGCAAATCCTTTGGTTATTATGCAGTTGGGCGAGAGACCAACAATCCTTGTAACACCAAAAATGAACTGAAAGCAAGGATTATGACAGCATTCACCAGCATAAAAAGGAGACCGTCCAGAAGAGATGCAGAAGATTCTGAAACCGTCTGAAGGCCGTGATTGAATCCAATAGCGATTTTATTGAATAAATATTCTCTTTAGTATTTCGTGATATTTTTGTTTAACTTAACTTTAATATTTTTGCAGGGGGGTTACAGTGAGAGAAAAGTCTGTTTACAGGAGGAATTGAGGAAAGGATAAAAGATGAGCGAGATTCAATAAGATAGAAAATGGCATTTCACGTTGCATTTCAATTTTTGGAGGTTGTAGCTACAACTAGTTGTAAACATAAATTCATATGGGCGGGACACAAAGGAAAAAGGGCTCACCGGACAGTTACCATGAACATATTTGTAGAAAAGGCAGGGAAAAGCTGCGTAGGTCGATGAGAAAATGACTAAAGTCGGGATGCCAAGGATTACATTTCAGGTCATTGTTTGAAATAGGAGCACTTGATTAATTATGGCAACAGTATTCAATACACAGACAAATGGTAGATTTATAAAAGTGCAAGGAAATCTTTCTGACTCAATATAGTGACCCAACTTTCCTAGATTTGGATGCTATCATAGATTCGATGTAATCATTCCACTTCAGGTCTGTTGGAAAAATGAGGCCAACGAATCGTAGGGTGTTGCTCACCAGGGGGCTAGCGTTAGCCATGCTAATGACATGGAGGAAAGTTTGTCTATGGTAGCTAAAAGTAAGTAGTTTTGTTTTAAAGTCATTAAAATTTACAAGCCATTTCTTGCCCCGCTTAACCACTGATTGGAGGTCCTTTTCAAAAGCAGCGGCCAGGTTTACTTTGTCAGCATTGACGGATGTTCTATTTAGAGGGGATTAATTGGTCATGTCATCTGCATAAATACCTACTTGTGAACTGATGACATCAGGAAGATCATTGATGAGGATCAGAAACACTGCTGGACCTAGGATAGAACCTTAAGATGAAATGATATGGAAATATACCTATTCAAAACGACCTTAATTTCATGATTAAATCAAACAATCGTCCAGTATTTCCGTATCCTTCGAGTTTGCGAAGGAGTCTATAATGCCAAAACCTGTCAAACGTTTTCGAGATATCTAAAACCACAGCTCGAAATTCGCCATTTTTATCAAGAGCCTGGTATACATATTCAGTAATGACCGTTAGCACATCTGAGAAGCGGAAGCCATATTGTTTGTCAGAGAGTATATCGTGAGAGGTGATATGCTTAACTACATACGCATTGGTTAGATCCTCGAATCAGTCAGTTAAGTGCTATACGTGATACACGCTTGGGCGATGATGTCTCGAAAAAGACATAACTGACTGGGCATATGATTATTCTCAGTAGGTTGCCATGATGTCCGAGACCAGAGACTGGACCATACACATTAAGTAAAGTCTTTGTTCTAGGTAGGAAATCTGGTGTTTGTACTCCAGACGAGTGAAGTGTTGAGTTGAAAGCGAATCTGCGAGTAAAGCATCTGTTGTAGATGTGAGGACTTCGAATTACTTACATAAAGGAGGTGTTGAGGGTTTACTGTTGTTCAGCACACTCTTGCAGAGCTGCAAATAATCTTTTTAGCCAAACTTGTTGTTTCATTCCATCAACAAGCAATAACTTTGCTTCATTTAGGACATTAATTATGCGAAGAAAAATAGAAATGCTGTTGTAATCAAACGTGTCACTCCGGTACAAATGGAAAAATTGGGCAATAGTGACCGAGCATACAGAACTAAGGAGATGAATTAAATTTAACTTTGAATTTCTTTCGATGCCAGGAGGAAACCTCAGAAGTGCAATCTTGGAAAGGAAGACGAAAAACATCGTTTCAAATAATGTCACGAAGGATATCACGGAACGACTCCCAATCTGCACGTTAATAACAGAAAAAATATCCTGTTGGTAGGAGGTTCCTGGCTGCTGGGAGAGTGGAAAGAGGTGCTGGCAGGCACAACAGCACGGTCAGAATTGCCAAGATAGCAGATCTGCATAGCATGACATGAGTCAGGGAAAGAGGTAAATAAAGGATCTAGAAGAAAAACGCATCCTTCAGTGTTACTGGAGAAATGCGCAGGTCAGGCTAGCCCTTGAGTGAGAGATTGAGTCATTGAAAGGTTCAGAGCTTAGATGTCATCAAGACCAGTAACAGAGTGTTTAAGCCACTTCATATATATAAGTAAAAAATTAACACTTAATTGATTGATATTTACTTTAGCATCTCGACTCAAGGCGAAAATTTCCACTCAGGCCGAAATCATAAAAAGAGCAGCTCCACACAATATTGATAGTGAAAATTGTAAATTATGCGCAGAGGAAAAACAAGCAATAATTACCTTTAAAAACCATAAGAAACTCTTAAACAAGAAAAATGAAATAATGGGTACATGTAGGCACATAAATAAATATTTTTTCTAAATAAACACTCATTAAAATAAAACACATTAATAAAATAAATATGAAATAATCTCCAAATAAGAAAAAAAAATAAACGAAATCAATATAATACAAACCACAATTTAATTATGAATGCAGATTTTTACACTTAACTCTTTATCTCCTGCCAAAATCATATGGGAAATCAGAAAAGAACACACCGCACAATATTAATAGTAAAAACAAAAAACTAACAATAATCAGTTTTTAAAAATCGAAAATGAAATAATAAATAAAGGCATGCACATAGACACAAAATAAACATTTAATTTACCACCTAACACACTAATTAAAATATAAATATAAATAAAATAAATATAACAAACTTTAAATAAAAACAAAATAAATTTATTAGAATTCATCAACATATATACATAAATCTAAACAACAATAAAAAATAAAAAAATATTCAATTATAAGCGCATCTTTCTGCAATTAACACTTACAATTATAACACAAAAACACTTATATTCATGAATGCGTATCCGCATATATCTACATACGCGTACGTGCGTGCATACACATATATTTATAAACATGTGTGTATGTACACTACTAGTCATAATTATTAGACCACCCCAGTGTTTTAAAAATATGATGTATTTCATACTATTCATTTAATATTTATTGCCAAATAAATAATTGTAAATGAAAATAGAATGGTTCTTTTGTTAATACTGCACAATAACATGTGCATCGAATGAATTTATAAATATTTAATAGTTACCTCTATTGCAGTTTCATCAATGAAAGAATGAAGAAAATTTAGGGTGATTTGGACGTGTTCATGTTTGCTTCCTTGCCTTGTAAAATGTTGCAAAGTAATAATAACAAAAGAACCATTCTATTTTCATTTAGAATTATCCACTTGGCAATAACTACTAAAACTAGTATGAAAACTGGTGTCGCTTAATAATTATGGCCGGTAGTGTATGTTGTACGTATCCACATATATACAAGCATGAAAGAAAAAAGAAAAAAGGTAAAAAGCCACAACAAATGACTATGACACTCAACACCTGCAAAAACAGGAAATACTCGCAGGAGTATATATCCACACGAACAACTTACTACAATATAAAAAGGCGATATTTTGGAAATATTAACAGTAAACTGCAAAATAACCTGAAGAGTAGACGAGAAAAGATTCTCCTAAGAAACTCGGGTGTCGAAGGTCTGATGATAACAGAAACCAGCTAAGCGGCAAATTTTTACTTATATTAATTTTATTAATGCTTTGTTTTTTATATCTGCGATTTATTACAAAATCTGCTAGCCTTAAATGATTTCCTATTAGCATTCCATTAACTTCATACAGTCTTCCACATCACTGTTTTACACACACACACACACACACACACACACACACACACACATATATATATATGTGTGCGTGCGTGTGTGTATATATATATATATATATATATATATATATATATATATATATTAGCAACCGCTTTTTAGGGACCAATTCGCATAAGAAAGTTTCTGTTTTGGGTGGTAAATAATTATATTGTTTTCATAATCAGGAAGATTTTGGTAGCACTTCATATATATATATATATATATATATTGGTGTGTGTGTGTGTGTGTGTGTGTATGTGTGTGTGTGTTCGTCTTACAACTTCTTTTCCATTTCATGTACGTGTGTCAATATGACTTTGTGTGCGTGACAAAATCTCTTCCTGTTAGAAGAATGTGCATCCTCTTTCATCTTTGTTCGTGTTAATACTTACGAACGCTCGTATGTCTGTGTGTGTGTGTGTGTGTGTGTGTGTGTGTGTGTGTGTGTGTGTGTGCGCGCGCGCGTGCTCGCGCTCGTGCGTTTGTCCTCTTTTTTAGTTTAGCGATTTGCCTTAAGAATATCGATCAGTTGATCTCGCTGACGAGAGACGAGAAAACGCGACGTCGGACAAAGAGAGTGAAAAGAGAAGAGGACCGAAGAAGAGTTAGTTGTGCGCATGTGCAGAATCGGGTCGAACGAAAAACAAAAATACAGTAAAAAAAAAAAATGAAATCATCGTTGGCGTAATGTTCTAAAAATAGATGCCCAACACTGATTGGTTGAGAAAAAAAAATTGCATTTTGCGTGTATCAGCGTTCATTTAAGAAAGTGAATCATGTTTTTTTTTTGTTTTTTTTTTGTTTTGCTGTTTACAGACAATCAAGAGAAAAAACGTTGGTATTATTATATTAATAAATAGAGACAGATAAGTACGTGAAAGGATGCAAGCATAAACATTAATATATATATATATATATATATATATATATATATATAAGAATCTTACCTACTGCAAAAGTGGGCACGGTGAATGTCTGTCTGTGTGTTACTACAGGTTGATGTTTAGTTTCGCTCTCCATTACACACACACACACACACACACACACACACATACACACACACACACATATATATATATATATATATATATAATTCCGAATAGTTAATGGCAAAAATATTATAATGAAGACAGAGCTACGTATGCACGAATGATAATGTTGATATTATCCTGTTTTTGTTCTTTTCTGATGCCAGACAAGTTTTTTTAATTCATGAATATAGATCGATATAAACAAACAGATAGATAGATAGATAGATAGATAGATAGATAGATAGATTAGTCAGTTAATGGTCATATGTGATACACACTTGGACGATCATGTCTCTTTCAATCCATGACTGACAAGACAAAGATTTTCTCGCAGTTGGTTGCCATTACTTTTTGCAGTAGACCGGTTGCCAACCAAGGCTATAGAGCCCCTTTGCCCTTGCTATCAACCCATAACTGGAGGGAGAAGAGACGGATTAATACTTTACCAGAGGGTATTTGTGTGTAAATGAATGCAATGTATTCGGCTGGAATTCGAACTCGGATCCCCGATTTCTTATTAGATAGATAGATAGATAGATAGATAGATAGATAGATAGATAGATATGAACACCCCTAAATAGATAGGCAGATGGATAGAGAGATACTATCATTTTGTAAACAGAATTCCATTTTTCATCTTTAATTCGATTTCTGAAGAAGCATTAATAAAGGTGAAACATGTTAGATTAAGGAAGGTTTTCCACCCTTTTTTATTTATTCTATCATAGATAGATAGATAGATAGATAATGACCAAATGAGACAGATAGATAGATAGATAGATAGATAATGACCAAATGAGATAGATAGATAGATAGATAGATAGATAGATAGATAGATAGATAGATGTGAAAAGACTGAAATAGATTGATAGATAGATAGATAGACGGGAAAAACTTCCTGGCCCTGCACAGTGAACCGACCTTCTTAGCAGAGAATTTAGCAATGGATTCGATCTAGTCATTCCACTCGCAGTCCACTGAGAGTGTGAGGCCAAGGAGGCGTAGTGTTTTACCCTCAGGGAGGTTCGCCTGTTCCATGCTAATGGATGGTAGGAGCGATTGTCTGTGATAGTTAATAGATAGCAGCTTCGTTTTGGAGACATTAAAATTTACGAGCCATTTCTTACTCCAGTCCACCACGGATTGGAGGTCCTCCTCAAGCTCGGCAGCGAGGTTCGTTTTGTCAACCACAGCAGATTTTTGCTCGAGGTGAGAGTAAAAGGTGGTGTCGTAGGCGTACATGCCTACTTGGGATCTTATAACATCGGGGAGATCGTTAATGTAGATAAGAAAAAGCGTAGGATCTAGAATAGAGCCTTGAGTGACACCCGCATTCGAATGGTAGTTTTTTTTTGGGGGGGGGGGGCATGTCTGATTAATACTACCTTCGTTGTCCGATTAGAGAGGAATGACTGTATTAGGTTAAACAATTGTCCAGTTATACCATAGCTCCGCAGCTTGCGTAGAAGGCCAGCATGCCAGATTCTGTCAAACGCTTTGGAAATATCCAGAGCAAGGGTTCGAGCTTCGTCATTCTTGTTGAGAGTCTGGTATATATACTCAGTGATGGTCGTTAGCATATCAGCAGTAGACCTGGTGAAGCGGAAACCATACTGTTTGTCCGATAAGAGTCTTTGGGCTGTGAGATGCAGAACCATGTCGGCGTTGATAATGGCTTCAAACACTTTGCCAAAGATCGGTAGGAGGATGATAGGGTGGTATTTAGCGGGGTTCGAGGGTTATAGTAGTTTATGCACCAACAACGCTGAGGAAGAAATAAAATCGTTCTATTCCATAATGAACAATGCCAAGGCTCAGTGCAAAAGACGAGAAATTAGAATCATAATGGGTGACTTGAATGCCAAGGTATGTAAAGAGAGGGAAGGGAAGACGACCGGCAACTTTGGATTAGGAATCCGCAACGAACGAGGAGAAAAATGGTTCACAGCAAATGACCAAGTAATAACTAACACCTGGTTTCAAGAATACCCACGACGTGTATGGACATGGAGAAGCCCAGGTGGCGACTCGAAAAATCAAATAAACTACGTAACCATAAACAGGAGATTCAGAAACGTAGTGGTACAATGCAAAAAAAAACCTATCCAGGTACCGACTGCGGGAGTGAGCATGTCCCAGCCATCTGCAAACTAAAAGTAAAACTTCGGAGAATGAAGAAGCCTCGCACGGCACCAAGACTGAAATACAACACGCTCATGAATGACCTCAACCTGCAGAAAGAAAAACCTAACAGCGTGAAAAACAAATACGAAGAACAAATTGGAAAAGGACACTCGAAATGGGACTCGCTAAAGGAAGCGATAGTGATATCAGCGAACAACATTGCTCCAAAAGAAATCAGACGCAGAAGAAAAACGAGTGGATGACTAAAGAGATTCTTGACATGATGCAAAGGAGACAGAAAATGATGCCAAGACATGGAATGGAATACAGGAATCAACACAAGAAATTAAGGAGCAAATGCAGACAGGCTAAAGAGGAATGGCGCAACGACAAATGTGCAGAAGTAGAAAGATTGATCAAGACTAATAAAGCAGACATGCATAACGAATAAGAGAACTGACAGGACAAAAAACCCTGCTCCTCAACTGGATGTATAAAATGCAAGGGTGGAACGATAATATTGGAGAAAGAGGAAATACTCCAGCGATGGGAAGAAAATATAAAAGATGTTTTCCACGACAAGAGAGAGCAACCGATAATAAACAAAAATGTGGACGGACCGAAAATATTAATATCTGAAGTGAAGCTGCAATGGCCAAACTGAATAGAAACAAAGCAGCTGGTCCAGACGGCATTGTAATAGAGCTGCTGCTAGCCCTGGAAGAATTCGGCATGGAGAAAATTACAGAAATAATAAATGACATTTATAATAGTGGTGTAATACCAGACGATCTAAGCAAGTCGATTTTTATAGCACTGCCGAAGAAGCCAGGTGCAAACGAATGCGAACTCCACCGAACAATTAGCTTAATGAGTCACATTACCAAACTGATCGTCCGAATCCTGACGAATAGAGCGAGAAGCAGAATCAGGCCAGAGATAGGACAAGTGCAGTGTGGGTTCGTCAAAGACACTGGAACAAGGAACGCCATATTTATGATTAGAATGCTCTCCAAAAGGGTAATACAAATTAAGAAGGACTTGTAGCTATGTTTTATCGATTATACAAAGTCGTTCGATAAAATACGCCACAAAGAATTGACGGGGATGCTAAGCAGCCTGGACATATTTGGGAAAGACATAAGAGTAATCAAGAATCTCTACTGGCAGCAAACTGCCTGCATACGGAGAGGTAACGAATTCAGCAGATATACAAAGATAGAAAGGGGCATAAGAAAAGGATGTGTCTTTTCACCGGATCTGTTGAACTTGTACAGTGAAACTATTCCGAGGACCCTAGATGTTATGCCAGGATTTGTCATCGGAGGCCGTAATTTGAACAATATAGGGTACGCGGATGATACAGTGCTGATAGCAGACATGGAAAGCAAAGTACAAGACCTCCGATAGAAGGTAGCTGAAGAGAGTGACAAAAAGACTACAAATAAACTGCAACAAAACAGAATGCATGGTCATCAGCAAAAACAGCAGCACAAAATGTCAAATACAGGTGAGGGACACTAAATTCAAGCAGGTACAAAAATTGAAATTCCTGGGAAGTGTTCTAACAGAAGACGGAAAGTGTGACACAGAGATTCGAAGGCGAATTGGCATTGCGAAGGACGCGCTTCGGAAGCTGAATAAAATTAATAAGAGACAGGAAACTTTCATTAAAAACAAAGAAGAGAGTACTAGATTGCTATGTTTGTTCTTCAATATGGCAGTGAGTACTGGACAATATCAGCAAACAAGAAGGAAAAACTTGAAGCAACTGAAATGTGGTTCTACAGAAGGATGCTGTGGATATCATGGACCGAGCATGTGAGCAATGATAAGGTTTTGGAAAGGATGGAAACGAAAAAGAAGAGACAATTAAAGTTCCTGGGACATGCAATGAGGAAGAATGGATCGGAGAACCTGATATCAACAAACTAGACAAAGGGAAAAATAGACAGAGGAAAGCAGTGGATAACATATTTGAAGGACCTGATCGGTTGCATGTCAGAACAGGAGTTGCGTGGTTTTACAGTGTGCTCAGAGCCACCAGGAATAGGGAGACGTGGAAAGCCATGATCGCCTACGTTCTGAAAGGACAAGGCACATAAAAGAAGAAGAAGAAAAAGATAAGAAGAAGGGAACAATAAAAATCTGAGGTACTTTGAAGTCCCCGAGCGATAGCTAACACCCCTACCAACGGTCAACTCTTAAAAGTTGACAGTTGGATTCGTTTAAAGCTGAAAAAAATAAATAAATAAATACCGAGATATAAACATGTATGTAGCAGTTGTTTTTTTTTAATGTTAAAATCTTGACATGTTTATTCGTCCGTGTCTGAAAAAGACACATTCAGTGACATCTTATATACACAGGGATGGATTTAAGAATTATGAAAAAAAAATCCTTTCACGAGATATCTCGTCAGCGGCACCACCACGTAGCTAAACACAATATTTGCTAAATTGGTCTAATCGGAAGTTGACCGCGCACGTTCAGGAGATGTTGAACCTTTTTCAAAGATGTAATTACCGCAGTTATTTAAACAATGTTAACAGTGCCAGTGGATTACAGGTCCGACTATTTACGGTATAAACAATGCCTAGTAAAATTGATTTGTATTCATGCGACGTAAAGGGGAAAAAAAGCATTTTGCACAACACAACTTATTGAAAGGTTTTGGTTTTGTTTTTCGTTGTTTTTTTTTTGTTTGTTTTTTTTTTTTCTCTTCTTCGAAGGACAGGAAAAAGTAATCCCACGGTGTGTTAATGACGCTGACGTACATCAGAGTCAAGGATTCTGACCTCAAAAATAAAAATAGCTGACTCACCAGAAAACATTGTTACAACTAGCAAAACAACGAGCGGAAATATTTTTGGCACCTTACCACACACACACACACACACACACACACACACATATATATATATATATATATAAATGGAACTTTGTTTGTGTGTGTGTGCGTATACGTTACCTATAGACTCCGAAACGGCTGCACCGATCCGATTTTCTTGAAAACTTACACAGTTGTACTATTAGCGTCTGCAAGTGTTCTTAGCTAGGCTTTGTGTCGAGGCACCTCCGATAAATATCGATAATCGATTATCGAAAAAATTGGGTTATAGAAGGAGTGGTCCGATTTTAATCAAATTTGATACACTCATATACAAAGACATAAGAAATGATATTCAGAAGTTTCAAGGTTGCAGTTCTTACAATAGTGCAGAAAATCGATAATATATATATATATATAAATCGATACCAGGAAATCACAATTTGACTTACATCCATTCATTTTTCTTTCAGTCTAGGTTTCCGCTAAAACTGGAGATAATTATTGCTTTGTAGTCTTTCGTGCCAACGTCCAAAGGACCATGGATTAGTTTTAAAGCTTTCTTTAAACCCGGGCAACGCCGGGCTATATATATATATATATATATAGGATTAATTTGGAGAGGTTTGTCACTTAACTGAGCAGAGTCATGTTGATTTGAAGTTTCGTGAAGTCACCACTGTGATGTCATCACTCTTCACGGCTTTTTTCCCCATCAGCTGTTGTGTCCCTATTTTATCCTTATGTACATAGAGCTTGGTGTAAATTGATATTTTTGTATGGCGGTAGTTCTACAGATGGCTAATTGCTTCTGTTGACTTATTTTTAGGGTGTTGTATTATTTGCAGGTGGTTGATTTCTTTTAGTGCGCGTGAATGAGTGTCCGCTTAATTGCTTTATGATGAGTTGCTTTCTTGTGGTCATTTTGTTGGGTCGATCTTTTTCTTATTGTGTTAGTACATTTAAGCGCTTAAAGAATTTTTAGATCATAGTTATTTTTTTTTAATCGTGTCACCCCAAGCAAGGCATTCCACTGCTACTATAGCGCAGGGGGTAACATAGAGGGATTGGGTATAAGAAATGTCAGAAGGAGGGTGATAGACGACTTAGGATGTACATAGGGAGAGAGTTGGAGAGAGTGGGTGTGAGTTAATGTGTTAGGAGGTGTCTATTGACCTTACATTTAAACTCCTGGAGGTTGTAGCCGTCGGGGAAGCAAGCATGCGGTAGGGAATTCCACAGGCGGGAAGTGCGAGGAAAGAAGCTGTTGGAGTAGAAATTGCGGTTACATTTCATCGGTTTCACTGTAAAAGGGTGGGACCTAGTTGCCAATCTAGTATCTCATGCAAATTCACATCTAGGGGGCACCAGTGATTTAAGTCCGTCAGAGCAGAAGCCATGAAAGTATTTATAGAAGAGGCACAGGGAAGCCACGTCACGCCGGTGAGAGAGATACTGCAGGCGGTCAGCCAAGTCGGTATCAATCACATTACAGATTCTTCGCTGTATTTTGTCAAGAACCCCGAGGAGAATAGAAGGGGCACCCGACCAGATGTGGCAGTAGTACTCAATACACGGGCGTTTGGTGGATTTATATAATTGCAGGATAGATTCAGGCGGAAAGAATTTCCGGGCCCTGCACAGAGAGCCGACTTTCATAACTGCGGATTTAGCTATGGATTCGACGTAGTCATTCCACTTGAGGTCAATTGCTTGTGTTCTTGTGTGTAATTATGTTTGTGGGCTTTGTGTTGATCTTTTTCCATTTGGTAGTTGCTATTAACGCTCTATCTCTAGCTCGATATCGAGCACTTTACGACAAAAGATCTGCAGGCCAAAATATCTTTTTATCAGTAAAATCAAGAATCTCGACACAAAACATCAAGTACAAAAGCTTTGTACAATTCTTATATCATTTGAAAAATTATACGAACACATGAACAATTATATACCGTGTGTGTCATTTTTAATGAAACCTGTATAAAAGAGAGATTGTTGCCATAAATACACAAGTTTTAAATTATATAACCCGGCAACAAACAAGGAAAGCAATATTACAGCATTTCGGAAAAAAAACTTGATTTAATACAAATAACAATAACAAAAAAGGCATTTTAATATTTAAGTAATGAGATTGAAAACCATGATACGATACTAAAAAATACCCTGACTGAACCTGAATACAACGAAGCACTAATTAATCACCACAGACAATCGATCCTAACCCCCATCCCCGCCATTAGTATGGATCAGTCTAGTCTACCTGAAAATACAACACTCCGCCTCCTCGGGTTTACTCTCACAACAGACCTTAAGTGGAATGACTATATCGAATCCATTGCTAAATCCGCCGCTAAGAAGGTCGGTTCTCTGTGCAGGGCCACTAAGTTTTACCCGTCTGAAAGAATCCTGCACATATACAAATCTACCATCCGCCCGTGCATTGAATACTGCTGCCATATCTGGTCGGGTGCTCCTGCTATCCACCTAGGGTTCCTTGACAAAATCCAACGGAGAATCGATCCCGACTTGGCAGATACAAATACTTTCATGGCTTCTGCTCAGATGAACTTAGCTCGCTGGTAGCCCCCCCCCCCTACATAAATTTGCTAGAGTCACAAGATTAGAAAATAGATCCCATCCTTTTACTGTGAAACCAATAAATTGTAAACACGAATTCTACTCCATCAGCTTCTTCTCTCGCACTTCTCGCCTGTGGAATTTCCTTCCGCTTACTTGCTTACCCGACAGTTAGAATCTTCAAGAATTCACATGTAAAATTAATAAACACCTACTATCTCACTAACTTGCATCCTCTCTCTCTCTCTCTCTCTCTCTCTCTCTCTCATGCTTCTTTCTTCGTCCACTCCACTCTCAGCAGTATTATCATACTTCTCCTACCCCCTTTCTGACACCCCCTGTAACCTGACACTCTTTCTCATAACTTACCTCCTATGTAACCCTCTGCTCAACAGTGGCAGTAAAATGCCTTGCTTGGGGCGACACGATTATAAAAAAAATTGAATACTGCTGCCATATCTGGTCGGGTGCTCCTGCTATCCACCTAGGGTTCCTTCACAAAATCTTATAATTATGAATTTTTGGTAGGGAACTCATGATTATAATGCTGTCACAATTCTGGTGGGGATCTCATAATAACGATGCCATCAAAATCCTGGTTTTGAACACAAAATTACGAAGAAGTCAAAATCTTGGTAGGGAACTCATAATTACGATTCCATGAAAATTCTGGTGTTGAACTCATAATTACGATGCAAATCACAATTCTGATGACAAACTTATAATTAGAATGCCATCAAAATTCTGGTAGAGAACTGATAATCACGATGCCATTACAATTCAGGCGTTGAACTTATAATTATGATGTAATCACAATTCTGGTGGGAAATTTATAATTAGGATGCCACCAAAATTCTGATGTTGAACTCATAATTACCATGACATCACAATTTTGTGGGAAACTTATAATTAGGATGCCGTCAAAATCCTTGCAAGGAACTCATAATTACGATGCCATCACACTTCTGGGAGGAAATTTTTTTTTTTTAATCATTTCACCCCGAGCAAGGCGGAAACGCCACTGATGTGCAGGGGGCTACATAAATGTAAAAAGATTAATTAGAAAAGAGTGAGGAGTACAAACTAGTTAGAAAGGAACAATAGAAAGCTGAGAAAGCAGGTGCGATGACAGATTCATAGGTGGAGAGAAAGGGAGGGTTATACAGGGGTGGGAAGAGAGCTAGAGTCCAGTGGTTAGTAGATGAGTATTGACTTTGCATTTAAATTTCTGGAGGTTGTAGCCGTCAGGAAAGCAAGAATACGGGAGCGAGTTCCACAGGCGGGAAGTGCGAGAGAAGAAGCTGCAGGAGTAGAATTGTCGTCTGCATTTGGCTAACCTGACTGTGAATGTTGCCAGTCTGGTTGCACGAGTAAACACCTGTTGAGGAGGCATCAGTGACTTAAGTTCGTCTGAGCAGAAGCCATGAAAGTATTTATAGAACAAACAAAGGGAGGCCACATTTCGACGATGAGGAAGTGGCTGCAGTCGAGCCGCCAGATCAGTACCTATCACATTACAGACTCTCCTTTGGAGCCTGTCAAGAACACTGAGGAGAACGACAGGGGTACCTGACCATAAATGGCAGCAGTACTCCATGCACGGACGGATGGTTGACTTGTATATATGCAGGATGGATTCAGGTGGAAAAAACATCCTCTATCTATCTATCTATCTATCTATCTATCTATCTATCTATCTATCTATCTATCTATCTATCTATCTGTCTAAGTTATAAACCTTAGAACCAACATAATAAAAAAACATCCAAGTGTTCGAGAATTTTTGTCTTTATTTTCACCTGAAATTAAAGCCAAAATACGATGTTTAGAACGGCTCATGATTAAACATAATAGATATTTATTGTCTGTTATATTTAACAGTATATGTTTAGAAAGTTATCTGCAGCCTCGATACACTATATATATGGAGAGAGAGAGAGAGAGAGAGAGAGAGAGAGAGAGGGATAGAGTTATGTTTTTTAAAAAAACAAAGACATCGAAATATACACATGTATAGAAATATTACTCAGGTTTTAATAATACTGTGTTCAATGTAGTATAAACAAAGTTATTAATGACATATATTAACAAATCTGCATATTATCCTACGTCGGTTGCATGATTCGGAGTTTGCATATTACAAACTGGCCGTCTAAGAGATTTTAATTCCCACGATGTTCTTGGGAGTTAAATCTTATAGTGTCTGGGTATTATTTTTTAATTTATCAAGAGTAAAATTTAAATAGACAAAAATTACATGGAGATAAAAAAAAATTAAAATTAAAATTCTAAATTTAAAAAATTATTATCAAATGGGAGATGAATTCAAAGATGTGTAATTCGTAATTATTAAAAGTAATATTTGCGGTGAAATGAGAGAAAGAAAGAAAGAAAAAAAGCAGGAAAGAAAGAAAGGAAGGAAGGTGCAAAGTAAGTGAATGAGAAAGAAAGAGACAAACGTATAGCGGAATCTGTATCTATCATGATCTACGAATTTAAGTAACTATTTTTTTCTATGACAGCATGTTGTCATCATTTCATTTTTTTAGTTGATTAGTGTTATTTCTATGATTTAAGATGACGAGCTTTTCTAAAAAAACATAAGTTATACCTGTTTCCTTTTCCATTATAAGACTTTTTAATATAAGACTTATATTGCATAAAAACCAAGAAGAAGTCAATTCATTAAAAAAGATTACACAATAAAAAGAAATCAATCACCTGCAGATATTACAACACACTGAAAGTCAACGCAACAAAATCAATCAACAGCAATTAACCATCTGTACAACCACTCACATACAAAAATATCAAATTACACCAAGCTCCATATAAATGAGAATAAGATCGGGATACAAAAGCAGAGGGGGAAAAAGCCTTGAGAAGTGAGGACATCATATTGGGGCCTTCACGTCACTTCGAAGTCGGTATGACTCTTCTCAGTTAGGTGACAAACTTTTCCATATTATACACACACACACACACACACACACACACACACACATATATATATATATATATATATATATATATATATAGACCAGTACACAGTTGTATTAAAAAGTATTCAAAACAATTATATTGTACAACGTTTGAATAGTTTTCGATTGTAAACGAATTAGGTTTCTACCTCGTGGTGTCTTCAGGCAATTTGCAATATTGCACGTTCAAAAATTTCCTCGTCACGTGAGCGTTCAAAAAATCCTCGTTTAAGTGAGCGTTCTTTAAAAAAAAAACGGTAAAATCAGTTATTGCAAATTGCCGAAAGACACCACATAGTAGAAACCTAGGTCGCGTAATAACTTGTTTACAAATGAAGAATATATATATATATTACATTGAGTCATAATTAACTAACTGTTCCTTAAATATATCATAACAGGGGATAAAAAATGGGTTACATGCGATAACGCCTAATGGCGAAGGCAATTGATTGACAAAGCTAACTCCCTATAACCGATCTGAGAAGGGGACCTCCATAGAAGAAAGGTAATATTTTCTAGTGCTCTGGGATCACTCCTTCTTATTCACGTCCTCTAGACTCTCTGAAGAGTATGAAGCCACAGCTCTCATCACGATATGAATTGTTGCTGTAGTTTCCAAAAAATTTTAAATTTTTTTAAAATTTGAAAAAAAATTTTACTAAATTTTTACGGGATGTACTTTTTAGTCCCATGCTTCCGATGGGATCGTCGATGCATTATTCCTTTCAGTCAGTCAGTTAAGTGCCATGCGCGATACACGCTTGGGCGATCATGTCTCGAAAGAGACATGACTGACTGGGCAGAAGATTATCCCACAGTAGGTTGCCATTGCTTTCTGCGGTAGACTGGTTGCCGACCAAGGCTATAGAACCCAATCTGTCCTGTTATTTGACTCATGGCTAGAGAAAAAAGAGATGTATTATATTATTAAGTAGTAATTAGTGGGGGATCAGTTTATTACTTCATAACAATAGAAAACCGATCCCCCACTTCATGAACAGTAGAAGCCTTAATCATTATTTCAATTATTATATTCAGTCAGTCAGTTAAGTGCCATGCGCGATACACGCTTGGGCGATCATGTCTCGAAAGAGACATGACTGACTGGGCAGAAGATTATCCCGCAGTAGGTTGCCATTGCTTTCTGCGGTAGACTGGTTGCCGACCAAGGCTATAGAGCCCAATCTGTCCTATTATTTAACCCATAACTGGAAGGAAGAGACGGATTAATACCTTTCCCAAGGGTATTTGCGCGTAAGTGAATGTAATGAATTCAACTGGAATTCGAACTCGGTTCTCCGATTTCTCGTTCCGAGCCGATATCCACTGCTCCACAAAGCACATCCATATCCACTGCTCCACAAAGCACATCCTTTAGAGTTCTTAAAATGCAATGAAACATTAAATGCGCATTTATGCCCCCAAAAGCTGCACCGTGCCCAATAAACGTCTGGTCGGACAACGACCTGCGCTCGGCAATAGGGAAACGTTGTTCTTCGCGACAACGCAAGGTCGTGTACAGCAAGAGTAATGCCAGGAACTTTTGTGGAAGTCCGTTAGACTTATCTACCTAAAACTTTTTAGCATCAAAACATGCGGAGCTTTACTCAAGCGTTATCGGAGAGTCCCAGAAAATTGTGACATGTCATTGCAAATAATGGTGAATATATAAGTGAATAAAATGTAATTGTACTTTACTTTTGAATAATAAAGTTGATAAGGAGTAATGGATAACGGCTTCGGTTGAGGGATCAGAAAGCCGAGTTCAAATTCCAATCATTACATTCACTTAAATAATCTTGGAAAATGTATGAATTCATCACTGCTCTACCCAGCTATGGGTAAATGGCAAGACATACTGGGTCTAGGTCGCAGTCGATCTGGGAGAAGGACAGCTCTAAATTCAAAACTGCCAGCTATGGATTGAAAGGACTCACCAACGCGGAATTGGCCAAGCGTGGTGAGTGTGGCTACGCCGTTGAAGATACAGTCAATCAAGGAGAAGATTTATTACATCTTCAGCGGCGTAGCCATACTCACCACGTTGTTTTTTCCTCAAACAGGAATGAACAGGTCATGGATTTGCACCCGTAACAAGGAAAAGGTGATCAGCAAAAAGCCAAGCAAAGTATTAAGAAACAGAAATATTTTGGTAGAAACAAAAAAAAAAAAAAATAACTGAACTGCTATGTAATATATAATTCTTCAAGATGAAGAAGAGACGTGAAGCAACGAAAATGTAGCTCTACAGAAGGGTGCTGAGAATGCCCATGACCGAATATGTGAGCAACGACAACAAGAAAATGAAAACAAAAAAACTTACGGCACTTACTGAGGAAAGGGGGTTTGAAAATTTGATACTCACAGAACTGTTTTAAGATATAAATTCTACTTTGAAATAAAAATATGGTACTTTCATGGTTGGTTTAAAAACCATCATTCTCTTTTTTCTTTCTCTCTCTCTCTCTCTCTCTCTCTATATATATATATATATAATGGATGGCTACTCGTAATCGAGGATACCCGTCTACCTAAGCGGCTAACTAATCCCCATTGCAGACGCTTGCTCAGACAACTTTGCTCAACACTCACAGAACCCACCTGTGGTTTATAGAGTAACTATGCTGAGCAGACCTTAGTTACAGTTTCCGGGAGAGAGCGCGTTATCCGGTTTGAACTCAACAAACTGAACATCAGTCTGAACAAAGCCAGGACGCTCAAATCCTCGGTTACGATGACTGGTTACTTCGAACTAGCATAGCCATTGACGTCTCCTCATAGAAAACAGTCTACCAAAATTTGCTTACATGGCTTGGTTCAACCCGTGTTATGGTTTTCAGGTACTTTGTAAATGTACACAGCACGCTGGGATCACCTCCTCCAGACAATTAACATCAAGTAGTCACCTTCCTGACAAGTCAGTCATCGTGAGATTGGAACTTGGCTTTCATGGTCAGAAAGCGAAGGTTCTAACCATTCGATCACGCCTCATCTAAACTTATTTATAAATGAAACTTTGTCTCTGTGTGTGTGTGTGTCCATTACCTATAGACTCCGAAATGACTGAACCGATTTTCTTAAAAATTTACACAGTTGTACTATAAGCGTCTGCGAGTGTTCTTAGCTAGATTTTGTGTCGAGGTACCCCCAATAAATATCGATAATCGATTGTCGAAAAAATTGGGTTATAGAAAGAATGGTCCGATTTTAATCAAATTTGATGCACTCATAGACAAAGACATAAGAAACGATATTCAGAAGTTTCAAGGTTGCAGTTCTTAAAATAATGCAGAAAATCGATAATATCTAAACTTATTTATAAATGGAAGTTTGTGTGTGTGTGTGTGTGTGTGTATCCGTTACCTATAGACTCCGAAACGGCTGAACGTATTTTCTTGAAAATTTACACAGTTGTACTATAAGCGTCTGCGAGTGTTCTTAGCTAGATTTTGTGTCGAGGTACCCCCAATAAATATCGATAATCGATTGTCGAAAAAATTGGGTTATAGAAAGAATGGTCCGATTTTAATCACATTTGATGCACTCATAGAGAAAGACATAAGAAACGATATTCAGAAGTTTCAAGATTGCGGTTCTTAAAATAATGCAGAAAATCGATAATATATAAAAAAGGCAAGATGTTTGTGTGTGTCTCTGTTTATCTGCCTGTATGTCTGTATTTTTTTTTCAGCCCTTTTATTTTAGTTTTTGCTTCGGGTTTGGCTCTAAATAGGTATAATTGTAGTTCTTAGTCTCAGCCATGATACCATTTACTCAGAGGATATATTTAGCCTTCAAAATTCAGTTTACGAGGAAAAAAAGTTATTTGATATCGAAACCAGGAAATCAAAATTTGACTTACATCCATTCATTTTTCTTTCAGTCTACGGTTTCGCTGGAAACTGGAAACAACTATTGCTTTTTAGTCTTTTGTGCCAACGTCCACAGAGTCTGAGCTCCAGGACCATGGATTAGTTTTTAAGCTTTCATTACACCCGAGCAACACCGGGCTATACTGCTAGTATATTTATATATATGGATATACTAATAAAAAGATATTTTGGCAATAACTATTTTTTTTTTGTTTTTTGTAAAGTACTCTGTATCGAGAAAGAGAGAGAGAGAGAGAGAAAGAGAGAGAGAGAGAGAGAGAGAGAGAGAGCGTTAATAGGATTATTTGGAACAATTTTGTTGAAAAAAATCAATCTAATTTTTTTTTTAAATCTTGAGAAGTGTGGATATTATAGTGGTGCCTTCACTAAACTTCGAAATCGCGATGACTCTGCTCTGTCAAGTAACAAACTTCTCCAAATTAATCAGATAGATAGATAGATAGATAGATAGATAGATAGATAGATGTCTGTGTGTGTGCGCTTCAATATGTATATACTTAATATATATGTGTATGGTTGCATTTATATATATATATATATATATATATATATATATATATATATGTGTGTGTGTGTGTGTGTGTGTATTTACATGCATACTCGAAACTTGTGTATGTGTGTTTGTATATGGGTGTTCGTATGTGTGTGTACTGTGCATGCGTGTATCTGTTTGTGTATACATCTCCCTGTGTATGCGTTTGCATCTATGTATGTGTATGTGTGTATGTATTCATGTATGTTTTTACGTGTGCATATATATATATCTGTATGTCTGTATGCGTACATGTATGTGATTATGTGTGTACGTGTATACGTACGTTGTGTACCCGTGTATGTTTCCGTGTGCACATACATTTGTTCCTGTGTACGCACATATATGGAGATATATGAGCGTATGTATGACAGTATGTATGTGGGTGTATATGCGCACGCGGTAGAGGAGATGGGCGAAGTCAGTTGATAGTAATCAGCCACCGCTGTACAGTTTTGTAAATAGAGGAAAAGGATCGTAGAGTCACCTTCTTCTTCTATGCGCCCTGTCTTTTCAGAACGTAGGCGATCATAGTTCTCCACGTCTCCCTATCCCTTGTGGTTCCTAGTATGTTTGTTCCCGTTACTTCTGTCAATCCCCTTTCGTCAACCACCTGATCAGACCCTGCAAATATGTTATCCGCTGTCTTCTTCTGTCTCCCTTTCCTTCTATCTGGCTAGTCAGTATCAGGTTCTCCAGGCTCTCCTTCCTCATTGCGTGTCCCAGGAACTTCAGTTGTCTCTTCCTGAGAAGTATCAATTTCCTCTTTGTTGCCATTCTTTCCAACACCTCATCGTTGCTTGCATGCTCAGTCCATGATATCCGCAGCATCCTTCAGTAGAACCACATTTCCGCTGCTTCCAGTTTTGTCCTCATTTTCGATGATATTGTCCAGCATTCGCTGCCGTATTGAAGAACTGACATCACGTAGCAGTCCAGCACTCTTTTCACCATTCATTTGAAAATGGTTCCAAAAGAAATAAAAATAGAATAGAATAGAATAAAAGTTAAGGAAATGAAATATAAAATTCTGGTTAAATTTGGCAAGAACAACGCATTACCATTATTGTCTGCTTTGAGGAATTCTTTTTCTAATCAACAACTGGCAAAAAAAAAAAAAAAAAAAAAAAAAAAAAAAAAGAGGGAATGCAAATGGCTGAAAAGAAAGATATGAAGAGCGGATGAGAAGGGAGGTAACTAATGTAAGAAAGACACGAAAAGAAAGCATCTGGTGTTTCTTCTTCTAATTTCATTAATCTCAGTTCTTGTTGGCCGAAGCATCTTGCAAGCTGATTTAGTGATATCGCAATCACGAGAAATAAAATTGTATAGTCATCTTGTATAGTACAGCTGGAAAACAAGGAAGAAGAAGTAAATATAAAAAAATATGAATATATTTTTATTTTTTCGACCATGATGCTTGTGTGAAGCAGGAGGGCAGCCGGAATGAATTCGCGCACACGAAGGTGCTGTCAGGAGTCAGAAACGAAAACCAAAATTCTAGACTTTTTAGATAGTCTTAACAAATCCCATGCGACCCACATAGCCACGCCTCTTCACCTACGAAAACTTGCTTTTTTGGGTTATCACTTTGTTGAATTTATCTACGGCCGGATGTATGAGTCACTCATACAACATTGTACCCATTGCCGCCGATATCAATGACAACAAACAAAAAAAAATTCCTCAAAACAAAAAAATAATAATTTTCCATGATTCCCTAAATAAAAACAAAGCTACCCTACTGACGGGAAATTCAGAATCTGGCTTCTTTTCAACAACCTTCCACCAAAAGAGAACGTAGATCATGGCAGCTCCGGGAATTAAGATCAAAGATAGGTTCTAGTCAATTCCCATGATGTATATCAGTCAGTCAGTTAAGTGCCATGGGCATCATATCTAGAAAGAGATGTGACTGACTGGACAAAAGATAATCCCGCAGTAGGTTGTGATTGCTTTCTGCAGTAGACTGGTTGCCAGTCAAGGCTATAGAACCCAGTCTGTTCTATTATTTAACCCTGGAGAAGAGAGAGGGATTAATACCTTTCCCAAGGGTATTTGTGCGTAAATGAATGCAAGGATTTCAACTGGAATTCGAACTCGTTTCCTCTATTTCTCCTTCCGAGCCGATATCCACTGCACCACAACGTACATAACCTTTTAATAGAAGACTTTTTTTTATAATCATTTCACCCCAAGGAAAACAAGACTACCATAATATATGGTATTATAATACTATATTATATAATACTATATAATTCGAGGGTAGTTAAGTGGTTTAGGTAAATGTAACCGGGTAGAACAATCTAGTACGTAGACGTAATGGACGGTACTCGTAGTATGCAGTATCCTGAGACGTAGGAGTGACCAATAGTCGTAGACCTCTAGTGGTAGATCTCTGGACGTCCTCGTCTTAGTCTATATTTAATGGCTGACATCAGCCAATCACATTCCAGTGAGGCGGGGACCATTGTGTATTCATATTCATTACCTATTCATTACATCAATTATCAAATATAGGTTTTTCATTGTGGGATATTTTTATTGATTATTTTATTAAATGTAATTGTTTGACTAAGGGCTTAAACATTATTAGCAGTATTATTAGTATTATTAGCAGTAAAAGTTTCATTGATCTGTGTCAGAAATGCACAAAGAAACATTTTATTGTAATGCGTTATAAATTTTACGTGGCACTATATATATATATATATATATATATATATATAAACCGTATATATATATATATATATATATATATATATATATATATACGGTTTAAATTTTAACTTTTGATTCTTTCATACAGATACAATGTAAAGTCTTCTCGTATCGAGTCATGAATCTCTGTTTCTGCTTTTCCCCTTTTCTTATGTCTGGCCGACAAATTGAAATAAAAATGTTTTTTTCCTTGTTAATTCCCCCACTATTTTCTTTTTTTAACTTCTCGTGTATAGATATATATTTGGGCTTTTTCCAGCATAGAAATTTTGCACCATATTTGAATTAATATTTTTTTGTTTTCAATCGTTGCTGATCTGATGAAGCGAGAATTTTCTCGCTTAAATGGCCATTCAATGAATTTAAATTTCGGAATTTTTCACTACTATATATATATATATATATATATATATATATATATATATATTAATTAAACATTTCACCTTAAGCAAGGCATTCTACTGCCACTATTGTGCAGGGGGTTACACAGGGGAAAGTGATGAGAAAGAGAGGTTAGTTATAGGAAATGTCCGAAAGGGGGTGATAGACGGATGAGGATACCGAGGGTGGGGGTTGGGTAGATGGGAAGAGTTCTTGAGAAAATGGATGCTTGTTAGTGTGATAAGAGGTGTCTATTGACCTTACACTTAAATTCTTGGAGATTGTAGCTGTCGGGGAAGCAAGTATATGGAAGGCAATTCCACAGGCGGGAAGTGCGGGAAAAGAAACTGTTAGAGTAGAAATTGCGGTTATATTTTATCTGTTTCACTGTAAAAGAGTAGGACCTAGTTGCTAATCTAGTATCTAGTTCATACCTAGGGGGCACCAGTGATGTAAGTTCATCGGAGCAGAAGCCGTGAAAGTATTTATCGAAGAGGCACAGGAAAGTAGATAATACTATTCATACCGAGCCCTCCACCTTGATCAATTTCAATTTCAATATTGATAAAATTAATATTAATAGGATCTGGTTTTGGGAATTTTACCTTTTGCTCATCCTTTTTCGATTTAATTTATATATTAATATACATATAAATATATACTGACACGGTCGTACAGAAATACTTGAGAAGGGGTTTTATTGCTGAAGAGAAACAATTGCTGATGATGATGCTGGTCATGATGGTGATAGCAATTGTAGATCGATCCTGTAAGTATTGGGAATAAAACTACAACACCGGTGTATTGAGGAATGTGCGAGTAAGAAGAATGTGCTGCGTCGGTGCAGGCTGCATTTATACAACGAATTCGAAGAAAGAATCAACCAGTGCGTGCTGATTGTCTTTCGAAACGTCGCAAAATGCGTTCGCTGCCTACGCAATCGTAGAAGACAATTCCCCTAATGCACGAAACAAACAGTACGTTAGAACTAGAAACAAAGAGAAGAAAGGGGAAAATAGAAATTTCGTAAAACAGAATGAATTATCAAAGAAAACACGTTAGCGTAATTAACTTAAAGCGTGGAACAAAAAATACAGTTTTCGGTTAGGGTTAGGGTTAGGGTTATTCTGAGATAAGAAACTTTGGTTCAAAGAAAACCATTAGATATTCACGGTAAAAAAAATCTTGACATGGATCATACACACATATAAGTTTAGGTATGCTTTTGCGCATGCGCATATGTGCGGGTTGGTCGCGCATGTACGTACGGGTAGGCAGATAGTTTAGCAGATAAGAAAAATTTAATAATATTCAACAAGATAATGTGTGTAAACATGTGTACATATATGGTGATTTTTTAGGCCACTTGTGGTGCAGTATATATCGGCTTGGAACGAGAAATCAGGGAGCTGAGTTCGAATTCCAGTTGAATTCCTTGCATTCACTTACGCGCAAATATCCTTGGGAAAGGTATTAACCCGTCTCTTCCCTCCAGTTATGGGTTAAATAATAGGACAGATTGGGTTCTATAGCCTTGGTCGGCAACCAGTCTATCGCAGAAAGTAATGGCAACCAACTGCAGGATAATCTGCCCTCTCAGTCATGTTTCGAAAGAGACATGATCGCCCAAGCGTGTATCACGTATGGCACATAACTGACTGACTTAGATGTGGCACAAAGCCGAAAGCATGGTGCACCCAGTGAGTATCGAGCTCGCTACTCAGTTGTAATTGATCTTACACTTGCTAACAATTACAGCACTTCAACTCTTCCAAAGTAAAGCCGGAAATGTGAAGCACTGAGTGAGAATCGGGGTCAATACTTAGTTGTAAATGTTTTAGCGATATAGGCTTGCTAACCATTACACCAGGTCGAAGTGCCCTCATACGTACACATGTGTATGCTTGAGGTAGTATGCCTATAGCACTAGATCTTTAACTAATCAGTTTCTTGATGTTAAGATGAAATTCATCAAGGAAAGCGACGCAGTTTTTGTTCACCCAAGAACTTTCAATTTTTTTCTAGATCATTTTCAGAGGTAAATTACAAAAATAAGGAAACGATCAATATGAAAATAAGTAGACACAATATATTTAAATAGATATGTGTGTTTAATATATAGATTGAAATCCGACATGAACAGAATAACTAAAGAACAGGTAGGAAATAATGTCTTTAATCAAACATGTTTCACTTTAACAAGCTTCTTCAGAAATTTTTTAAAAACGAATGATTTAAATGCTTTATTTTTAATTTTATAATTGTTTTTTAAATCAAAAGGGACAGTATGTTGATTGAGGTTTGATTTCATTGGTCAGGTATGTGTCACGTGCAATAAAGCAATTGACGAATATTCTTAAATATAGAGAAAAACTTATGTCTGTTTATATGTGCGGGCCACGTGTAATAAAATCAAAAGATGTTTATTCTAAATGTGTGTGTATGCGAAAATAATGCATATGTCAAGCGTATATAAACTATGGACGAAATTAACTGTGTTTCTATATTGCTAAAGTTAGTATGTGTGTGAATAACAAAACGAAATATGTTTCCGTTTAGATTTGTAGCAAAATAATGTAGACAAGTATCAAACGATTAACGATTTTTTTTTTTAAAATAAAATATGGGTATGAGAGAACCACGTATGAATGCGTCGTATATGAGTCTGTAAAGTTAGTATGTGGTGATACCGAGCAAAAGCGATGGACCGGATGTTTGCTCTATAACGACCAAAAGACAAATGACCAAAAGTCGTCCGTGCGCATCCGGGTTCGCGCAGATGTTCCGGTTGAAAAATAAAAATTAATTAAATATTAAATTTCCAGTTCGCGAGCCTACGTGAGTTTTATTTATCGGCCAAAGGGAAGCCCAGAATCAAATACAAGTGTGAAATCCCAAATGATCACCTGCGATCCAAAAAGCCGAGACAGAAAGCACCCAACAGACAGACCGACGGTGACAGGCGAGAGTAATTAATATCTCCCTTGACCAAGTCAAGTGGCTACTATGCTCGTCCCTTCACCTCCCCTACCTTCTTCCCTGTCTCAAAACTACTTACTGACCTAAGGAGCGACTACATCAAAAACTTTACTCACTTACACGCTCCCCACGTTCCTAAACCTTAAAACTCTTTCAGCTTATTATTTTCCATGAATATTTTAACCTCCGTTGGACCTATATTCAAGTATTACTTTAATTGTAAAAACATTAATTGATATGTGTATATATAAAAATGTTATTTTTCAACTCAATTTGCTTTTCTTGATTATATAATCATTTTATGACTTATAGTGGGATATCTACCACAAGGCCAAATTCCGTTAACCTGCAACAGTATACAACTATCCTTCTCTAGAACGGACTCCCACTACTAACAAACAGAAAAGATAAGATAAGATATCCACTATAACTATGTGTGCGAATGATAAAACGAAATATATTTTTTAAATTCTAGTAAAATAATGTATACAAGTATAAAGCGAACATTTTATAAATAAATTTTTGAAAATAATTTTTTAAAGGTTAGAACCTTTCATTGAAATAATATGTACTAAAATACTAAATATCTATGTATTAAAATTATTACGATGTCATAATTAAGTAATATTAGTAATATATAAAAATATTAAAACATACATCAAAGTATTAGATATTATAATATTAGTAATTATATAAAGTAGCATACTATATCATTACAATATTACAATTAAGTAATATAAATAACATACAATAATATACAATAATATATAATAAATGGAGAAAATAATAATATATAATAAAAATATAATAAATAATAATAATGATAACATATGATATATAATAATGAAATATAATAAAAATAATAATAATAAATGGAATAATAATAGTAAAATATAATAATGTATAAAAAGGAGAAAAATGTAAATAATAATAGGAATTAATATGGAGAAAACAATTATATTGGATTAACTATGAAGTAAAATAGAATGTAGTGAATATAGAATAAACAATATTATAATGTTATGAATATGTGGATGTATCTTTAAATTATTGAACTCTATCTGTTGGTTGATATATTTTGGATTCATGGAGTATAGATTTGTAGAAAGATGCAGAAATGATGTTATATTTTAAACGAGTGTTTATAGTTGGTAGTCATGCTATTAGATTATTTTCAAAGTATTTCCTTAAAAGATTATGTTTTTTTTTTAATAAAACTAGAATTAGAGAAATCAAAACTGTGCCCTACGTCGTTTCGATGTAATAAAAAATATTTGGAACGTTTGTCCAAACGTAAGTCTCTTAATCTCGTTTGTAGATTCGCATTTTTAGATTTCGTGATGTCTCCCCGGATGTGCGTTGTGGAGCAGTGGATATCGGCTCGGAACGAGAAACCGGGGAGCCGAGTTCGAATTCCAGTTGAATTCTTTGTATTCACTTACGCGCAAATACCCTTGGGAAAGGTATTAATCCGTCTCTACCTTCCAGTTATGGGTTAAATAGCAGGACAGATTGGGTTCTATAGCCTTGGTCGGCAACCAGTCTACCGCAGAAAGCAATGGCAACCTACTGCGGGATAATATTCTGCCCAGTCAGTCATGTCTCTTTCGAGACATGATCGCCCAAGCGTGTATCACATACGGCACTTAACTAACTGACTAATGTCTCCCCTATGTATACGTTTTTGCATTGTATACACTGTGTTTTGTAAATCGTGGCATTTAAATGGCTATTCGATGTCTTTTTCAATCTGATAATATCAACAATAGTCTTGAAATTGGTGGTAACAGTTATACTATTTGGGATGGCTGATTTATATTTGAAAGGTGTTGGAAGGTAGTATGATATTTATGTGTATGAATATATATGTAAGTATATGAGCATTTTATAGATGCATGTGTGTGCGTAATGCATATAATGCATATGTATATACAAGTGCATGTGTGTATGCTTGTGTGTGTCTTTCTAAAAAGTATAAATGGATTTTACGGTATAATTACATCTACATCATGATTTATGTTATTTTTATAATTAAAATGACATACCCGACCATGGCTGTTCAAAATTCTCCTTTTCTTTAGTATCTACCAACTGATGTGACTTCTTAGAAAAGATAGTGAAGTGCTATACCACTACTTTGTTCACAGTTTTGAATTTAGAATTTCCTTTCTCTTGAATTGTTTACGAACCAAGGCCAGAGAAAGTAGTCTACCGTACTATTTAATGAACAGCTTGAAGAAGAAAAGTTAAATTTTCCTAACATATTAATGAATGCTAAAGACTAAAGTCTAATTTAGAACTCGGTGCACCAATTTCATGATTCGTGCCAATAACATTTACACTACTCACACATACAATATATATATATATATATATATATATATATATATATATATATATATATATATATATGGTTCAGCATGCGGTGTAGATAAAGAAGAATCCAAAGGAGTATCCTGTACATACAGTGGTAGGATAACTCTGTAAGAGAGCTCTAAATATATATGTATATAAATACATATAGAGCAAATATAAAAAAAATTAAGGCAGGCACGTTATTTCATGGTAAATCGGAAGTATATGCCTATTTCAGGTGAACCATCATCAGCTTCCGTCTTTATTTTACAAAGGATTTTACACGAATGAGATTCACAAAGACCTAAAAACAATTTTTTTTGTGAATCTCATTCGTGTAAAATCCTTTGTAAAATAAAGACGGAAGCTGATGATGGTTCACCTGAAATAGGCATATACTTCCGATTTACCATGAAATATCGTGTCTGCCTTAATTTTTCTTACATATATATATTGCTCAGCATAGGTAATTTAAGGTTCGAGCACTTTATTGAGTATGTAAGTTTGCCTGAAGGCTTTTTTTTTTCTCTTTCTTTTTTATTCGAGACTATATCTGGATATGCTTTTAGATATTGGCAAGTTGTCCGTTGGTTCTGTTAATGTATTTGGGTTTTCCTTAATATATATATATATATATATATATGTATCATTCACACACCTACTAACTTTACCGATTCATAAACATACACATTCATATATAGTTCCCTCATGCACATTTTATTAAAAAACATCATCCATCGCTTGTTGCTTGCATACATTATTTTGCTTCAATTTTGAACGGAAATGTATTTCGTTTTGTCAATCACGCAGATATTAACGTTACCGACATATAAACACACTTAAGTCGTCTATAATTTAAATACGCTTGAAACATGTATTATTTTCGCATACATACTCTTACTTTTAAAATAAACATCTATTGCTTTTATCCCATGTAGCACACACATATAAACAGGCATAATTTTTTCTTTTTCTCTTTACCTTTAAAAATGTTCATCTATTGCTTCATTACACGTAACACATATCTGACCCATGAAATCAAACCTCAATCAACATATTGTCTGCTTGCATTTTTAAAAATGTTTTAAAAATTTTTAATCATTCGTTTTTAAAAAATCTTTGAAGAAGCTTGTTAAAGTGAAACATGTTAGATTAAAGACACTTATTCTGTTTATATATATAAATATATATATAGAGATTAGCGGCTATCATTTTTAGGCGACCCCAGTGTTTTAAAAAATGTATGTATTTCATACAATTTTTTAGTATTTATTACCAAGTGAATAATTGTAAATGAAAATAGAATGGCTCTTTCTTAATACTGTACAATAACATGTGCATCAAATGAATTTATAAATATTTAATAATTACGCATATTGCAGTTTTATCCATGGGAGAATGAAGAAAGTTTAGGGTGATTTGGACGAGTTTATCTTTGCTTCCTTGCCTTGTAAAATTTTGCAAAGTAATAATAACAAAAGAACCATTCTATTTTCATTTAGAATTATCCACTTGGCAATAAATACTAAAAATAGTATGAAATACAAGATTTATTTTAAAGAAACTGTGATGGCCTAACAATTATGGCCGGTAGCGTATATATATATATATATATATATATATATATATATATATATATATATAATCTACAGGGTGCGATTGGTAAATTGTCGTTATTTGCCTTGTAAAATTTTGCAAAGTAATAATAACAAAAGAACCATTCTATTTTCATTTAGAATTGGCAATAAATACCAAAATAGTATGAATTACATAATTTTCATTAAAAAAAAATTGGGGTGGCCTAATAATTATCGCCGTAGTATATATATATATATATATATATATATATATAGAGAGAGAGAGAGAGAGAGAGGAGCGACAGTTATATTCTTATATGTTTTATTTATATATCATCTTATATGTTTTTATTTTGTTCTTTATTTTTTTATTCGCCGGATTAGGTCGTTGTGAATCCCATTCATGTAGAATCCTTCGTTGAATAAAGACGGAAGCTGAAGATGGCTCGCCTGAAATAGGCCCATACTTCCGAATTACCATGAAATAACGCGTCTGTCTTAATTTTTCTTATATTTGCTCTATATGTATTTATATGCATAGATGTTTAGAGCTCTCGTAGAGAGTTATCCTACCATTATATGTAAAGGATACTCCTTTGGATTCTTCTATGTCCACAGGGCATGTTAATATATATATATATATATATATATATATATATATATATATATATATATATAGTAGTGTGTATCTAAATCTAAACTGAAGTGTCATAAAATTAGTCACATCTACTTAATTACTTATATCATATTTCATTGCCAAATTAACAACGACTACGCATTCGTTACGACAACAGTCATTCTTGACCTTTTGTCTCTCGCGAATCTTTTTCAGATATTTGTGTGTATTGCTTTCCCTCCCTGATGGTAACATTGCACTGGTAAATCATACCATGTGTGTTTTCGTGGGTATATATGTATGAGCGAAGAATCATGAAAGCAGAAAAGAATGAGTTGTATTAATTACTTGTTAATCAATATAATAATTAATATAACCGTACGTCTGGATTCTGACGTTTAAGGAATCAGGAGACTTTGAGCTAACACCCGATAATCAGTAGGAAATTTAATTACTTCTGGAATAATAGTTGGTCTGGATAAATATTGAGCATTTCAAATCCTGTTCATTTCAATATACGATGAATTATATATATATATATATACGATGAATTATATATATATATATATATATATATATATATACGATGAATTATATATATATATATATATATATACGATGAATTATATATATATATATATATATATATATATATATATACGATGAATTATATAAATATCTTAGTAGTAGTAAGAACAAATGAAATAACACTCCACTGTTCGTAGCATTTATTTTTTAATAATTCGGAGTAGATCAATAATGGTAGTTATATCTTTATTATTGGAATTTATGATAAAACCATTTTCGCAACACAAGAGCTGTTGTGTTTCGATGCTATTTCTAGTACCTCTTTAGAGATCAGCTGATGAAGTGCTAGAAACTACACAGAACATGACAGCTCTTGTGTAACGAAAAAATGTATTTAATATAGACTCCAAAGGAGCAATCGGAGTCTAACCGTACTGATGAGCTGTGATACAGCGAAACAGATCTGTCTGTAAATATATATATATTCATTTAATGACCAATAACCCCAACCAACCCCACGACAACAACGAACCAAATATTAACAGAGAATGATTCCAAACCTTTATTTCCCCTGAGGAAGTGTTTAAATCCAAACACTGAAACAAACACATGATTGTAGGGAAGAGGACATATATAGAAGAAATTATGTACATGTTCTAAAACATAATATATATATATATATATATATATATATATATATATATATATATATAAATCTGTTTGTTTGAATTTTATTTTTAGCGAATACTCGTATTTGAATGTGTTGTGGATTCTGGGTGAGGAACCGCACAAAATAATGAACAGCAAAACAGATATAGAGATAGAAAAGTAGGTTATATTGAATGTAATATACAGACTTGAACGCAGGTTAGTAAATCCAGGAATACTACTAGTAAGGAAATAAATATAAACGAGTCTTGAAGTGAAGTCGTGGAAATAGTATATCCGTGTATATTATTCTAACTGAATAGAGCTCAGAGCCAGTCTGACTTCTGATGCGGTAGTTTGTGGTTAAGTTCGGTATCTCTCGGTAACTTACGTCTCCGTTCCGGTACTCTATGATAACTGGCACGGATTTCTACAAATACCCTCAACCTCTACTCTATGGCAGTAACTGTTCTCTCTAAGGCAGGAGTATATATATACTCAGTCGAGTCCATTATCATATACAAAGGGGAGATCCCTCAACAGAATGTATAGTCGGTTTTTGTTTTTTAATGATGCAGTACATTTTTAATATCCACTGGCCTGAATATTCGAGAAATATTGCTAGGAAAATATCTATATTCCGGCAAGATTAGAACCCATATACTGCAGAGATGCTGTGATTAGATTTCACAAATATATATATATATATATATAGTATATGTGAGTTGTAGGTTCGAATCCTGCCGGAAGATAGATATTTTCTTAACAAAATTTATAGAATATTCAGGCTAGTGGATATTAAAACTATACAATTTAATTATAGGAAGAAAAAAAAAAAAAAAAACAGACTATCTACTCAAATAAGAGAATCTATTAAAAATAATGTTCAAACAAAAACATTTAAATAAATATGTCGCTTTATACCAATTTCATAATTTTCCGTAAAATTTCGTAATATATATATATATATATATATATATATATATATATATAGGATGCGATAGGTAAATCGTTGGTATTTTATATTTTTAATTTCGCGAATGCACGTTGTTTGTTTTTTATTTTGTCGACAGCACAGTAAAGTAGGGTTAGTTGGGTACCGTTTATAGGAGTTTGAGTTTTAAGTTTTGTTTAATGGCATATCAACCTCTGTGGGTTATTTAAGGCCAAAAAAGGTGGGGGGGCTAAGGTTTTTTAATGTTCAGTTATAGTGTTGATTTAGTCAGATTTTGAATATTATTTTTTATTATTATTATTTTAGAAAACGTAAGATGTCTTTTTCTTCATATACAAAAATGTACTATAGCAATATGTTTTTTCTTCAAAAATGTATTATAGTAAAAATTATCTTTCAAAAATGCATATTTTCTATAAAAGTCTTTTTATGTATAGATTTCTATAGTTTTATACTTTCATAGGCGGTTAACTATTTACTCATATCCGGTCCCCTAACAGGTGCTAGTACTCCGGATAAGGATGGACCTGGGAACAACAGCAATTAAGAGGTGGTTCCATGCTCCTTACAGCCTTCCAATCAGAGGCCTTCTTGCCGGACCGTTTATAGGAATAGGAGCACCATCACGCATTTCACTCTGCCATAAATTTAGAAACGGCATGTTTTTCTGCTTGGCATTTGCGCCGGTAGCAATAATACGAACATTTCAAAGTGTTTGGGTGTTAATCTGAGGACACCGCAGAGGATTCGGAAAGAGTTGGATGGGTCTAATGGTGAATACGAAGGTGTTTGGAGTTATCACTTCATCCCTCCGTTCTTATTCCAACTGGGCATTAGACTCTACACGGAAGCCAACAACAAATGCTTTGAAGAGGTAGTGCTGCCCTAGGTCCAGCTGCAGAAAAACTCTATCTTTGGCAACAGGACTTTCCATCATGCCACAAAAACAGGGGAACTTAGTCAATTTCTGCTTCCATCAAGCCCATTATATCTGGCCAACTTCTATACCCTTCATTATTATGCGCGAGGTGCAGATGAGAAATAGATCAACAAAACTTTTTGTGACATCAAAGATGAACTGAAGGCAAAGATTATATCGGAATTCACCAAGGAAACCGTCCAGAAGAGTTGCATGAGATTCTGAAGTTGTCTGAAAATTGTAGTTGAAGCCAATGGCTATTTTATCAAATATATTTAGTCATTAGCATTTTCAGATATTTTTGTGTAATTTTGGTAAATATATCAGTTAAAATGGGAGGTCAGTGTTATTTTCATTTTTGCATAATTTAAACGACAATTTATACATCGCACCATATAACTCTCACACACATATAATTGTAATTATTGCCACCTATATATACATATATATATATATATATATATATATATATATACATACATGTAGTAAGATTCAAAAGATACTTCTGTCCGTTGTAAAACTCGTTGCTACAATGTATATATATGTTTGTGAGTGTGTGTAATATATGTTATGCCACACGATCTTGTTGACTTACTAAACTTAGAAATTACGTTCATTTCTTTAAGCCCCGTAGCTATTTAAACTGTCCTGGAAATAAACTAGCAGAGCAGGTTATCTCGTCTGTTCCCTCATTTTATTTTATTTTATTTTATTTTTTGTAATTTTAGCCTCGACTTGAAATTTGAAATATTTTTGCATTTCCTGCACTTACCGCAAATACGGATGTCAGTCTACTTTACTCTCGAAATTCAATTCGCTTTGATATACTTTGATATATATATATATATATATATATATATATATATATATATATATATATATATATATATATCCTGTCGAATGACACACATTTTCGTAACAATAATTTATCGTAGATAATCAGCCCAGTAGAAATAAATACATATTACTGTTTGATTAGAAACAGAATATCTACTTAAATACGAGTATCGATAAAAAATAATGTTCAAACAAATAATTTCAAATTGTCGGCTTGTTTATAATCATTTCGTTAATCTTCGTTAATTTCCATAATATATATATATATATATATATATATATATATATATATATATATAAGGGTTTTCCAACGAAAAGTAATGATTATCAAAGTTGTTTTAATCGATAAATTACGACTGAGTAGTGATTTTTCCGTGCTTGCTGGATGTTCTCTGTAATTTTATCTATATACATATCTATATCTATATCTATATCTATATCTATATATATATATATATATATATAGAGAGAGAGAGAGAGAGAGAGAGAGAGAAAGAGAGTGATAGACAAGAAGAAGAAGACGAAGAAATGAGAGATAGATACGTTCAGAACATTCAAGAACAAAATTAGACTTTTAAATTATTTGTGATCTTCTTCCACTTGTTTCTCTCATCTTAGTACTGGCCAGAATAGACGTTGCTTAACTTTGATGATTGTATGAAAGCTGGTGTTTCAATGTAATATGGCTTAAAAGCCGGTTCGCACTTTAAGTGAAAATAAATATTGAAGTTTTCCTCTTTTTTGTGAAGAAACTGTCTCAAGAATTTGTGCAGAGAAAACAGTGTCATTGCCAAGCATTTGTTAACTGATACAATTTTACTTGAGAATTCCGTGGGGGAATTTATGACACAAGAGAGTAAGGTAATTGGAGAAGAAAGTACAGTTAATTTACCAAAAGGAAGTATAGGTGTAGACGGGTAAAAATAAGCCTTTTCCCTTTTCAGAAAAGGCTTGACTATGATATCACATTCATTTTTTCTCCATAAACCAGCCAACAAATATTTTTTTCCTGAAACCAATTAATTCCGAATTGCTTTTCGAGAAGTCTTACAAAGATTTATTATTGGAGGTCAAAATTTTAACAACATAAGATCTAAACTTATTTATAAATGGAACTTTGTCTCTGTGTGTGTGTGTGTGTGTGTGTGTGTGTGTGTGTGTGTGTGTGTGTGTGTGTGTATCCGTTACCTATAGACTCCGAAACGGCTGAACCGATTTTCTTGAAAACTTACACGTCTGCGAGTGTTCTTAGCTAGGTTTTGTGTCGAGGTACCCCCAGTAAATATCGAAAATCGATAATCGAAAAAATCGGGTTATAGAAGGAGAGGTCCGATTTTAATCAAATTTGATACATTCATAGACAAAGACATAAGAAAGGATATTCAGAATTTTCAAGGTTGCAGTTCTTACAATAGTGCAGAAAATCGATAATATATATACATATATAAATCGATACAAGGAAATCAAAATTTGACTTACATCCATTCATTTTTCTTTCAGTCTACGGTTTCGCTTTAACTGGAAACAACTATTGCTTTTTAGTCTTTCATGCCAACGTCCAAAGACTCTGAGCTCCAGGACCATGGATTAATTTTAAAGCTTTCATTACACCCGAGCAACGCCGGGTTATACTGCAAGTATGCAGATAACACGGTGTTGATATCAGACGCGGAAAGAAAACTAGAAAATTTTTTACAGAAGTTATTGAAGTAAAATGTGAAAAAATGATTAAGCATCAATTGCAAATCGTCAGATTGTACGGTTGTTTGCAAATGGATGAACCCAAAATGCGAATTGCAAATCGGAGATACCAAAATCAAACAAGTGCAGAAGTTTAATTATCTGGTATGTGTTTTAGCAAGAGACCTAAAGTATGACAATGAAATCCGAAGGCGCATTGGGCTAGCCAAGGTTGCCTTCTGAAAGTTAAGCAGAGTACTAAGAAATAATAAATTCGCTAGAAACACGGAAAAGAGTACTGAACTGTTACGTGATATTTGTCTACTGGGCGATCTGAAAGAAGACTTGAAGCAACAGAAATATGGTTCTACAGAAGGATGCTGAGGATACCATGTCTCGAATGTGTCAACAAAAACGAAGATTTAGGGTAAGTAAAAACAAAAATGACACTTATACTTAACATGAGGAAGAGAGAGAGTTTAGGTTTCCAGGACACATAATGAGGAGGCAGGGCTTGGAAAATTTTACACTCAGAAGTCAAACATGAAGACAAGAGAGATATAGGAAAAAAGCGTATGACATACTTAGTGAGCTTGAAAAAATGGATGACAAAACCATGTTTAGGAGAAATAACAATAAGACAAAATCTATTGACAGCTACAAGGGACAGGAAGTTGTTGAGAGCCATGATCACCTACGCCCCAAGGGAACTAAACACGTAAAGAGAAATGGATAGGTTGAGGAATCGAAGAGGTGTGTTCGAATTTTATTCCGGTTAATTAGATTCACTTACTTGCTAATTGTTACATCGAGTCACAGAATTATGTGAAATAATACAAAACAACGTAATAGTATAAAAGTAGGTGTATTGACAGGAAAGAGAAGTATTTACAAGAGGTGAGGATTAGTAGAATACAGAACAAGGTAATTAGTATACAGTATCGTCGCAGAGACGTGATAGAGTGACTAGAAGAACACTTCCGGTGCAATACCGGAAATAGCCATCGGACTCACTCACTCGACTTCCATACTTGACTTCCTCCCTCGAGGTATAATCACGACTATTCTATATAGTGATTCGTATAGTCCATTTCTGTGGAAAGCTGGAGAGCGCCCCAACACTAATACTCTTAGTAACTGTATCTTGTATCCTTCCCAGCTACGGATAAATGTTACGACAGACTGGTTCTTATAGCCACAAGTAGCAGCCGGTTTAAAAGGAAAACCCTGATTTCAAAGCGTCCTGGCGAGGGTTGGACTCTGTCAGGCTATCTTGCCTAAGACGCAAGACTTCTACTACAGCTGAAGTACGTGTGATGCCTCTACGACTCCAATGAGTTAAGGGGATTGTGATCGGAATATATACATATAATTCGTAATAATTGAGCTTTTGGGTGGCAACGAGTCTAGAAGTAAAACTCTGAATTCAAACGTCTGATAAGTGTTGGATTCCATCAAGCTAACTTGACCAAGTCAAACCACTGCTGTTAAGGCTCAAGTACGTTTATTTCCCCTTACGGCGGTAATGTGTTACGTGTCACGGGATCATGAATGTTTTCATTCGAATAAGATATGAATCTTCTCATTGTTGTTTGGATAATTTAGTTAAACCAGCGACACCAGTGAAAATTCAACTGTATTACTGTTTTTCATTGATATTTTTAAAATCTCATAACGGCACGCAATGTAAACATTTTAAGTGAGAGCTTTATAATATAACTAGCAGTATAGCCTGGGTGTAATGAAAGCTTTAAAATTAATCCATGGTCCTGGAGCTCAGACTCTTTGGACGTTGGCACGAAAGACTAAAAAGCAATAGTTGTTTCCAGTTAAAGCGAAACCGTAGACCGAAAGAAAAATGAATGGATGTAAGTCAAATTTTGATTTCCTGGTGTCGATATCAAATAAGTTTTTTTCGGCATAAACTGAATTTTCAAGGCTAAATAAGTTCTCTGAGTAAATGGTATCATGGCCGAGACTAAGAACTACAATTATACCTAATTAGAGCCAAACCCGAAGCAAAAACTAAAACAAAAGGGCTGAAAAAAATACAGATATACAGACAGAAAAACAGACACACACACAAACATCTTGCCTTTTATGTATATCTATTATCGATTTTCTGCACTGTTGTAAGAACTGCAACCTTGAAACTTCTGAATATCCTTTCTTATCTTTTTGTCTATGAGTGCATCAAATTTGATTAAAATCGGACCACTCCTTCTATAACGCGATATTTTCGATTATCGATTTTCGATATTTATCGGGGATACCTCGACACAAAACCTAGCTACGAACACTCGCAGACGCTTATAGTACAACTGTGTAAATTTTCAAGAAAATCGGTTCAGCCGTTTCGGAGTCTATAGGTAACGGATACACACACACACACACACACACACAGAGACAAAGTTCCATTTATAAATAAGTTTAGATAGATTAGATTATCTCCCTTTGATTCTTTAACACCAGGACCAGCAATACAATAGTGATGATAAGGTGTAACCGTCATGCAAACGAAGGGACTAACAAATGAAGGGAGGGAACGGTTTTCCTAGTTGAATTTGCTGATGAATCTTGATTCTTAAGTTAATAACTGAATAATCCCCTAACATAATAAAATATTTGTAGAGATCCCTCTATCGCATCGTTAATTATTCGATTTTAGCAACAGAATATTGCAATAACAATCGGAAAAGATTTAAAATTGACAACGTTTTCCATTTCACTGAAACAGGCTTTAAACACGCCTATATTCCATCTTTTTTGTTCCTTTCTTGCTGAAATCAAGTAGCGTCTCAGATATGTCTTTCCACGCAATCAAAATCCATTATTTATGAGGTATTGTCAGGAGACGTTAAAAACTTCTACCTTTCTTTCTATATTTCTTTCATTTTCTGGCTGAAACCAAGTAGCATCTCAAATATGTCTTTCCCCCTCTCTCAACGGAATCAAAACTGAATAGACTATTATTTATGAGGCATTGGTATGGCGTAACGGTTGTGAGAACTAAATAAGGAATTAACGAATTGAGGCACTGGCAGAATTATTGTAGGGTGATTGTTTCGTGTAAAAGAAAAAATTAGTAAGCGAGCGATAAATCGTTACTGCTTTTCCTAAGTGCTTCCGGTACACTGTAGCCAAGCCCAAACATTTGCACCTGTTGTCAACCTCGACAAGCAGCAGCATATATTTGCTATTTAACTTAAGTACCTGTGATATTTTTTTAAAAAAAACTCATTCACTTATACAAGTACACGTGAAAACATTTATTTCAACTGTGCGTTTCCCTATCTAAATGAAATGATACCCTCTGGACCTTATAGGCCATTGGAGCTCTCATGTCAGGTTCTTTAAGAAATTTCTTAACATGGCTCTTCCATGATCTTGTAGACCATCTAGGCTCTTATGTCAGATTCTTCATGGAATTTTCTGCATTGACACTCTCATAGCCTTGTAGATCATCCAGGTTCTGATGTTAGGTTCTTCAAGGAATTTCTTAAAATGACACTTCCATGACTTTGTAGACCATCGAGGCTCTCATGTCAAGTTCTTTATAGAATTTCATGAAATGAAACTCTCATGGCCTTGTAGACCATCGGCTCTGTCATGTCAGATTCCTCATGAAATTTCACCAAATGATATTTCCATGGCCTCGTAGACCATCGGGGCTCTCATGTCAGGTTCCTCAAAGAATTTCTTAAAATGATACTTTCATGACCTTATAGACCATCGAGGTTCTCAAGTCAAGTTCTCCATAGAGTTTCATGAAATGACACTCCCATGACCTTGTAGACCATCGGCTCTGTCATGTCAGATTCTTCATGAAATTTCAACAAATGATATTCCCATGGCCTTGTAGATCCTCATGGCTCTCATGTCAGGTACTTCATGGAATTTCCCGATATAATTTAATTTATGTTTTGGCTATGTGTTGTACTGGGTTCAGCAGCATGATTTAGCCTCTGTAACGATTTGAGTTTCAGCCTTTCTCAGGGGTATATGCGCAAATTGAACATGGAATTCTTCAACCTGGATTTGAACTCGGTTCACTGATTCCATTTTCAGTGATGTTATACGTTGGGCCAACTCCGACAAGTGCTTCTATTCACTATTAAATGTGTGTATACTTTGCGCACTTGTTTTCCCGCCAGCAGAGAACAAATTAACACAAATCGATAACATCACCTCTTGTTTTTGTTTCCTTTAAGCGTAATCTTCATTGGCTCATCTTTGTAATCGTTCACGCTATTATTCACTTGGAATCACACATTCGTAAAGAAATTCTCTCTTTGTTATTCCATCTTATCAAGCAAGTCAAGCTTGTTTGTTATGGATTTGTTTCACTAAGCATAGCTATCGCGCTTCAAGATTTTGCTATCAGTCTTCTTCTTCTTCTTCTTCTTCTTCTTCTTCTTCTTCTATGTGACCTGTCCTTTCAGGACGTAGGCGATCATGGCTTTCTACGTTTCCCTATCCCTGGTGGCTCTGAGCACGCCTTCTCCTGTTACACCATGCAACCCTCGCTCCGTCATCCACCTGATTAAGTCCTTCAAATATGTTATCCGTTGTTTCCCCTGTCTCTTTTCCCCTCTATCTGGCCTGTTAGTATCAGGTTATTCAGACACTCCTTCCTCATTGCGTGTCCCAGGAACTTCAGCTGTCTCTTCCTGATGCTCAGCATTAATTTCCTTTTCATTTCCATCATTTCCAAAACATCATCATTGCTCACATGCTCGATCCATGAGATTCGCAGCATCCTTCTCTAGAACCACATTTCAGTTGCTTTAAGTTTTTCCTCCATCTTTGATGGTATTGTCCAGCATTCACTGCCATATTGAAGGACGGACAGCACGTAGCAATCCACTACACTCCTAGTTTCTAGCGAAATTGTCTCGTTTCTTAATACTTTACTCAACTTCTGGAATACTTCCTTCGCCATGCCAATTCGCTTTCGAAGTTCTGTGTCGCACTTTCCGTCTTCTGTTGTCAGTGTTCGCGTTCACTTAAACCATTGTGCAAATTAATTGAAACAACAGCTTTAGTTTCTTTTCTTTTACAGTACGGTCAGTTTTAGACCCCCTGGAGTGACACTGGCAAAGACTTCGTTCGTGGGCTTCACGTATAATTCTTTGAGGCGCTTTACGGCTGATTCGAAAGCAGCATAATCGGTAATATGGTCGCAGACGTTTAAAGAAATGCTACTAATTAAGATATCCAGTTTGTCTTCTTCATCTTCTGTAGATTTTCGTGGGAACTAAGTGAAGGTCAGTTACCAATGATCAAAGATTTTAGTCACAGAGTGAAATATGTTTAATCTCTTAAGTTTCAAAATTTTGTTCATACTTCGATTCACTCTGTTTAATAATAATGAACAGGATTAAAGAATTACCTGGATAAAGGCTTTATACCTTTGCGCAAATTAACTGAAACAACTGCTTTATTTTCCTTTCTTTCAATATACAGTCAGTTTTAGACCTACTGGAGTTGCAGGGTGTAATCGATTTCTATTTTTTTCAAAAAATTAGTTCATTTGGAGTCGTGTGCAGTAATAGGAATCTATTTTTGGGATGTATGATGAAATTTGTTTGGCTTTGAAAAACATTGAGTCATCCATGATTGCATCAGATGTTTATCATACCTAGACACTATTGTCTAGACTGTTGATTAGTTGTCCTACGGTCATTGTCTGCGATGTACGTTACTTCAATAGAGCGTACGAAAATTATAACGCTGTACGAACACAGTGGCAAGCCTTACGTAGAGTTCGAGGATGTTTGTTGGTGTCAACCTTCCAACTGTCGGTCCTGTCATCAATGAATTTGAGTAAATCGATGATGGAACATGTTTTAAGAAAAATCAAAAGGTAATATTTATTAAGAATTTTTATTGAATTTTGTTTAAATTGTGACTAGATTGTTAAACAATATTCATAAAAAAAGATTTCTTAATATTACTATCTTACTTTTTTGCTAGACTGAATTATGAGGCTCTCTGGTCTCCATAAGCTTTGACTGACCTTTTAGTCACGTGATGAACATTTATGAATGTTCTCATATTTAAAAGCCTTCATAAAACAGTGACATCCTCGATTGTGCATATAAGCACGCATATAAGCATGCATATAAGTACGCATATTATCACGCGCAACAAAAATTTTTTTTTTTGCATTTACTTTGATAAAGTTCATCAGAGGACGAAACGCGTCGGTTAAAAATAGTTTTTCTCTGGTCTCTTTCTTTTCATTTTGTTCATTTACAGAACCGCTTTATCTGAAATTTATATGCACACACACACACACACACACACACACACACACACACACACACATATATATATATATTAGTAATTTCTTTAACATTAGTAATTTCTTTAACAAAAATGTATTGATGGTAATGTTTTTTTCAAAAATCTAATGCTGGTAATATGGTTTTTATTTTTTTAATTTTTATATTTTTACACAAACGTATTCCTGGTAACTTTTGATACCATGAAATTGTTGGTATTTTTATTATAAAAATGTATCTATATACTTTCATAGGGGTTTGACGCAGTTTTGGGCGTTAACTATTTGTTCAGATTTGGGACCCTAACAGGAACTACCACTCCGGGTCAGAGTGGACCTGGAAACAGCAGCAATTAAGAGGCGATTCTATGCTCCTCATAACATTCCAATCAGAGGCCTTGCTGTCTGGTGTAGTTTATTGTCATACTCAGGAATCTCCTTTCTTCTCCAGGAGTCATTAGAGCACGTTAATAGCACATTAATGGATGTGCGTTGTGGAGCAGTGGATATCGGCTCGGAACGAGAAATCGTGGAGCCGAGTTCGAATTCCAGCCGAATTCATTGCGTTCACTTACGCACAAATACCCTTGGGAAAGGTATTAATCCGTCTATTCCTTCCAGTTATGGGTTAAATAACAGGACAGATTGGGTTCTATAGCCTTGGCTGACAACCAGTCTACCGCTGAAAGCAATGGCAACCTACTGCGGGATAATCTTCTGCCCAGTCAGTCATGTCTCTTTCGAGACATGATCGCTCAAGCGTGTATCACGTATGGCACTTAACTGACTGACTGAATAGCACATCGGATCTAACAGCGGTTTCTCCTGGAAAGGAGCAAGCAGTTTTGAATTCTGCCAGGGGAACCCCACTCTTTGTCTCTCTCTCACTCTCACTCTCTCTCTCTCTCTCACACTTCCACACTCTCTTTATCTCACTATCTCTGTCTCTCTGTCTCTCTCTCTCTCACACACACACATAAAGAATGTACGCTACTGCTCGCTCATTTACGAAAAAAAGAACCCACTCACTCGTAAACAGAAAGAATTTTATCACACACTTACTCGCAAAAAGAACTCACACATCTCACAAAGTAAGAGCTCTCTTTCTCACTCACTCACAAAAAGAAAGAACGCTCTCACTTATTCACTTACAATAAGAAATCACTCACTCACTCACTCACTCATTCATTCACTCACACACTCACAAAAGCAAAGAACTCTGTCAGTCACACACTGACGAAAAGAAAGAACACTCACTCACACACTCACAAAAGAAAGAACTCATAGGAATAAAAGAAAGCTATCTTCCCCGAGTAATTCCGGGTTTCCTTGCTGGTATATAATATTTATGCTCTATTTAGTACTGAGCTTACTTCAGTAGTCTGTCAGATCAGTTTGTTTGAGTCCAAGGAATCCAATGGGAAGATATTACTAAAGGCACCCATATTTTTAATCATTAAACACTAATTTCAAATACAAGTCAATATTTTATAATCAAAGTCTCGTCTTACTTTCAATATCACGTCGGATCATCTGCCCTATCTGCATCAACCTCGTCTATTTAAATCAGATGCAGCGGAATATCTGTTCATGAATTGTTATTAGTCGAGGCTGTCTACTCTAGTGTTACAGTGTTACAGAGTTGAAACATGTATTTGGACAGTAAAAAAATGGATTTAGAATCATATATTGAAAGAAAAGCATTGTCTAAAGCTCACAATATATTAGTAAAACAATTCAGTCAGTCAGTTAAGTGCCATACGTGATACACGCTTGGGCGATCATGTCTCGAAAGAGACATGACTGACTGGGAAGAAGATTATCTCGCAGTAGGTTGCCATTGCTTTCTGCGGTTGACTGGTTGCCGACCAAGGCTATAGAACACAATCTGTCCTGTTAACCCATAACTGGAAGGAATAGACGGATTAATACCTTTCCCAAGCGTATTTGAAGGCAATAAATTAAGCTGGAATTCGAACTCGGCTCCCCGATTTCTCGTTCCGAGCCGATATCCACTGCACCACAACGCACATCCTATAAAACAAAATGCAAATAAACATAAAAAATAAATTGTTTAACACGTATATATATATATTTTATATACAAATTATTATTATTATTATTTTTATAAGCGTTTCACCCCGAGCAGGGCATGTCACTGCCACTACTGTGCAGGGGGCTACGTAGAGTGGAGAAAGGCTGATTAAATATAGGAAATAACAGTGGGTGGGTGATAGGCGGGTGAGGATACCGAGAATGAGGGTTGGGTAGATGAGAGTGTTCTGAGAATAGTTGGGAGTTAGTGTGATAGGGGGTGTCTATTGACCCTACATTTAAACACCTGGAGATTGTAACTGTCGGGAAAGCAGACTTGTGGAAGGGAGTTCCACAGGCGGGAAGCGCGAGAAAAGAAGCTGTTGGAGTAGAATTTACGGTTACATCTTATTTGTTTAACTGTAAAAGGGTGGGACCTAGTTGCTAATCTAGTATCTCGTGTAAATTCCTGCTTAGGCGGCACCAGTGATCTAAGCTCATCGGAGCAGAAGCCATGAAAGTACTTGTAGAAGAGGCACAGGGAAGCTACATCACGCCGGTGTGAGAGCGGCTGCAGCCGGTCTGCCAAGTCAGTATCAACCACGTTACAGATTCTCTTTTGTATTTTGTCAAGAAGCCCAAGGAGAGCAGCAGGGGCACCCGACCAGATATGGCAGCAATATTCAATACACGGGCGGATGGTAGATTTGTATATGTGCAGAATAGTTTCAGGTGGGAAAAATTTCCGGGCCCTGCACAGGGAGCCCACTTTCATAGCAGCAGATTTGGCAATGGATTCAATATAGTCATTCCATTTGAGGCCCGCCGAGAGTGTAAGGCCAAGGAGGCGTAGTATTTTACTCTCTGGGAGGAAAACAGGTAATGAAAAAAGTAATTAGACAGAATATAAATTATGCTTTAAATGTGTTTAATATTTAGTTGGTCCTCCTTCATTTGCAACCACAGCTCTCAATCTGTTCCTGTAGCTCTCTACAAGCGCCTGGCATGATCTGGTAGAAATTTTAGCCCACTCTTCTGCAAAAACTTTCAATTAACTGAAGTTCTTTGGTCGCGTTTCACGAACCTGATTCTTCAGTGTTCTCCACAGATTCTCTATTGGATTCATGTCCGGCGATTGGCTGGGCCATGTCAACACGTTGATGTTATTGTTTTGAAGCCATGCATGTGTTGCTTTGGCTGTATGAAAAACCTAATCTGGTCCAAGTTCTAATTTCTCAACTGATAAGTGCAAGCAATCTTTTAAAATTTGAAAATATTTGGCTGCATTCATTGTGCCCTCAATAATTTTCAGTTGTCTCGTACCATTATATGCAAAGCATCTTCAAACCATAATGCTACCACCTCCGTGCTTCACAGAGGGGATGGTGTTCTTTTGATTGACGGCTGTTCCATCCTTTCTCCATCGTTGTGGCCATAAAGTTCAATCTTGTTTTCATCCGGCCATAAGATTTGCTTATAATTTATTTTGTAAATTAGTTTTGGCAAATTCAAGTCTGGATTTTAAATGACGTTTTTTTAACAATGGGGTTTTACGAGATTTTAATTGTTGTCGGTGAAGTTTAGAACAACTTGCATACGTGAATTCCTGCATGGCTGAGATCTTTTTGAAGTTCTCTCCGAGTCACAAAAGGGTCATTTTTTACTAGCCGCACTATTTTCCGTGAAGATTTTTAGGATATTTTGCGCGGTGTACCTGTTCTTGGCATATATTCATGAGTACCGATAACTTTCCATTTCTTAATTGTGTACCCAACAGTGCTCACAGGTATACATAGTTCTTCAGAAATCTTACGATAGCTTTTTTTATGTGCAGAAATAATTCGATCTTTAAGATTTTTCGACAGGTCTCTTTGCTTTGGTATCTTGCAGTACTGTTAGTGCAACGTCTTGGGATGAACTGACCATCAAGACAGCAAACACCTTTAAGTAATGCACGTTCTAAACTATTCCATAAAATTCTAACACATTCAAACATGAAATATAATTAAAACATTAATTTTAAACATAATTTCGGAACTGTCCAAATACTTTTTTTACTTCCTGTTTTAATGATTTTTATATAAAATATATATAAGTGTCTTCTTCTTCTATATGCCCTGTCCCTTCAGGGCGTAGGCGATCATGGCTTTCCACGTCTCCCTATCCCTGGTGGCCCTTAGCACGCCTTCTCCTGTTGCACCATGCAACCCTCGTTCTATCATCCAAAATTTCATCATTGCTCATATGCTTGATCCATGATATTCACAGCATCCTTCTGTAGAACCACATTTCAGTTGCTTCAAGTTTTTCCTTCATCTTTGATGATATTGTCCAGCATTCACTGCCATATTGAAGAACTGACAACACATAGCAATTCAGTACTCTCTTCTTTGTTTTTAGCGAAATTGTCTTGTTTCTTAATACTTTACTCAACTTCTAGAATACTTCCTTTGCCATGCCGATTTGCCTTCGGATCTCTGTGTCACACTTTCCGTCTTCTGTTAGAACACACTTGTCCTTGGTTGACTTTTACCTCTGGCCCGATGTACGTGTCAATAATATAGTGCTGGCCATCGCCTTTCAAGCCGGTTGTTGTTCGAGTTTATTTTCTTTTTTTTTTTTTTTGTTGCACTTGTTGACATTATCCACGGCTGAATATATCTGTCAACCACAATTGTCCTTTGTTGACCTTATCCACGTCCGGATGAACTTGTCAATTACCTCTGACGTTTAAGGTAATATATTACACTAGAGCGATATATTGACAGACCCTTTCGCAGAAAATAGTTAGATAATGATTCATTCATTCATTTTCTATGGCTTATCAATCCTTTGCGAGTTATTTAAAGCCAGAGAATATTTTTAAATCGTAAGATTTCTTTTCTTTTTTTTTAAATAATGGTTTAGTGATACAAGTTTTATTAACTAACCAATAGCTGGGGAAGAAAAAGTGTGTTCATGCCTTTCCCAAGGGCATTTCTGGAAGTGAATATCACAAACGGAACTAAAATTGGAACTCGGAAATCTAATTAACAATTCCCAACTATGATTCATTACACCAACCGCACATCAAAGTTTACAGCACTTGTTATTTCCAAGCGGTTACTCGTCTAGGTACTGACCAGTCTCGCCGTTGGCTAAGGTTGGTATAATGATCTCAGTACACGTTTTTGCTGCCCTTGTGCCAGTCTATGCAAAGCGATGCCTATTGTTGTGCTATTATTAGAGTATGAATAGTATGGTGAATTCGATTCTTACCGAGTGCTTTATTTTTCTACCTTTGTCCCACACTAAGTTTCATAAATATTATTCTTTAAATTACTTTTTTTTTATGTTTCAATCGGATTGTTAACACTTTAAATGTTATTTTTAGTGAGTGCACATACTTGAGTAGCTACTCAGTTTATTTATAATTATTTTCGTCTACTGGCCTGAATATTAGTGAACTCTCATTAAACAAAAATTAACGAAATTTTCATGTTACTTAATACTTTACCTAGCTTTTGGAAGGCTTATTTCTTCATCCCAATGCGCCTTCGGATTTCAGTGTCACATTTTCTATCCTTTATTTGAACCCTGCCCAGATATTGACATTTTCGTACTTGCTCGATTTCGGCATCTTCGGCATCGTAGCTCGCACCTTGGCAGTTCCTGCCTCTGACAACCATACTTCATGTCTTGATGTTTAGTCCTTTGCTCTTGCTTTCTTTTAGTAAATTTGTAAGATTCCCTGCAGTTTCAATTGACAGCATGGCTAGAGCTCTTTAATATATAGTTCAAGGTCGAAATAGAAACGCTGACACCGGCACCGGAAGCCGTCTCAAATAAGCATTTCGAAGGGATATGAAGCTTTCTGTGCAAATAGAAACAACGACAAATGAAATGGAGGCGAAAATGAAAGGGGAGAAAAAAACTTTCACACGCGTACAACAAATAATGAATAGAAATTAGAAAAAAAAAAAATAGAAGCCTTGGTGAAGTGAAGTGAATTCCATCACGGAACCGGCCAGTCATCTGAACATCATGGTGTTGATATGTCTGCACACCTGCGTCCTACAGGAAGGTATGGCATGTGGCTGACAAAGACTTCTCAGCCAGCTGCGTTCAGATAAAAGCTTTCATCTATTCTGCTTGATTCTTTCGCTTACTTTATCTTAAGAACTCTTTCTTTCTTTTTGTTCGTCCTTCCTTTACATTCATTTATAGTTTTCTTTCTTTTTTTTTTTCTTTTCGCCCATCCTTTCTTTTCATTCACTTACAGATCTTTCTTTTTCTTTTTTTAGTCGAAACTTTCTTTTCATTCACTAAATTTGTTTTCTTTCTTTTCGCCAATTTTTTCTTTTCATTCACTTATAGTTTTCTCTCTTTCTTTCTTTATGTCTATCCTTTCTTTTCATTCATTTATAGTTTTCTTTCTTTCTTTCTTTCTTTTCGTCTATCTTATCTTTTCATTCACTTATAGTTTTCTCTCTTTCTTTCTTTCTTTCTTTCTTTCTTTTCGTCTATCTTATCTTTTCTTTCACTTATAGTTTTCTCTCTTTCTTTCTTTCTTTCTTTTCGTCTATCTTATCTTTTCTTTCACTTATAGTTTTCTCTCTTTCTTACTTTCTTTCTTTCTTTCTTTTCGTCTATCTTATCTTTTCGTTCACTTATAGTTTTCTTTCTTTCTTTAGGTCCATCCTCTCTTTTCATTCACTTATAGTTTTCTCTCTCTCTCTCTCTCTTTCTCTCTTTCTTTCTTTCTTTCTTTCTTTCTTTTCGTCTATCCTTTCTTTTCATTCACTTATAGTTTTCTCTCTTTCTTTCTTTACGTCCATCCTCTCTTTTCATTTACTGATAGTTTTTCTCTCTTTCTTTCTCTCTTTCTTTCTTTCTTTCTTTCTTTTCGTCTATCCTTTCTTTTCATTCACTTATAGATTTCTGTCTTTTTTATTTTCTTTCTTTTTACCCATCTTTTCTTTACATTCACTTATAGTTTGCTGTCTTTCTTTTCGTTCATCCTTCCTTTTCATTCCCTTATAGTTTTCTCTCTTTCTTTCTTTTTGTCTATCTTTCTTTTTCATTATCTTATAGTTTTCTTTCTTTCTTTTGTTCATCTTTTCTTTTCATTCACTTATAGTATTATTTCTTTCTTTTTTCTTTCTTTTCATTCGGTTATACTTTCTTTCTTTATGTCTTACATTTTAAATTTTTTTCATCCTTCTTTTATTTTATACTTTGTTTCCTTCTTTTTTCCGTCTTTGCTATTTTCTTTATTTTTATCCATCCTTCTTTTTCATTCACTCATAATTTTCTTTCCTTATATCATCCAGCCTTTTCATTTACATATATTTCTTTCTTTCTTTCTTTCTTTCTTTCTTTCTTTCTTTCTTTCTTTCTGTCCATCCTTCCCTTTCAGTTATATAAAGAAGAAAGTAGTACTTAAATTTCGGGAGATTAACAAAGAGGAATTAACAACCAACATATTTAATTTATTTGTTTGAACATTATTTTTAATTGATACTCTTATTTGAGTAGATATTCTGTTTTTAATTAAACTGTATATATATATATATATATTTCTAACAGCGTGATTATTAACGAACATTTTTGTTCTATTGAGTAATTAGGCTGGTAGAAATATATATGTAAATATGCTGTTTAATTAAAAACAGAATATCTACACAAATACGAGTATCGATTAAAAATAATGTTCAAACAAATAAATTATATATATATATATATATATATATATATATATATATATATATATATATATGTGTAAATTCACATAAATCGTGTAAAATCCTTTGTAAAATAAAGATGGAAGCTGATGATGGTTCGCCTGAAATAGGCCTATTCTTCCGATTCAACAGGAAATGACGTGTCTGCCTTAATTTTTCTTATATATATATATATATATATATATATATATATATATATATATATCGGTCTTTATTATAACAGAGAATATATATATATGTGTGTCAATGTCTGTGTGTTTGTATGTGTATGTTCTTTACTACTTGTCGACATAATTATTTTAAAAAGTTCAAATATTAAGGACTGTTTAAGAGCAAACACGCGACAATAGCTCTCATAAATGACAATAAAGTTTAATAACTGGCAGTAAAGAGAATGAACTGAGCCGACGCTGTCTCACTGTTGTCTCGCTCAATCAGCGTGACAGCAGGGATATATATATACAACGGTTTTCATTATAGTAGAAAGGATATCAATAATAATAATAATATCATTTATATAAAAGTTTGCTAAAAAAACAAAAGAAAGAATTGCTTAAATATTCATGACATATATCTGACCAATATAAATTAACCTTAAAAAGCTGTATACCAGTCTTTTGGGGGATTTTGCTAGTTTTTGTTTTTAGTTTTGTTTTTTTTTTAATCGATTTCTAAAGAAATTTTAATAAAAGAGAAACATGTTTATTTATTGCATTTTATCATATTTTCAGATTCCGATCCACATATTTAACTTATATATATATATTTTTTTCTAAACATATACTGTTAAATATAAGAGACAATAAATGCTATGACGTCACACTGCGTGATAGCGCGAAATGACAACAGAACCATGTATTCAAATGCAATGTAATGTTCATGACAACAGAACCATGTATTCAAATACATTATTTTGCATTTGACTATATGGTTCTGTTGTCATTTCGCGCTATCACGCGGTGTGACGTCATAGAACCGCATTGCAAATTTGCGAACTGCGTTTGTTATTTTTGGTAACCATTGCCGTTGCCTAGCGGAATTTTATGTCAACACAAAATAAAATCGTCGGTGATGGTGGATGTTATTGTGTTACCGTCTTGGTGACCTCTCTGAAGATGGCCCATGTGAGCCGAAAGCTTAGAAGCAAATTAATACAAAATTATCCAAATATTGAAGAATTTTTGTCTTTATTTTCAACTGAAATTAAAGCCAAAATACGACGTTTAGAACGGCTCATGATTAAACATAATAGACATTCATTGTCTCTTATATTTAACAGTATATATTTAGAAAATATATATATATATAACGTAAAATATTTTGGTATTTCAGTCAAGTAAATTCCGATAGAGACGAACTCAAAAGAACTCAATGTTTAATTTTTTTTATTTAATTTAACAGTTTTATATATTGATTGTTTAATTACTTAGTTTCTGGTCATAATAAATTAGACAAGAGCACATTTGTATTAAAAAGTGTTCAATACAATTATATTGTAGAACTTTTGAATATTTTCTATTCGTAAACGAGTTATTACGCGACCTAGGTTTCTACCAAGAGTGATGTCTTCAGGCGATTTTCAATAGCTTATTATTCAAGTTATTGAAAATCGCCTGAATCACCACTCATGGTAGAAACCTAGGTCGCGTAATAACTCATTTACAACTGGAAAATATATATATATGTGTGTGTGTGTGTGTGTGTGTGTGTGTGTTACGAATATTTATAAAATAATTTCGTATTTCACTGCCAAAAATTTTGAGTCAACCAACCGAGGCTTTAATGGTAGGAAACTGTGTCAAGTATTAGTCTGTTATCTGTTCTGTACTACAGTGTGTCGTTTATACTGCATTTCAAAGTTTAATAGGGAAAACTTGAGAAGAGACAGTTTAGATTCCCCATAAGATTTTGCCTGAGAACTTAACACAAACTTCCTTCATCCGCTGTAGTCTTTTAACGAGGAATGTCAACGTGTCAATAGATGTATATGTGCATGTTTATGTCTTTGTTAATGTGCTGTAACCTAATATATAAAAGACATCAGATCATCTTTTTCTTTTTCAGGTGAGTGCAATTACGCTGTATAATTCTCTGCTTGTTTAAGGTAAGTTTATTTTTATTCTCATGAGAGACTATTATCGTTTAAAAAAACGCCATTTAGAGATTCTAAGATTCATGTGAGCAACGACAAGGTTTTGTAGAGGATACAAACAAAAAGGAAGCATACTTATTTGTGGTACAGTGGATATCGGCTCGGAACGAGAAACCGGGGAGCCGAGTTCGAATTCCAGTTGAATCCATTGTATTCACTTACGCGCAAATACCCTTGGGAAAGGTATTAATCCGTCTATTCCTTCCAGTTATGGGTTAAATAACAGGACAGATTGAATTCTATAGCCTTAGTCGGCAACCAGTCTACCGCAGAAAGCAATGGCAACCTACTGCGGGATAATCTTCTGCCCAGTCAGTCATGTCTCTTTCGAGACATGATCACCGAAGCGTGTATCACGTATGGCACTTAACTGACTGACTGACTGAATTAGCATCAGGAAGAGACAGGTTTCTTGAACACATATTGAGGAAGGAGGGCTAAGAGAATCTAATACTCACGGGACGGATAGAAGGAGAGACTAGGGGAAAGCAGCACGAGACATACTTGATGGGCTTGATCATTTGGATGGCAGAACGGGGTTCGGGAGGGATATCAAGAGGATAAATACTTTGGTATTATTTCAAACTGTTCTCATTTTGATTGATGTAGATGAAATTATAGACACAGGGAGGAGAAATGTTGAGAACGACAAGGGATAGATCCATGATCGCCTACCTCACATAAAGAAGTAAAACATTAATGAAAGAAGATTGGTAAAGAAGCACCATTGGTCCGTAATGGTTAACAAACTAGACTGGTTAGCCATTGTAACGATAGTGATGTTTGAACTCACTAAGTCCTCTCCACCTCACAAAAGGAATTTATCTATGTGTCGTGTCCTTTTCACGATGTGTGTGATCATGGTTCGCCATAATTTCCTATCATTTGTAACTTTTAATAAAGTTTGTCTTTTCATTATTTTTTCTACGTTCTTTTTGGCCCCACCATTTCTACAAGCTCGGTACATAGGTTATTTACCGTTTCACTCTGTCTCTCTTGCATTCGACATGTCTTGTGAGTGTCAAATTCTCCAAGTTCTCTTTTCTCATTATGTATTCTAGAAGTTTCAACTGTATCTTAACGATACTGTGTATAATTATCATTTTTGTTCCTTTTTCCGATTAAAACTTCCTCACTGCTCATATATTCATTACACAGTGTTCTCAGCATCCATTCATAACGGGATTTCATGTGACCAAATAATTCTAGTTTGGTTTTATCGGACCATAAAACATAATTCCAATACTTACTCCCATGTTCTTGATGGCTTCTAGCATAAGCTAACCCACATTTTAGGTGTTTAAACTTAAGCAAGGAAGTTTTCCTTGGGCGACAAGCTCGAAGTACTGCTCGATAAAACCATCTAGTGACTCTCTTCGTTGATATATAGTGGGTTATCCGTTCTAGTGAAGCGTAGTTGTGTGTTGAAACAGATTAACTGAATTTGGCCTCGTTAATAGATAGCCCACTATAAGTTATAAAAGGGGTTATAAAACAAGAAAATCAAATTGAGTATAGAAACAACATTTATATATACAGGGATATCAATTAAGGTTTTTTTCCTAACAAAGTAATGTCTTTAGAATGGGTTCAAAGGACGTTAAAATGTTCATAGCAATAAATGCTGAAAAGAGAGTTTGTGCGTATGTATGTGTGCGCGTTTGTCAATTAGGAATGTCTTTGATGTCTCCGATCCGTGGGTTGGGTAAGTAGCTCAGGGGACTGCGAAGAAGAGGGTAAGAGGGAAAGGCGAGGCGAGCATAGTGGGTCACTTGACGTGGTCAAGGGACGTGCTAATTATGCTCGTACTTTCTCCACTGGCGATGCTTTCTGTGTCGGCTTTTTATTTCGTCTTTGTGGGTCCCAGCAAGTCATTTGGGTATTCACACCCGTATTTAATTCTGGGCTTCCCATTGAATAAATAAAATTCGAGTATGCTCGCGAAGAGGAATTTGATATTTATTAATTTTTGGTTTTCTGCCGGAACATATGCGTGGAGCCGGGTGCGCAAAGACCAGTTTTGGTCATTTGCTTTCTGGATCTCTGAGGGCAAACATCCGGTCCCTCGCTTTGTTCGGTATCACCACAAATAGATTCAGCCCTGATGTCTTTAAATCATTGACAGTGACCTTTGTCGTTAAGTGAGGATTCTTTGAGACATCTCTGACCATTTTTCTGTCCATTCCCTGAGAAATTAACCATTTACTGCTAGTCATTAATTCATGCTCAACACAATGAGTTTTGTTGTACTCTTGATAATGTTAGAAAATGTCGATC
>JBBBDQ010001080.1:2130000-2232500 GCA_037127315.1 Ascarosepion bandense
GTGTGTGTATGTGTGTGTGTGTGTGTGTATAACCTTTGAAACATGTGTGTGTGTTTATGTGTGTGTGTGTTTGTGTATGTGTGTGTGAGGACTTCCTAATTCTTTGAATTTTTCCACTTTGGTTTCATTTGTGTAGGTCTCAGGGAGAAAATTATTCTGCGTCAAAACTCGTGGACTGCCGCTACACAGTCACAAAGAATGATGCCAAATAACAGAAATTTGAGAATTTTCAACAACCATGTTGCTTTCAATCTAAAAATTACTTCTAAAACATATACCCTTGCAAAATTGATAGACAAATCGTAAAGATGCATGCTGGGATTTCTTTATGGCAAATAAGATAGGCCACATTTGGAGGCATCCGATATATTTCGGTTCTTGAAGTCAAAATACTACAACTACTTGCCTGTATCCATTAGTGCGTTGAAACGATTCTTCTTTGTCAACTTTTTGCCATATTACTGCTTTGCCTACTTTTGTCTTGCATGTATATTGTTTGCTTAGTAGTATTTTGCTCCTATTCTTTTTCTTTCTTTGTTATTGTTTATTGGGGACATTCTCAATTCTGTTTGTGGGGCGTTTCTCCCAATTGCACTTAAGCATGGACAATTACTCGACAAACACCAGCACGAAGAGAAAATAATGATGTAATCAAGATGTTGACATTCCACATTACTTCAAACAAAAGGTTAGGAAGGAAATCACCATCAATACTGAAAAGAGCGATAACAGTTACTGGGCTTGAGAAACGTATTTTCATGACAAAATTGTTTTATTAGATTTTTCTTTTATAAATATCAACCGACCGCTGCTCGGTAAATGAATGTTGAATGCTTTCTCATATAAAATCCTTTCTACTATACTAAAGACCGTTTTATATATATATATATATATATATATATATATATATATATATATATATATATATATAAGCAGTTACTTCTCCACTAGCTACCACTAGTACCTCAAGCCATATACCTCCCACTACCAAAAAAGGAATTACTACTAAAATTCCACTAGCTTAACCCTATAAAAACCAATATCTCCCAACAGCTTCTTTTACTAGAGCAAACCTCTGGGCTTATAATTCTTTGTTTATATGGGGCTGAGAAAGCATGTCTTAAAATACATGTTAAAAATGGCTCTTTCCCCGCTAAGTTTTATCTGAATTTACAGATATATATATATATATATATATATATATATATATATATATATATATATATATTCTGTCTCGCGAGTGAAGAGAGAGGCAATAGCGAGGCAGTATCGGCTTAGTTCATTCTCTTTGCTACCAGTTATTAAACTTTACTACCATTTTGCTCCGTGTTCGCTCTTTAACACTGCCTTATTTTATTTTTTGCAATAATTATGTCGTCCAGTATCGAAGAATATATATATATATATATATATATATATAGAAATATATAGAAATATATATATATATATATATATATACATATATATATATATATATATTTCCTTTGTAAACGAGTTACTACACAACCTTCAAGACACCACTCATGGTACAAACCTAGGTCGCATATTAACTCGTTTACAAATGGAAAATATTCAAAAAATCTACAATATAATTGTATTAAACACACTTTTTAATACAAATTTGCACTGGTCTAATTTTATTATGACTAAAAACTAAGTAATTAAACGCAATATATATATTGGCCTCAACATGTCAAAGGTCAAAAATTATCTATTCTTCTCATGCTCATTCTCATTACTTAATTCTACTGTCTCTTACATTCATATCACACACCTAAATAAATAGTATTGTCCTCTACATGTCAAGTGTCAGTCATTATCTATTCTCTTCATCTTCATAATATTTACTTTCTTCTACCTCCTCTCACGTTTATATCACACGCTTCATTCAATAAAACACTACCTTGAGTAGCTCTCAAGCCTTGTAGGGGGTAAACTTCATTTAAAAATATTGGTGTCTTTTTTATATTCTTTAACAAATTATAGGTGCGTATTATACGTTGGTGTGTGTTATACGCCGGTGTGAGTAATAAAAGCAAATGTTGTCAATATCTTCGCTGACGCCCGAATGATGCATATATCGAATATTCGAACCCGAATGAAATATCAGGATTCCGTCTGCTGTCTTTATTTTTAAAGGCAGGTAAGATATCTTCACTGGAAAGATTGGTGCAACACTATCTTTATCCTTATGGATGAGTTTCTCTGCTAGATTAAGCTGACAATTGCAACTATCTGCATAAAACAGACTCTCATTTTCTCATTGTAATTAAAGCATGACACCGACCCTGACTCTTCTCCGCCTACGTGAAATAAATGAACTGTCCCCGTTTACAGATTTCTTAGTTTCTGCATGGGATCTCGGGAATTACGTTAAAATTACGCACTGATTACCCCACTGCTCCATAGCAACAGTTAAAATGCCCCCAAGAGATTCACGGGACATGAGCTTGAAATGCAAGGCTTAGGTGCCGACCTTACATTGAAACAGGGAGGCTGAAAATAACGAAATAAATCAACGGGAAAAGCCTATCAAACCTTTTGGCGCGCTAAAAGAGAAAATGGGAAAGCCAGTTTCATGAAATTATTTCTCTCCCTGCAGAACATGTCGGCTAATCGGACAAATGATTCAAATACTTTGCAGCTTATATCTGCACCCAACCCGTTGGCGTATTCAGTAATACAACTTCATCGGTGTGCAATTATTTTCTTTTATTCTCCATTTAGTTATGCCTTTCTTTCTTTTTTCCTTTCTTTCTACCTTCCTTCCTCCCTTATTTTCTTTCTTTCTTTCTTTTCACTTGCTTTTATTTTGTTCATCTTTCCTTTCTTGTTTTCTTTCTTTCTTTCTTTCTTTCTTTCTTTCTGTTTGTTTTTCGTTCTTTTTACCTGTTTTTTTATTTCTTTTTTGTTTTTCCTTTCTTTCTTGTTTTTTCTCCATTCCTTTTTTCTTTCTTCCTTTTCTTTCTTGTTCTTTTCTTTATCTTTTCTTATTTTTCCTTCTTTCTTTCTTTATTCATTCATTTGTTCCTTTCTTTTTTCGCCCCTTTCTTTTTTATGTTTTTGGTTGTTTCTTTTTGCTTTTCCTTTATAACTTGTTTTTTTTTCTTTCATTCTTCTAGACTTATTCTTTCTTTCTTTCTTTCTTTCTTTCTTTCTTTCTTTCCCTTGTTTCTATTTTATTCATTTATTTTCCTTTCTTGTTTATAACGTCTTTCTTTCTTTTTGCATGTTTATTTGTTTTTCTTTCATTTTTGTTTATTTTTGTTTTTTTAATTTCTTTTTTCTTTTTCCTTTCATTATTGTTTTTCTTCCTTTCTTTTTCATTCTTTCTTCTTTCTTGTTTTATTCCTGTTTTTTTTTTTCGTTTATTTCTAGCTTTCCTGTTGTTTTCTTCTTGTTCTTTCTTCTTCTTTTCTTTATTCTTTCTTAGTTTTCCTCATTTATTTAATTCATTTATTTATTTGTTTGTCCCTTTTTTCATCTCTTTCTTTTATGTTTTCGTTGTTTCTTTTTGTTTTACCTTTCTTTCTTGTTTTTTCTTTCATTCTTTTTTCTATTTTTCTCTTGTTTTTATTTTATTCATTTTTCTTTCATGCGTTTTATTACTTTCTTTTTGTTTGTTTTTATTTCTTATTTGTTTCTTTTTGTTTTTATTTCTTTTCTTGTTTTTCTTGTTTTCTTTTTCTTTCTTCTTTCCTTCTTGTTTTCTGCCTGTTTTATATTTCTTTCTTTTTTTCATCCAGTTTTCTTCTTTTTCTTTTTCCTTTTTCTTTTTCTTTTCTTTATCTTTTCTTGTTTTTTCACCTTTATTTATATATTATTATTTATTTATTTATTCTTGTGTTCCTTTGTTTTTTGTTTTTTGTTTTTTCGCCTCTTTCTCTTATGTTTTTGCTTCTTTTTGTTTTTATTTCTTTCTTTTTTCTTTCATTTTTTTTCTCTTCTTTTCTTTATTTATTTTATGTTTCTTCTCGTTCTCTCGCTTCTTTCTGTTTTTTTTTTCACTCCACGTTTTCTTTTTCTCTATTTATTTCTCTTCCATCTCTCTTAGTTTCAAGCTTCTCAGAATCCATTTTTTCTGTTTTTTTTTTGTTTTTTTTTTGTTCTTTTAATTTTCTTTCGTTATCTCCTTCTATAATCTTGCCCTTTCTTTCGTTTTCATTATTCATTCAGGATTATCCTTCTTTCTCTTCTTTGTTTTCGTTATTAGTTCTTTTTCTCTTTGTTTCAACTTTTCTATCAGTTTTTATTTCTTTTCCGGGTTTTTTTTTTTTCCTTTACTTGGTTGAAATGAATTGTTTTTTTGTTTTTTATATTTTTGCAAATTACTTTCACCAAAACCGTCTGTGTACACCTGTTACAAATATGCATACCGGATGTTTTATGAAAACAAATATGACTTGTTGACCCCTTAAACACTAAACGGTCACAGCTTCAATACTATATATTTAATTACTAGAAAAATAATTTTTCTCTACTCTTTTTATTTATTTAATTCTCACTGGGCGTGAAATTGCGTCAAACTAATTTAATTGTTCTATATATCAGTCAGTTAAGTGCCATACGTGAAACACGCTTGGGCGATCATGTCTCTTTAGGGACATGACTGACTGGGCAGAAGATTATCCCGCAGTAGGTTGCCATTGATTTCTGCGGTAGACTGGTTGCCGACCAAGGCTATATAACCCAATCTGTCCTGTTATTTGACTCATGGCTAGAGAAAAAAAGAGATGTATTATATTATTAAGTAGTAATTAGTGGGGGATCAGTTTATTACTTCATAACAATAGAAAACCGATCCCCCACTTTATGACCAGTAGAAGCCTTAATCATTATTTCAATTATTATATTCAGTCAGTCAGTTAAGTGCTATACGTGATACACGCTTGGGCGATCATGTATCGAAAGAGACATGACTGACTGGGCAGAAGATTATCCCGCAGTAGGTTGCCATTGCTTTCTGCGGTAGACTGGTTGCCGACCAAGGCTATAGAATTCAATCTGTCTTACTATTTAAGCAATAACTGGAAGGAAGAGGCGGATTAATACCTTTCCCAAGGGTATTTGCGCGTAAGTGAATACAATGGATTCAACTGGAATTCGAACTCGGCTCCCCGGTTTCTCGTTTCGAGCCGATATCCACTGTACCACAACGCACATCCACAGTTCTATATATATATTTCTGAAAAACACAAAATACCACAGAGTATTCTCCTCATCATAGCACCCGGTTCCCTGGGCCGTACCACTGTTATCTGCTCCTCGACGTAGTTGAAATAATTGCGTTCATATGTCACGCTATCACGGATAGGTGCTGTTAGATCTCGGTGTGACGTATTTGTTGATAATGCATACATAATAGCACCATGCACATGCAAAAAAAGATTTAAAATAATGGAAGCATTATTAACAAAAAAGAGAAATCCTGCACTTAATGATATTAATTACGAGCACGGTAACAATGTGCTTACCGTGTTCGGAACATAACATACACATGACTCTATATACATAAACTTTATTTATATTTACTTACAAGAAAAACAAAATTTATTCTTGATAATGGTTAAAAGTATAGCTGAAAGCACCCGAAAATACAAAACCTTTGGACAATTCTTATATGATTTTAGCTTTGAAAAGAAAAAAATAATAAAAATACATGAAAAGTTATATTAAAAAAACTTATTGATAATACCTTGTTTATCATTTTCAATGAAACCTGCATAAAAGAGAGATTGCTGCCCAAATACACAAAACACACACACACACACGCGCACACATCTATCTATCTATCTATCTATCTATCTATCTATCTATCTATCTATCTATCTATCTATATTTATATATAGGAACGAAGAAAAATAAGGAATAAAAAGAAAAATTTACAACGTCCAAAATATTAGTTTAAAACAGTGCTCGATATATAATATAGAGCTGAGAATATTTATTAGAAATTATATTTTAGAACATGTACAGTATTTTATATATATATATATCCACTAAAAAGTGTACATTTTGTTTCGATATTAAAATTACAATGTCTTATCAATGGAAAGCTTCTTTTCTTATATCTGGCGAGTTGTGTGTGGGATGTAGGTGGGGGTTAGCGATAAGGGAATAAGTCTTGTAAATTGTCCGTTAGAATTTTGAAAAAAGTGGGGTGAGTAGGGAATATAGTTGATTAATGAAAGTGTCGGGAATTTTGTTGACAGATTTAACATTAGAAGATCGTGTATAGGTTTATGGCCTCATGGCTAGACTTTATTCTTTGGGTTTATTAGAGGGGGAGAGTAAGGAAGTGTAAAGGGTGGGGAGGGATGGGATTGGACCTATCTTTAATGTTTATTTGCACAACTATAAAATATTTTTGTATTTAAACATAGTTTATATATATATATATATATATATATATATATATATATATATATATAGCTTAGAATATGTACAAATTATAATTTACTACAAAAGTGTACATTTTGTTTCGACATCGAAATAACAATGCCTCATCAGGTAGTTAATAATGATGGTACCCGATGAGACATTGATCTTTCGATGTCGGAAAAATGTATATATATATATATATAGTCATCTGCAGACAGATCTGTTTCGCTGTATCACAGCTCAACAGTACGGTTAGACAGCCGATTGCCTTTTACCTAGGATTGAAATCCGACCGAATTGGCGTCAGTCGGCGATTCTACCTCTGAGCTACGGGCGCTCGGTAGAAGGAGGCAGACTTTTTAGCGTGTATATTATCATTATACACGCCCAATAGCTGAGAGTGTTCTAATTCATTGCTGAATGAACGATGCGTAGATGCCAGAGTAGCTACTGTTTTTTCAAAGTCTACCATTCTTCCAGAGTGCTCAATCAGGGTGTGAGAGCATAATATATATATATGTATATACACGCTCGTCTTCCCAAAACTTCAAGCGAGGTCCTCTTAGCATAGCCGCAACATGTCGACAAAAAGTGCAATATGTACACTTCTGTGTATTATTGTTTGAAGACAATAGTGTGTCTGCATTCGTGTTTGTGTGTTTGTGTATGACAGTGAGTTTGCTTGCTTATGATAGCATGTATGTATTTTTTCGTATTATAATTAGTCTTTTTGTGCTTGTGTATGATAATGTGTGTATAAGTGTTTACATATAATAGTGTGTCTGCCTGAGTATTTGTATTTGCGTATGATAGGATGTTTGTTTGCTTATCATGTGTATCTTTTTCCGTATTATTGTGTGTTTGTACTTGTATAAGAGATTGCCCGTCTAATTATTTGCATATAATAGTGTGTCTGTGTGATTATGTTTGCGTATGATAGGGTGTTTGCTTGCTTATGATAGCTTGTGTGGCTTGAAATAAAAGCGGTAACCTTCGGCAAGGTGATCTAATGCCCAACCTGTTTTCTTGCAATCGATCCATACAGAAAGTTGTTTTCACCATTGAAAATAGGAAATGATGCCTAATTAGTTTTGACTAGATTCGATCCCAACATTTTTCCATAATATTAACTGCCGTACATCTGGGTATCCGTCATCACGAAGCTATTCCCCGATGGCACCATGATAACAAGAATTATTCCCTATGTCTGCGACATTTATTATGGTTCAATGGAATCATTAGAAGCTTTTCCTTATTTTTAAAGCAGTCTGTAAAAATAGGCTGAGATAAATCTCAGAACAGATAAATTTAAAAATCTTTCCCTTATTTTCTGTTTTGATAATATTTTCTTCTTCTTCTTCTTCTTCTTCTTCTTCAATTCTTTAAATAACTAGAGTAGTTATTAGAGAGGGACGTGCGTGGGTGGTGCAGTGGCTATCGACTCGGGGTGCCGAGTTCGAATTCCCGTTGAATTCCTTGCATTCATTTACCCACAAATACCCTTGGGAAAGGTAATAATCTGTTACTTCCTTCCAGATATGGGTTAAATAATAGGACAGATTGGGTTTTATAACCATGGCTGGTAACCAGTCTACCGCAGAAAGCAATGTTAACCTACTGCGGGGTAATCTTCTGCCCAGTCAATCATGTCTCTTTCGAGACATGATCGCCCAAGGCTATAGAACCCAATCTGTCCTGTTATTTAACCCATAACTGGAAAAAATAGACAGATTAATACCTTTCCCAAGGGTATTTGCGCGTAAGTGAATTCAAGGAATTCAGCTGGAATTCGAACTCGGCTCCCCGATTTCTCGTTCCGAGCCGATATCCAATGCAGCACACGCACATCCGGTATAGATTACAGAAATAATAAATGAAGTCTACGAGTGAAGTCTAAGAGTGGTAACATACCGACCGAAAGACCTTTTTTATCATTTCACCCCAAGCAAGGCATTCCACTGCCACTATTGCGCAAGGGGTTACTTATGGGAAGGTGATGAGAAATAGTGGTCAAATATAGGAAATGTCAGAAGGAGGGTGATAGACAGGTAGGGATACCGAGGATGAGGGTTGGGTAGGTGGGAAGAGTGTTTGAGAGAATGGAAGCGAGTTAGTGTATTAGGAGTGTATATTGACCTTACATTTAAACTCCTGGAGATTGTAGCTGTTGGGGAAGCAAGCATGTGGAAGGAAATTCCACAGACAGGAAGTGCGAGAAAAGAAGCTATTGGAGTAGAAATTGCGGTTACATTTTATCGGTTTCCTAAGCAAATCTATTTTCATATTAATGCTTAAGAAATCAGGCTGAAATGAATGTGAACTCTACCGAACAATCAGCCTAATGAGCCACATAACAAGGCTCATCATTCGGATTCGGATGAATAAAGCGCGCAGCAGAGATAGGACAAGAAACGTGCTTGTCCGTCAAAGACTTCGAAACAAGAAACACGATTTGTATTTATTACTGAGATGAGTAATTTTTAATCATCTTTTAACCTTAAATTCTACTCCAACAGCTTCTTTTCTCGCGCTTCCCGCCTGTGGAACTCCCTTCCACAAGTCTGCTTTCCCGACAGCTACAATCTCCAGGTGTTTAAATGTAGGGTCAATAGACACCTCCTATCACACTAACTCCCAATTATTCTCAGAACACTCTCATCTACCCAACCCTCATTCTCGGTATCCTTACCCGCCTATCACCCACCCTCTGACATTTCCTATATTTAATCATCCTTTCTCCACTCTATGTAGCCCCCTGCGCAGTAGTGGCAGTGACATGCCTTGCTCGGGGTGAAACGCTTATAAAAAAAAAAAAATCATTTCCAACTTTTGTTCTCATCTTGGTTGATATAGATGTTATAATAAACACAACATTTCGACCAATGTCCATAGATTGGCTGATGTGGATTATCTCATTGATTATTTGCAAAATATCCTGTGAAATCAATTATTGTTATTTCATGTTGGAATTTGGTACTCTCACTACCAAGTCGAATACTTTATAGACGACAAATCTTGGCTGATATAGGTGTTATAATGAGAACAAAAGTTCGAAATAATTCCAAGATTATTGAAAGTTACCTATCTCAGAAATAAATACAAATTATGACAAGTGGCATAATCCAGTAGTCCAAATCCACCTGACACTGAATATAAAAGGCTCCAAAAATACACCACTAAAGGATTCGAGACGGTGGAATAGTGGATTTAGTAGTTGGTAATACATACATACGTACATGTTAGTGTAATCTAGTGGTCATGAGTTCGATCTTTGGATAATCCACATCAACCAATATATGGATATCTGATGATGACCAGAGGGTACTTGGTCGAAATGTTGTGTCTATTATAACACCTATATCAACAAAGATGAGAACAAAATTTCAAAATAATTCCAATATTAAAGAAACACGATATTTATGCTCAGGATGTTGTCAAAAAGAGCAATACAAATACAGTGCATGTACCTGTGCTTTATAAACGACACAACGGCGTTAAACAAACTAAGCCACAAAGATCTATTAGAGCTACTCAGCAACGTTTACATATTCGCGAAAGGTATTAGAATAATTACGAGGCTCATTCAATAAATAAGGTGAATTTTTCGGTATAAGAACTTCTAATACAGATAGAAGCTTACTTTTTTTTATTCTTCAACATAGTCTCACAGCAGTGTCACATACTTTTTCCATCTGTGCACAAGTTTCTGTATTCCCTCAGAGCAAAAATCTTTGGACTGATGTCTCAGCCAATCGCTCACAGCACTTTTGACTTCATCGTCACTTTAAACTTCGTGCCTCTCGTGAACGCTTTCAAGGGACCAAACAGGTAAATGTCTGAAGAGGAAAGGTCTGGGCTGTAAGGGGGATGAGGGAGCAGTTCTCAGCCTATCTCGTTGTTGGTCTGCACCGTTTGGCAGACCTTCGAGTAGGCAAGGTCATTATGGACAATTTTATGTGATGTCCCAACAGATAGGCTCAAAGTCCTTGCAATGTCATCCACTGTCAACCTTCTGTCAGATTAACTGATTCGATCACCTAGGGAGACCTCACTTCTGTAGACCTCTCTGGTGGCCTGTCTTCATCCTCAACGTCCTTCTTTAAACAATTTAGCCCACTTGAAGAAATTATTTGGCTGAAACACGTGGCACCATACACAGTTGACATTCTTCTATGAATTTCAACTGTTTTGCATCCTTCAGCAATTAAAAACTTATTAATTGACAGCTGCTCATTCTTGGAGCATGCTTCTTGGTCGGCCACTTTTGTTAATCTCCAAAACTCTCAAATTTTTTTTTTCAATCTGCAAAAAAAAAAAAAAATTAAATCCCTTTGAAAAAGAAGTAAAGGAAAAAAAATAAAAAAAGTAAGCTTCTATCTGTTATTTGAAGTCCTTATACCGAAAACTTCATCTTATTTATTGAATGACCTTCGTAAGAATCTATACTAGCAATAAAATGCCTGTAAACAGACAGATATGACTTCAGAAGCTAGAAAAATAGGATGAGGTGTAAAACAAGGATGTGTATTTTCACCGAATTTATTCAATCTATACAGCGAAACAATTTTGAGAGAACTAATAATCTTGCAAGGATTAATCAGTGGCGGCTATAATCTTAACAATGTAAAATATGCAGATAGCACAGTAAAAGGAAAATACAAAGTTTTCGACATAATCTAGCGAAGGAAAATGAGAAGAAAGAACTAAGCATAGACTACAAGATGACAGAATGCATGGTCATCAGCAAAAACAGGAGCCAAGAATACAAATTACAGATAGGGAATACTAAAATCAAGCAGGTACAGAAATTTAACTACCACGTGACTGTTCTAACAGAGGACGGAAAGTGTAACACTGAGATCGTATTGGCATGGCCAAATTCTTCTTCTTCTATGTGCCCTTTCCTTTCAGGACGTAGGCGATCATGGCTTTCTACGTCTCCCTATCCCTGGTGGCTCTTAGTATGTTTTCTCTTGTTACACCTCGCAACCCCCGTTCCGTCATCCACCTGATCAGGCCCTTCAAATATGGTATCCTCTGTTTTCCTCTGTCTCTTTTTCCTTCTATCTGGCCTGTCAGTATCAGCTTCTCCAACAGAAGATAGAAATGTTCTTTGAATTTTTTGTGCTTCTCAAAGACAGGCCTTCAGTTTTCATTTGAATATTTCCAGTTTGTCTAAGCTTTACCAACACGAGTCAGAGACATAGAGTAACACGTGGTTTTGAGAGTGGGCGTAGAAATACAACACTGAATTATTTCACATTTCAAAACTCAATTAAATTTTAAATTAGAAATTATTATATTTTAGAAACTGTTTAATAATAATAATAATAATAATAATAATAATAATAATAATAATAATCTAAACTTATTTATAAATGGAACATTGTCTCTGTGTGTATATGTGTGTGTGTATGTGTATGTCCGTTACCTATAGACTCCGAAACGGCTGAACCGATTTTCTTGAAAATTTACACAGTTGTACTATAAGCGTCTGCGAGTGTTCTTAGTTAGGTTTTGTGTCGAGGTACCCCCGATAAATATCGACAAACAATAATAAAAAAAATCGAGTTATAGAAGGAGTGGTCTGATTTAATCAAATTTCATACACTCATAGACAAAGACATAAGAAACGATAGTCAGAAGTTTTAAGGTCGCAGTTCTTACAATAGTGCAGAATATCGATAATATATATATATATATATATATATATATATATATATAGGAAAGGCAAGATGTTTGTGTGTATGTCTGTTTATCTACCTGTATGTCTGTATTTTTTCAGGCATAATTGTAGTTCTTAGTCTCAGCCATGATACCATTTACTCAGAGGACTTATTTAGCCTTCAAAGTTCAGTTTACGACTTAAAAACTTTTTTGATATCGATACCAGGAAATCAAAATTTGACTTACATCCATTCATTCTTCTTTCAGTCTACGGTTTCACTTTAACTGGAAACAACTATTGCTTTTTAGTCTTTCGTGCCAACCTACAAAGAGTCTGAAATCCAGGACCATGGATTAGTTTTAGAACTTTCATGACACCCGAGCAACGCCGGACTATACTGCTAGTAAATCAATAAATTTGAAAGGAAAATATTAAAACAATGCATGCAGCATGGTGAAACGAAGAATTTTTCCCCCTTCTAGTCCAAGCGAAGAAGGACAGAAGTGTTTGCAAAGCTAAGTATAAATATTACTAGTAAACAGAAGATTGAAATTTTCTTTGAATTTTCGTGCTTCTCAAAGACATACCTTCCGTTTTCATTTAGATCATTTCAGTTCGTCTTGGAATTATCTAATGAAAATGGAAGGGCTCTCTTTGAGAAGCACGAAAAATTTAAAGAAAATTTCAATCTTCTGTTTACGGGTAATGTTTATCTATACCTTTGCAAACACTTCTGTCCTTGTTCAGAGATAGGAAAATTTTGTTGGAAACAAAAAAGAGGCACTGAACTTTTACATGATATCTGTACTTCTGTATGGCAGCGAATGTTGGGCGATCTCCTAGAAGATAAAAAAAAACTCGACGAAACAGAAATTTAGTTCTACAGAAGGATGCTGAGCATACCATAGGCATAATAAGTGAGGAAAAACGAGGTTTCTGATAGAATGGAAACAGAAAAGAAACTTTTTTTTATCGTATTATCCCGAGCAAGGCGGTAACGCCACTGATGTGCAGGGGGCTACATAAGAGTAAAAAGATTAAGTAGAAGAGAGTGAAGAGGAAGACGAACCAGTTATAAAGGAGCAAGAGAAGGATGGGAATACAGGTGTGATGACAGTTGCAAAGGTGGAGGGAAAGGAAAGGATATACAGGGTGGTGAAGAAAGAACTAGAGTCAATTGGTTAAGAGATTAGTATTGACATTGCATTTAAATTCCTGAAGGTTGTAGCTGCCAGGAAAGCAAGAATATGGAAGCGAGCTCCACAGGCGGGAAGTGCGAGAAAAGAAGCTGAAGGAGTAGAATTGTCGTCTGCATTTGATTAATCTAACTGTGAATGGGTGGGACCCAGTTGCCAATCTGGTTGCACGAGTAAACACCTGTTGCAGAGGCACCAGTGACTTAAGTTCGTTGGAGTAGAAGCCAAGAAAGTGTTTATAGAACAGACAAAGGGAGGCCACATCTCGTCGGTGGGGAAGTAGCTGGAATCGAGCCGCCAAGTCGGTACCTATCACATTACTGATACTCCTTTGGAACCTGTCAACTTATTCTTATCATCAGGAAGAGGCAGTTGAAATTTCTGGGATACGTAATGAGGAGGCAGGGTTTGGAAAATCTTATACTCACAAGGTGGATAAATGGAAAAGGACAGGTGAAAGCAGCGCGTGACATACTTAAGGTGCTTGAGCAAATAGACGACAGAACAAGGTTTGGTAGAAATAACAGAAAGACGAAAATTGTTTAGAGCTACAAAAGACAGGAAAATGTGGAGAGCCATGATTGTCAACGTCTTGAAGGAACATGGCATAAAAGACGAAAGATAACGTAATTGTGGAGCCACTCTAATACGTAGTCATCCTCCCTCGTCTTGAACATTATTTGTGTTACATTTTATCGACATTTACATAAGCTGAAGTAAACTTATTTAAAATACTTTAAATAACTTGAATAGTTATTATAGATACATTTATACTATTTTATTGTTTATTGCAGACTAAATTAGCATATATTTCAACATAACCATAGTAAAAAAAAAAAATTATTATTTGTCTATACATTTGAGATGAGGTAGTATTTACATTATTTACACCGGGGAGCCGATTTCGAATTCCAGTTGAATTCATTGTATTCACTTACGCGCAAATACCCTTGGGAAAGGTATTAATCCGTCTATTCCTTCCAGTTATGGGTTAAATAACAGGACAGATTGGGTTCTATAGCCTTGGTCAGCAACCAGTCTACCGCAGAAAGCAATGGCAACTTAGTGCGGGATAATCTTCTGCCCAGTCAGTCATGTCTCTTTCGAGATATGATCGCCCAAGCGTGTTTCACGTATGGCACTGAACTGACTGACACTGTCCGGACTGTTGTCCTCGTCTTTATTGCCATCATGTTTACGATGAAAAATACAAATGAAAAGTACACGAATACTTAGCGTCAAGAAGAGACAGCTGAAGTTTCTGAGACACGTAATGAGAAAGGAGGGCTTGGTGAATCTAATACTCGTGGGACAGAAAAATGGAAAGACAAAGGAAAGTAACGCGAGATATCTAAACTTATTTTTGAATGGAACTTTGTCTGTGTGTGTGTGTGTGTGTGTGTGTGTGTGTGTGTGTGTGTGTGTCCGTTACCTATAGACTCCGAAACAGCTAAACTGAATTTCTTGAGAATTTACACAGTTGTACTATAAGTGTCTGCGAGTGTTCTTTGCTAGGTTTTGTGTCGAGGTATCCCCGATAAAAATCGATAATCGATCAAATTGGGTTATAGAAGGAGTGGTCCAATTTTAATCAAATTTGATACACTCATAGACAAAGACATAAGAAACGATATTCAGAAGTTACAAGGTTGCAGTTCTTACAATAGTGCAGAAAATCGATAATATATATATATGAGGCAAGATGTTTGTGTGTGTGTCTGTTTATTTGCCTGTATGCCCTTTATATAAATCCACAATTTTTATCCGATTCTCACCAAACTTCACACAAATATTATTTAGGGTGAGTCTGAGCCTGCAGGACCATGAATTAGTTTTAAATCTTTCATTACATCCGAGCAACGCCGGGCTATACTGGTAGTATTTGATAGTCTTGAGCAGGTGGATGGCGGAGCGGGACTTGGGAGAGATACCAAGAGGTAAAGTGTTGAGAGCGACAAAAGAAAGGGGCAAAAAGAAGTCTGTAATCGCTTACGTCTTCATGACGCAAATTTACCAAAGAAGACTCAGATTTTAGTGTGTTTTTTTTTTCTTTATATTGCCAGTTTAATAAATTACTTTCTCATTTAATCAAAATTTTATTATTTTTTCTACTCTATTATGATAAAGAACGTTTGCATGCGATGTAACTGACACATTCACAAATGACAACTTCACACCCCACCATTCGTCGCGTTTCATTTTTTAGTGGTATGAGGAGTAAAGCATCACCTCACCAACAAATTTTAGCCCATACTGTCGTACAGGTTTGATTCGCTGTGATTTCACACTGTCACCGTTGAAATGGAGATTCAGACCGTGTATGCGATTAAGGAGAACGTGATACTACAGCCAATGGCCATCCAGAAAGTAAACATTACTGGCTGTTTTGAAAAGAGGAAACGTGATGTTAGTGTAACTGCTTCGGTACTTTATAGAGAGTCAAATATTGGATCTCAAGAGACATCTGCAGCCACCGCAAGGTAGGATAGATTATGGAGATCTCTGGCTTTTCTTTGGGCTCTATTCGTCTCTTATATTTGCCTTCTAGTTTTTTTGAAGGATCTTGTTTTTTCGTGGACTACTCTTCTCCAAATGGTTCTTTCTGCAGTTACTAATTTACTAGATCGATTTCAGTCCTTGCTTACGGTCATATCACGCTGAATACACCGGTTCTCGTTCGATTACCGAAGTTAAGCAACGTTGTGCCTGGTCAGTACTTAGATGGGTGACCGCTTGGAAATACCAGGCACTGTAAGCGTTTATGTGCGTTGTGGGGCAGTGGATGTCGGCTCGGAAATAGAAATCGGTGCGCCGATTTCGAATTCCAGTTGAATGTCCTGCATTCACTTATACGCTAGTACCTTTCCCAAAGGTATTAATCGGTCCCTTCCCTCCAGTCATGGGTAAAATAACAGGGTAGGACTTGGGACCCAGCCCTTAAACAAATCCCAATGAAAGTTTCTCCGTCGAGGAGGAAGCTGGCTCAACCCACAAATCCCAATGAAAGTTTCTCCGTCGAGGAGGAAGCTGGCTCAACCCACCTAGCGTGCATGCGGCTTGGACACACATTACAGTCCTCAGGTATTTCTCAGTTTATCTTTAAATTAACAACGTAGGGCCCCACGCTAGATGCTAGTTTTTGAGAAGAGAATTTCTATAGGTAGATGGATGTATAGCATTTGGGCAAGGTATCCGGTCGATCTGAAGTCGGTAGTGAGTCATAATGGTTTCTAGGATCTCCATCTTTGCGCGGAGGCAAACATCGTTGTTTTGTTCGTGATCCGCTTTTGTCAGGATTTGTCGAAGTTTCATTTAATGGAGTCTTTCAAGTTTACGGATACTTCTTTTGTAGAATTCCAAGGCCTCACGAGAGTCGAGATTGTAACAGCTCGGTAGACCTTGAGCTTGGGGTCTTGTGTCAGCCCAGAATTGCCGGAGACCCTTTTGATCAGATTCCGGTATTCTGCGCGGGTGAGTTAGATTCGCTTATCGACGACTTTTTTCAGCGGATTCATTTGATGTTAGTACACTAACTTCAGCTGACACCATCCTCTCATTTCACACAAAAGGAAACCTTTATAAGCACCCCAATACTTGGCAATGTGTTCTGCCAAAGATGACCGATTTGAAAAAAAAAACTATGGACACACTATTATCTGTAGTGTATTTATTTATTTGGCTAATCTTCAAAAGTTGGATACTTTCCAGACAGATAACATATCCCTCCCTCACCAATTCTTATTTTTTTCTTTTTTCTCTTTCTCCCTAACCCCATTTTTTCTCTTCTCTCATTTTTACTCTTCTTTGTAATTTCCTCGTCGATTTTTCTTGACTATTCTCTCTCCATCTTATTTGACACGTCTTGCTCTTCTATTAGTTTCTCGCCCTTTTTCTAATATTCGGATATTCCATTTTCTTTCTATTTATTTTTAAAATTTCTCTTAGCGAGCAAAACTAAACATCTGATCTCATCCGGAAAAAGACAGCTAAAATTTGACATGGCGGAAAACTCATGAGTTTGCAACAAGGAATTATGGGATGGTAAAACAAAATGGCGGCTGGTGATAGGAAAATAAGAAATATCTGTGAAGAAAACCAAACTAGAGAGAGAGAGAGAGAGAGAGAGAGAGAGAGAGAGAGAGAGAGAGAGAGAGTTGGGGCGATGCCCAAGAAGAAAAGTTGCGAAATCAATCAGGTGGAAAATATCGCAGAAGAACACGACTGCTGTTTTTGTTGTCTTTTTTGTTGTCGCTGTTGTTCTCATCATTATGCTTCCTCCTACCGAATAACTGTTTCAACGGATGACTGTTTCATTCTAATGGAATAAATCAAACACAAATGCCGATATTTGGGAGGGAATTTAAAAAAAAAAGAAACAGATAATAATCAGATCATCCACAAGAAAGATAATCCTAATCTGACTCGTTTTTTATAATGTGTTCCCTTTTCTACTTTTTCTACCATTTTCTTTTTTCGCACGTCTCTATTATTATTGATATATATATATATATATATATATATATATATATATATATATATATATCCGCAGACAGATCTGTTTTGCTGTATCACAGCTCATCAGTAAGGTTAGACTTCGATTGCTTTTAACCCAGGATTGAAACCTGACCTAATTAGTGTCAGTCGGCGATTCATATGATTTAAACAAAAAGGTATATATATATATATATATATATATATATATATATATATATATACCTTTTTTTTAATTATATTGTTCATCAGCTCTCTTTTTAATTCATTTTCTCTCTCTTTGTCTCTCTTCCTCAAATACATACCAACTCAATTTTGAGTTTCTCTTCCCCCCCTCTCTCTCTCAAATTGTGTGTGTGTGCGTGTGTGTGTGTGTTCTGTATTTTTCTATACTTCTGAAATAAGGTAGTATTTACATTATTTACATCGTTCGGACTATTGTCCTCATCTTTATTGACATTTACGATGTTTCGGTCTTGTCCTAAAGGACACATGGCCCAGTGGGCATAGACGTTGGTTACTTTAAGTGACTTAACCTAAAAGAGTTGTGAGTGAATTCAATACCTGGCTACAGCAGTGGTAGACAGTCGAGTTCAAGGGAGATAACTACATGGAATCCCTAAGAGTCATTGCACATGGAACGAGAATAATCTAACCCAGTCATCGAAAAAAAAGGTTCGGTTCATAATTGCTGAAGAAGGCTGGAGCGTACAACAGTCGAAACGTCGTAAAAGTGGGAATAAAGACGAAGATAACAGTCCGAACAATGTAAATACTGTGTATGTTCTGATCACATTTTGAAACATCTCTCTGCGTATGTTTCATGTAGGGAATAGGTGGGTTTTGGTCTCTGGAATTGATGCAAATGTGGACAAGCAGGGAAAGATAGGTAAAAATTATCAGAATTATATATACATTTGTGTGTGTGTGTGTGTGTGTGTGTGTGTGCGTGTGTGTGTGTGTGTGTGTGTGTGTGCTCGCTAACATATAATAGCTGACATGTATCTCACCTCGTCGAGAAAGCTGAAACTTAAACATACTCGTCAAAATCGAAAAAGCTTCATCTAAATTCCGTCACTTAAGTTTTTTATGTGTATTTAATCGAATACCCCTTTCACTAAATCGTTATTAAGGCCACCTAAATGCCTGATGCGTTGTGGCACATTGGATTTCGGCTCGGAACGAGAAATCGGGGAGCCGAGTTCGAATTCCAGCCGAATTCATTGCATTCACTTACTTGGGAAAGGTATTAATCCGTCTCTTCCTTCCAGTTATGGGTTAAATAACAGGACAGATTGGGTTCTATAGCCTTGGTCGGCAACCAGTCTACCACAGAAAGCAATGGCAACCTACTGCGGGATAATCTTCTGCCCAGTCAGTCATGTCTCTTTCGAGACATGATCGCCCAAGCGTGTATCACGTATGGCACTTAACTGAAATGCCTGGTATTTGTAAAAGTGTTTTACTTCTCTAACGTTAGCATTCGTTTTTTTGTTTTTTTTTTACAAATTACCTCACTTGTACCTCACTTTTACAAAGTATCTCACTTGTTTTCCTGCACTGAATCTTTACCCGGTGTTTAATACTAGAAAGCTTTTTGATTTCTTTAGCAACGGTATTGTTCCTTCTCCCCTATTTACACTATTTACATTGTTTGGACTAATTTCAGTTTACGAAACTATTTAAAAGCTATAACATCTAGAATATAAAAAAAAATATTGCTTTATAAAAATAAGTAAACAGAAATTAACACAAACACGTAATCAACATGAAATACAAATAAAAACATTATTTTCCTTGCTTTGCATCCTGCAAAGTCAAATTGTCATATTGATAGCCTTGCTACAATCTCCAAGAATTTAAATGTAAAGTCAATAGTCATCTCCTATCTCACTAACTTGCACCCTCTCTCTCTCTCTCTCTCATGTTCTTTTCTCCGTCCACTCTACTCTTATCAGTATTCTCATCCTTCTCTTATCCACTTCCTGACACCCCCTATAACCTGTCACTCTTTATGAACTTTCCTCCTATTTAACCCCCTGCACAACAGTGGCAGCAAAATGCCTTGCTTGGGACGATATGATTATAAAAACGAAGATAGATAGATAGATAGATAGATAGATAGATAGATAGATAGATAGATAGATGAAGAAAGATAGATAGATAGATAGATAGATAGATAGATAGATAGATAGATAGAATCTCCAAAAATTTAAATGTAAAGTCAATAGACATCTGCTATCTCACTAACTTGAACCCTTTCTCTCATGCTCCTTTCTCCGTTCACTCAACTCTTATCAGTATTCTTTTCCTTCTCTTATCCACTTCCTGACACCCTCTGTAACCTGTCTCTCTTTCTCATAACTTTCCTTTTATGTAATCTCCTGCACAACAGTGGCAGTAAAATGCCTTGTTTGGGGCGATACGGTTATAAAAAAAAATTCATTTAAAAAAAAAGGTTACTATTTTGCCCATCTTATTTTATTTCTTGTAATACCGCTTTATTGTGTAAACTTTTAATGTTGTGGTGTGTTAAACTGTACTTAGTAGTATTCACAAAGCCTTTAGTACATCAAGATCACTACTGCAGTTGGTACTTTATGTAGATCTTTTATAGTCCCCTTCTATATGTAAATTAGGCAACCTATCAAATGCAAATATAGGGTGCCCGATAATAATGGAACACGGCAAGTATCTTGGATTATAAAAATGAAATAGGGTACCAAACAAATTTATTACAATAACTGATATACAACAAGTTCAGTATATTATCTAAGATTTTGCTATTCCTCCAGTATATCTGATATCTTTTTTTTTTACTGACGGTAGACCCTCATAAAGTCTGTGTTTGAAATAAGAGTACAAGTTCGTGCATGTTCTCTTCGCCGTGGTGACCACCTCAGGGATGTAATACTCAAATCTTAGATAATATGTTGAACTTTTGTATATCAGTCATGCTAAAAATATACTTGGTACTCTATGCCAGTTTTACACATCAATACACTTGTATTAAAATGAGCACCATCATTATAGGACGCCCCATATATCAATATATCTAAAAATGCTCATTGATTCGGATCTGCTGTAAAACTGGCCATTAAAGAGGATTTCCACCATATTTCTTTTTTGATAGCAAATTTCATTGTTTTTTTAATCTAATGTTTTGTACTACTAAGAAATTGTTTAAATCGCTCGTGGGCGATCATGTCTGTCAATAATTTCCTGATATTTGCACCTTTTAATAAACTTTTGTCTTTTTGCTATCTCAATTAATCTCTGTTCTGCCAACATGCCCGTTAGATAGGTCATACGCTACTTTTCTCTGTCTCTCTTGCCTTCAACATGTCCTGCGAGTGTCAAATTTTCTAAACTCTCTTTCCTCATATGCCTCAGAAATTTCAACTTTCTCTTTCTTATTCTAAGTATGTGTGTCCTTTTTTGTTTCCATTTACTCTAAAACTTCGTTATTGTTCACATTTTCAGGTATTCTCAGCATCCTTCTGTAGAACCATATTTCTGGTGCCTCACGTCTCTTCTTCATTTGTGATAAGATGGTCCAGCATTCATTGCCATATAGGAGGAATGATATAACATAACAGTTCAGTATTATTTTCTTTGCTTCTAACAAAATTTTTATGTTACTTAATACTTTGCTTAGCTCTTGGAAGGCATCTTTCGCTATCCCAATGCGCCTTTGGATTTCGGTATCGCTTTCTCTGTCCTCTGTGAAAACACTTCCTAGATATATAAATTTTTGTACTTGCTTGATTTTGGCTTCTCAAATTTGTCATTTCTATTTTGGGCTGTTTTTTTTTTAAATTTTTATTTATTTATTTATTTTGCTCACAGCCATATATTTTGTCTTCTTCGAATGGATGCTTAGTCCTTTCTTCTCGCTTTCCTTTAATACTTTCTCTAGTAGTACCAGTAGTTTCTTTTCTGTGTCCGCTATTGACACCGTACTTATAGCGTGAAATTGAGTTTTTGCACACAATTCTTTTGAAATAACAATTTCTATTAAGTGGCGTGTCTCTTCACGACCTGAGTAATCATAGTTCTCCACAAATCCCTACCTTCGTTGTTCTGTGCAATGTTTATCGCCTCATAATTTCTTTCAGTTCGTGTTTTGCCATCCCCACAAGATCATTAGTTATGCTGCTCGTTATTTCTCCGTCCGTCTTGCCTTCAATGTGCCCTGTCAGTGCCAAATTCTCCAAATCATCTTTCATTATATTTCAGAAATTTCATCTGATTCTAATTACATGTGCATGTTTAGCGTTCATCTTAAAATTTCCGCGCTGCTCACATACTCGGCTTATGGTGTTCTCAGAATCCGTTTGTAGAACTATATCAGTGCCATACGTGATACATGCTTGGACGATCATGTCCCGAAGGACAGATGACTAACAGGGCAGAAGATTTTCCCACAGTAGGTTGTCATTTTGCGGTATACTGGTGGACAACTAAATCTATAGAACCCAATCTGTCTTGATATTTAACCCATAGCAGGAGGGGAAATCGGCGGATTAATACTTTTTCCAAAAATATTTGCGCGTAAGTAAATGCAACGAATTCACTTAGAATTCGAACTCGGCTCCCCGATTTCTCGTTCCGAGCCGATATCCACTGCACCATAACGCACATAATTATTTCATCAGCAGTGATCCCTTCCTTAGTTTCACCAGTTCTAACCTTCACGGCAAAGACCCGCCAGTCAATGCACATTGTAGCGAACCACACTCATTCTCTTTTGTATTCCATTAGTGAGATGCAAGTCCCACTTGAGCAGCTTCTTCCCATGTTCTGTGGAACCAAGAGAATGCTTCACTGATCACTCCAATCTTAACCTGTTCATGTCGATGTCGTCATTACTTTTTGCGGTACACTGGTGGACAATCAAATCTATAGAACCCAATCTGTGCTATTATTTAACATATAGCTGGAAGGAAATGGCTGATTAACACCTTTCCAAGGGGTATTTACGCGTAAGTGAATGCAACGAATTCAACTGGATTCGAACTCAGCTCTCAATTTCTCGTTCCGAACCGATGTCCACTTCCCCTCAACGCTCATCTGTGAGAAAATTTTTCAACTTTTAATGCCGTAGCTCTTTTTCTTTGTTTCTGAAGATGTTTTAATGTTACTTAATATTTTGCTTAGCTTTTGGGAGAGGCATTTTGCTATTTCAGTGCACCGTCGGATTTAGTTTCACATTCGGCATCGTTTAAGACACTTGCCCGATAGTTAACTCCCTGCACTTGTTTGATTTTGACGTCCCCTAATCGTTAACGCGTATCTTGTGATGGACCTTTTGCTAACGACTATGCATTTTCGATGGATAGTCCTCTATTCTCGTACTCTTTTATGACTTTTTTTAGCAGCTCTTGCAGTTTTTCTTGTATCTGCCATTAACACGTTTTCATCTACCCATATTTGAAAGCAACAATTTTTTTTTAATCTTTCACTCCAAGCAAGGCATTCCACTGCCACTATTGCACAGGGGGTTACATAGGAGAAGGTGGTGAGAAAGAGTGGTTAGATATAGGAAATGTCAGAAGGAGGGTGATAGACGGGTAGGGATGTAGATGGGAAGAGTGTTTAAGAGAATAGATGCGAGTTAGTGTGTTAGGAGGTGTCTATTGACCTTACATTTAAACTCCTGGAGATTGTAGCTGTCGAGGAAGCAAGTATATAGAAAGGAATTCCACAGGGGGGAAGTACGAGAAAAGAAGCTGTTGGGGTAGAAATTGCGGTTACATTTTATCGGTTTAACTGTAAAAGGGTGGGAGCTAGTTGCTAATTTAGTATCTCGTACAAATTCGTACCTAGGGGTCACCAGTGATCTAAGTTCATCGGAAAGTATTTATAGAAAAGGTACAGGGAAGCTACGTGACGCCGGTGAGAGAGTGACTGCAGCCGGTCTTCCAAGTCGATATCGATCACATTACAGATTCTCCGTTGTATTTTGTCAAGAACCCCGAGGAGAATAGCAGGGGCACCCGACTAGAGGGCAAGAGAAAGAGCACTTCTACTCAGAATCAGAAAACTAAAACAGCTGACATTCATAATAAAGAAGAAAGGCTTAAAAACTCAACACTCACGGTGCAGACTAGGGATAATATAGAAAGGGAAAGACTGCGAGCCACAATCTAATGAGCTTGTGTGAATGGATCTCGAATGAAGCGTTGGAGCCTTAGCGAAGAGAGAGAAAAATTGCTAAGAACCATACAAGATAGGAAGTTACGGAGAGTTATGCTCGCCTATGTCCTGAAGGGACGCGGCACATATCTTATGTTCTTAAGACTGTGTTCACTAATAATAAATTCTGTTAAAACTTGTAGTTTTCTTAGGATTGCCTCGCTTATTAAGCAAGTAATAGAAATGGGCAAAAACAAGGAGCAATCTTCTCATAGCAGAGATAGAATATCAGTAAAGTATCTTACGATTTACAAGAACATTAAATAATCTGGATTTGATTCATAGGTAATATTACTCTACTGTTTTTAAGATAAAAATACTTCCTTCCAACCATCAGAACATTTCCTTCATGTAACTCAAATTATAGGCATGAAAAAATTGCTATAAATCCGTGATCAAAACAAATTTAAAGTTAAACGTATCAGACTTATTTCCCATTCTACAAACCCTTTCCCCATAATTACAAAGTTTCAAGCCAATAGTTATTTCCATGACAAATGTTCAGATGAGTTCCAGTCTTTAGTTCCGCCTGTTCAAACCTTTACAGCTAAGATTCACTATGCTACGTCCATAGAGCCGAAGCACCCATATTTCCTCCATATTCTGAGCGTAAGGAAGAAGTTCTACCTAGGCGGAATTTGCCCTCGAGAACTACGACTTTGTGGTCGAAAAACTCCCGCATATGTGTTTTTCTGAAAGCTACAATCTTAACCTAAGTCAAAGGTCAATCGTTATCTATGCTGCTTATTGTCATAACTTTCACTTCTAATTCCTCTAACTACCACATTCGGTAAGCCTCTACTATCAGCGAGATCTTTAGTCCTAAACTGAGTTAACTTTAGTATCCTCTCTATTATAATAAAGATCGTATCGTTTGTATATATATATTCTCTCGGTGACTGACGTGTGTATACACCGCTTATATATAACACGCTAAAATTTCCCTTCTCTGATTCCATGAACCTATGGCTTAGTGGTTAACGACTCCTACTGACACAAAATCGGTCGAGTTTCCATCCCGGCCAGAAGCAAGTGGATGTGTAGCTACACTGATGAGCTGTGATACAGCGAAACAGGATTATATATATATATATATATATATATATATATATATTGTCATCCGCAGACAGATCTGTTTCGCTGCATCACAGCTCATCAGTACGGTTAGACTCCGATTGCTTTTTAACCCAAGATTGAAACCCGACCGAATTGGCGTCAGTCGGCGATTCTACCTCTGGGCTATGGGCGTTCGGTAGGAGAAAGCAGACTTTTTAGCGCGCATATTATCATTATATATCCTTGATATCATGCTCATGGAGAGAGAGAGAGAGAGACAGAGAGAGAGAGACAGAGAGAGACAACGGCTAGGTAGCGTCGGCTCAGTTCATTCTCTTCATTTTCACTTATTTAATCTCTTGCCGCTTGTTCGCTGTTTAACAGTGCTAATATATATATATATATATATATATATATATATATATATATATATAAATTCAAGGTACGAAAGTATAGCAATTTTAAACATTGTATATTAGTAACTATACTATCTTGATAATTTACTTTAACTATATAATCTTCCTGATCTTATTTTATCTTTATGTTCTATTACGATTTTTTATCTATTTATTGCCTTAAGTATTTTTATTGCACTTGATAATTAATGTTAGTATGTTTAGCCATGTATTAGCTTATTATATTTTCATTTTTACAGATTTTTAGTTATTTTATGTTTATTATTATTTAATTATTATTATTTTGTTATATATTGTATATGTGTATTTACACTCTGGGGAAATGGTAGGTTTTAAAGACAGTAGCTTCTCACCGCTATTTACGCATCGATTTTCATCAATAAATTGAACACACGTGGCTACTGGTGTTTTTTTACATTGTGTATATAACACGCTAAAATCTGCCCTCTCCCACCATGCGCCGATAGCTTAGAGCTAGAAATTCCGACTGATGTCTGAACATCCATCGGATGTCTGGCCGTACTCATGAAGCAAAAACGGGACTGTATACCCTTAACTATATATATATATATATATATATATATATATATATATATATTTTAATTCAGATACTTCAATCCAAGGGGAAAAAGCAGGAAGGTAAATTCCAAAAACCTGATCCTAATTAATATTAAAAATTTTATTTTAATATTAACAAATGATACAGGAAGAGAGCTCCATGTAATAAAATATTACAGAGCAAATATAAATTAAAAAAGGATTAATTCAATGATGTTGAATGGCCATTTCGATATGAAGATCCCCACGGGGGATAACACATCACCTCAGCAACAGAAAAATCCTTTCAGAAACTGGAGAAAAATTAGTCTACTTTTCTTTTTAAATAGATTTGCAAATAAATTAAAAAAGAAAATAAAAAGGAAAAATAAAGGAAAAGAAAAAGATAAAATCAAATCAAATCAAATAAACAAGAAAAGAAAAAATTGACATCGTCTTGGTTCGCAAAAGAAGGAAAGAGAATTGTAACTAAAAATTAACAGACAGCCGTGATAAATCGACGTAAGGTTAAGCAACACGGAAAAAAGGTGGGAGATAAGAGAGATAAAGGAAGGAAGGAAGGGAGGGAGGGAAAAAGAAAAGAAAAGAAAGAAATTTTTTTTTTAAATATTACAGACGCTGGACATATTCAAAAACCTAATTTCCCAAAAACGTTGAAGTATTAGAAAAAGGCCTTTACTTAAAAAGGCATAATTATTTTTAAAGGGAATAAAAAGATATAGGAATTAAAATAAAATTATTTTTAAAAAGTTAGGTCATTTGAATTAAACTAAATAAAGACATCGCTAGGTAAAAAAAATATATATATCCCTCCTGTCACGCTCAGTGGTTTGTATTATTTTTTATATGTCTTAAGGTAAGATACTCAATGGTAGGTACATCAATATGTTGCCGTCATTTTAGACGCTATATGGATACAAATATTGTGCCGTCATTTTTGACGACACGGGCCCACTCGCAAAATAAAAAATATTTTCCCTAAACACTAAAGTCTTTTCTATCCTTCCTATCCTCATAATCTTCCCTTCTTTTTACATTCTCTTACATTCATAATACACACCTCATTCAACAACCCATAACATTAAGCGGTGAGTTGGCCTTGTACTGGATGAACTTGTGTATGAAAAGAACAACAATTATGAAGTCAAAAATGCATTAAAGGAAATAAAATTAATATTAAATATATAACAAAATACAAAACATCAGATCAGATTTCCTTTTTTAATTATAGGAAAAAGCGTAAATAAAATTAAATTAGCAGAAAATATGACGGAGAGATTTCATAGATTTTTTTTGTTAATTAATATATTTTTTTGTTAATTAATATTGTCACGAGGGAGACGTACTAACCTTATTCCAGAAAACCTTTGATTTGCGCTGAAAAATTGTTTAAATTCATAACAAATGAGAAAAAAATCATTAATTTTTACAATGAACCAAGAACTTGTTCTGTGAACTTCTGTAATTTTAATAACCTTTTCACACGAACCGCTACAAACCTGTTAGATTGGCCTTGTGCCATACCACGCTAAATTTAGTAACTATATTTGTCGAGTGACTCCTAGTGTAGTACTGGCTTACTGCAAACCTCGCAAACTATGATTTCATGGTTTTCGGTTAAAAGGCGGTAAATTAAAAAAAGAAATTTGTTTAGCTACGATGATTCATACAGAAACTGAGCAATTATCGTAGATTTTCGAAATGTTTTCCTGAATGTTCAAAACAACGTTGTAAGCGTTGCAACCAGGAGGCAGTAGCTTTATTTAAGGTCAGGAATGTTCAAGAAATCTATCCAAGGTTATTCAAGGTCAATTATTCTTGAAAGATAAAACAGTAATAATAAATTTGCCACTTTTTTATTGGATCCTCTATACGATGCTGGATCGATAATGTCCACTAACAAAAATTCTGAACACCCAGAAAGCAATCATCCGTTTTATTATATAGCGGCTCACTACTTGATTCTAAGCGCTCTTTTTTTTATTAATGTAGCTAGCTAATCCCTGTTACAGACGTCCGCTCAGACACATTTGTATTTTTTCGACACCCACACAGCCAACCTCTAGTTTATATTTAAACTGATCAGAATTTAGTTACAATTTCTGGGAGAAAGTGCAAAAACTAGCTTGATCAGGTATTGTCATTAATTTCGAACCCTCGGTCATGATGTCTTGGGACTTCATGCTAGCCCAACCATCGATGACTTCTGAACAGTTCCGTCTACCCAATTTCACTCACAACGTGTGAATCAACCTGTGCTACGGTCTTCAAACACTTACCACACATTGCTATCTCACAGGTAGATGTTATCAAGGTTAAATCCTTGATAAATCGGCTATAATGAAATTCGAACTCTGTTCTTATGGTTTGAACACTAACGTTTTGGCCGATTTACCACACGTCTGTGATTCAATAGAACAACAATTAATTATGAAGAAAAACATGACCAAAATAGTAGATACTATTCTTAAATTGTACTTTAACATGCACTTTAAAATATTGATTTTTTTTTTTGGTGTGAGTGTGGGGGGGGGGGTACTGCTCGTGATAATCACATAAAATAGAAAGGTCTAGCATGGACTCCAAATCAGGAGTATCTATGAACATTTCCATGCAAACTATGAAATAAAAATGTCAAAATCAAACGAATACAGAAAGTTAAATATCTGGGAAATTTATTAACATAGGATAGAAAAAGTGATATCAATATCCAAAGGTGCATTGGAATAGAAAAAAAGATGTTTTTCAAAACTTAAAAAAAGTACTAAGAAACAGGAAAATCTTTTGAAACATAAAGAAAAGAGTACAGCAGTGAATGTTGGAGAATTTCCTTCCAGATGAAAAAAAGACTAGAGGCAACAGAAATGTGAACGCACAGAAGGATGCTGAGAATACCATGAACTACCAAGGAAGTATTAAGGAAAATAGAAACAAAACAGATATATACTCAGAATCAGATAGAGACAGTTGAAAAATTTGGGGCACATCAAGAGAGCTTAGAGAATTCGACACTCTCAGCACACGTCGAAGGCAAAAGAGGCAACAGGTCACCTACCTGACGAGCTTACGTTAATGAATGATAGAATGGAGAAGTGGAATGGTAAAAAGACAAACATTACTAAAAGCTACAAAGTACAGGAAGTTGTGAAGAGCCATGATCGTCCAAGTTCTGAAAGGAGACGGTACTGGGAAGAATAACGGTGATTAATCAGGTTTACGAATAGGATGGGAACAAAAATATAAATTGGCAGTATCTATGAAAGTTTAAGTACAAACTATGAAATGGGGATGTCAAAATCAAGCAAGTGCAGATATTACGCAACAGTTCTGCACTTTTCTTTGCTTTTAACGAAATTTTTCCTGTTTCTTGATCATTTGTTTAGCTTTGCAAAAACATCTTTTTTATCATTCGTACGTACGAAATTTTCCTGTTTCTTAGTATTTTTGTTCCTGGGGATGACGGTAAACTGCATCAAGCAGCAAGGCCTCTGATTGAGAGGTTGTGAGGAGCATGGAACCACCTCTTAATTGCTGTTGTTCCCAGGTCCACTCTGACCCGGAGTGGCAGCACCTGTTAGGGTCCCAACTATGGGTAAATAGCTAACCCCAAACTGGGGTCAAAATACTATGAAAGTTTAAAAATACTTTTATAGAAATATAATATATATAAAAATACTTTTATAGAAAAATATACACTTTTTGATGAAAAACATTACCAACAACTTTTTTTTCTTAAGAAAAAAATTACCAGCAATTCATTTTTTAATACGAAACTAGAAGACATCTTCAGTTTTCTAAATATAAAATAAAAAAACTTTTTTCGTCAAAATCTGACTAAATCAACTTTCTTACTATAACCGAACATTAAAAAATATCTTTAAACTCTAATTTTTCGGCATGAAATAACCCACAGAGGTGTTGATATGCCGTTAAACAAAACTCAAATCGAAATTCTTATTATTTTTCTTAAATTTTGGAAAACATCTTTTTTCTATTCCAATGCGCCTTTGGATATTGATGTTACTTTTTCTATCCTATGTTAATAAATTTCCCAGAAGGTTGAATATCTGGGAAATGTTTTAACAGAATTAGACGGATAATGTGACACTCAAATCCGAACGTACGTATGAATGATAAAAAAAATGTCTTTGCAAAGCTAAACAAATGATCAAGAAACAGGAAAATTTTCGTTAAAAGCAAAGTGCCGAACTGCTACGTAATATCAATCCTCCTATTTGGTAGTGAATGCTGGACAATTTTCTCACAAAGAGGAGATGACAAAACAGAGATGCAGTCCTACACAAGATGTTGAGAATACCTTGGACGGTATATGTTATCGGTATATGATGTCGCTCTATTAAATAGTCTATGAGTTGACCCTTTATTTAGGCATGGCAACTCAAAGGTGAAAGTCTTATCTATCGCCAATCAGTCTCAAATAAATTAACTTTTCTTAACGTTGTGGGGTCTCCCCTTATTCCAGTATAATAGACTCGTCTAGAGTACGCATATACTCCTGCATAGAAGCAAGACACCAGATAACGTCAGACATCGAAAGATCCGCGAGATACCGAACGATACCGAAAGATACCGAGAGATACAGCGTCAGTAGTTCATAGTAGCTCTGAGCTCCACTCAGCAGAATATTATCATACAGCAACCGTCAGCTTCCGACGTGGACATACTAATTCTACTACGGATTCACTTCAGATACATTGTATATATCCGTCTTACTAACTGTATTCCTGGATTACTAACCTGCGTTCAAGTTTGTATCTTTTACGTTTAATATATTTATTTTCTATCTCAAATTCTGTTTGTTGTTTCTTTATTTTGTGCGGTTCCCATTCTCGGGATCCACAACACTTAATGACTTTTTTTCCAAGTTACGCTCGGAGCAGAGATGAATGTAAGATCGAGGAAAGAGGGACCGTTTGGCCTGCTAGGAATCCATACCGGTCAGCGCTACGAGAAGGAAAGCGTATTTGACTCTCTTCGCGTTGTCCATTTTTCCGACCCGTCCATTGTTGAAGTATATGTATAAACCAAATTATATTTTTCCAACAACGGAGTCACTCTTGATCTGCTCCTGACCACAGCAATCACTAAAGAAGAATGAATAAACCCAACCAATGTGTAACGCTACACATGTGACCAACGAGGAAGTGTTAAAGAAATGGGGGAAAAAGAAGAATACGTGTGCTCAGAATATGAATGAGACAGGTGACACTTCTAGGACAGATAATGAAGAAAGAAGGCTGGAGAATTTGACACTCACATAACATATTGAAAGCAAGAGAGACAGAAGAAAGCAACAAATATTAAATAAGCTTTTGTAAATCAGTCAGTCAGTTAAGTGCCATACATGATACACGCGTGGGCGATCATGTATCGAAAGAGACATGACGAATAAGAAAATGGGGAGAGCTGTGATCACCAAGGAAACACGCTACATAGATAAAAGGAAGCGATAACAACGCTAACAGTGTTGCAATGTTTGATAAAACCAGTCAGTTAAGCGCCATACTAAGGAGCCTTTTCATTGTTCAATTTATTTATCTCCTATACTAAATTTGTTATAAAGTATTGAAGGGATTATGTTTTACCAAGTGAAGAAATATATCTTATTTATACGTGGGTTAGTAAATAATATTAAGACGAGTCACTATGTAACGTTAAGCCGGAATGGATAAATTAAATAAAGGAAGAAAGGAACGCATTTTTTCAAAAAGACTTTTATGACATACACAAATAATATACATATGAAAGTTTTTTTTTTATCGATGCTCGTATTTAAGTAGATATTCTGTTTTTAATTAAACAGTATTATATATTTATACCTACTGGCCTGGTTATTTACGATAAATTGTTATTACGAAAATGTGTGCTATTCGGCAGGATTCGAACCAGCGACCCCTATCTACATAGGGGAAGCTACCATTTGATCTGGTAACGTCTTAGACCGCTCGACCACGAATGGCCTACTGTCTAAACGAGGTTTTAATCAAGCCTATATAACACAATTTTCGATTTATCGTAACAACCATATCTGCTCTGAAATGTAGCGTAATGTCAACAAATGTAAACATGTTACGGAAATTAATGAATTTTTAACGAAACTTGGTTATAAACAACCGACAATTTGAAATATTTGTTCGTATATATATATATATATATATATATATATATATATATATATATATATATATATATATATACAAACAAAGATTTGTACCCACAGAAAGAACTAATTGCTTTAAACAAAATGGACGTCATTATAATAACCTAACCTGAGGAACCTTTCTGGAGTCAACTATTGGTCAACACTTGCTAGACAATCAAGTATATGCCTCTCATTACGAGGACACATGGTTTTGTGTCCTGCACAGTGCTCGCACAGCTCATCACTTACGTATTTTAGAAGATGTTTGTCTCAAAATCCATCAACTGAGCCTGTGTAGGCAGAAAGAGCGATTTCTTCGCTCCTTGCCGTTACTGGAGGATTTGTGAGTGTTACATTTTTTCCATTTTATCACTCTTATGGAGTTGTGTGTTTACACCTGCCTTACATTTTAATTATTTGATTAAAATTGACTTTTACACAAGCTCCATCTTTCCCCCGTTTTTGTAAGTTAAGCTTTGTTGTTCTCTTGTGTCCTGCATTTACAATTTATAATAAAGCCAACATAAGCCTTTGAAAAGTGTTGGCCGAAAGGTTAGGTTATTATAATGATGTCTATTTTGTTTAAAGCAATATATATATATATATATATATATTATTTGTGTATATCATAAAAGTCTTTATTATTTATATAAACAACACGTGGAGAAATACATATCTAATCTAAACTTAAACTAATCTAAACTAAATAAATGGAACTTTGTCTCTATGTGTGAGTGTGTGTGTGTGTGTGTGTGTGTGTGTGTGTGTGTCCGTTAGCTATAGACTCTGAAACGGCTGAACCGATTTTCTTGAAAATTTACACAGTTGTACTATAAGCTTCTGCGAGTGCTCTTAGCTAGGTTTTGTCTCGAGGTACCCCCGATAAATATCGAAAATCGATAATCGAAAAAATCTGGTTATAGAAGGAGTGGTCCGATTTTAATCAAATTTCATACACTCATAGACAAAGACATAAGAAACGATATTCAGAAATTTCAAGGTTGCAGTTCTTATAATAGTGCAGAAAATTGATAATATATATATATATAGAAGGTAAGATGTTTGTGTGTGTGTGTGTCTGTTTATCTATCTGTATGTCCTTTATACAAATCCACAATTTTTATCCGATTCTCACCAAACTTCACACAAATATTCTTTAGGCTGAGTCTGATCTCCAGGACCATGGATTAGTTTTAACGCTTTCATTACACCCGAGCAACGCCGGGCTATACTGCTAGTTCATTATAAAGGATATAATGGTTATATAGCAAAGTATAAAAAGAAGGAAAAAAGTCTTACATTTATATTGAAGATACCTCTGTTCGGCCATTGTCATGACTCCAGATTTGGAAGGGCCGAATTAATCTATATCTCAAAGGGATACGACAGGCTTCATCTATGCTCCCACGGGACGGCAGGAGTTTGATGTTCCAGCAGAACATCGCAGTAGACATGTTCTGACAAGGCCAACGACCTGGGTAGAAGGGAACAACCTTCTTCCTTGGTTGCTGTTGAGGCTGCGTGTTCGGATCGCGTCGGGTTCACCAGTGAAGGGATTATATGACTTTTTTTTCCAAGTGAAGAAATATATCTTATTTCTACGTGGGTTAGTAAATAATATCACATCGGGGTCACCACTTATTTGTATGGGTTACAAATCGGTCCGGTTATGTGATACTAATACAAACATTAGTGCATGTATAATGCACTACCGTAGTGCGTGCGGTGAAAAAACATATGTTACATAGCAATACCGAATAGGCCTTTAATATAGCAGAAACAAGTACTATACATTCAGAATATTTAGGTACGTCCAGAAACAAGATGAATGTTCATGTTGTCCAAATCGACGAGAATGTTCTAGCAAGAATTGACAAGAAATGACATACCGTCTGGTTAACAGTAGTCCTCGTGTGTCTACCCACGAAAACAAGAAATGGAAAAAGAGACCAGAGGAAAAAGAGTTCCTCACAAGGGAAGACAACTGTTGTTCCACTCAAGGAAAGACAACTGTTATCTCCCTACTGTATTTTGAAAGAGACATGCTAATAAATTAATTTGATCGATCTTACTCCCGAAATCAGTCAGTTAAAAGCCATACGTGATACACGCTTGAGCGATCATGTCTTGAAAGAGACATGACTGACTGGGCAGAAAATTTTTCCGTAGTAGGTTGTCATTACTTTTTACACTCGACTGTTGGCCAACCAAGACTATAGAGTCTAATTTGTCCTGCCATTTAACTCATAGCTAGAGGTAGAAGAGACGGATTCATATCTTTCCCAAAGGTATTTGCGTGTAAGTGAATGCAACGAATTCGACTGAAATTCGAACTCGGCTCTCCGATTGCTCGTTCCGGGCTCATAGCCACTGTATCACAACAATGTATGACATATAATGTTTGATGAAGAATAGGACACATTATGAAGAACGATGGCTTCAAGAATATGACCGTGAGAACACATAATGAGCGCAAGAGAGGCAATGGGAAACATCGAACAGCTTACGTAAGAGATTGTGGTAATAAATATTAGAACACAGTCAGGGAGAGATAGACCGTATTCACATGATTCGAACTATTGTCCTCATCTTTGTTGCCATTTGTACGACGTTTCCGCCGTTGTAGACTCCGGCCTTCTACAGGCGCTAGGAATGTCGAACCGAACACTTTATTACAATCACTGGAGTATATGAACTTCATTCTTTGCGTAGTAGTGCCTCTTCTGGTAGTCATGAGTTATCTCCCTCTAAGCATGTAAGTTACTTGTTCACCACTGCTGTAGCCAAGTATTGAACTCACAACTCTTTGAGTCAAGTTACAGGAACTAACAAACGTCTATATCCACTGGGCCATGTGTCCTCAAATACCGTAAATAATACCTCATCTCAGAAATATAGACAAACTAGCAGTTTAGCCCGATTTCACTCAAGTAGTTTAAGGAATAATAAGAATAAAAACACATGATGAATTTACATCGCAAATACTTACACAACAGCCGCCCTCATCACTTTTATAGATATAGATAACAATGTAGAATGTCTCTATTGGATTAGGGTGATAGGGGGAGGAGCCCTATAATGTAGATATAGATAATATAAAGTGGGGTGATCGATTCTATATTATAATCAATACATGAACTGATCCCTAACTTTGTGGGACGACAATATATATATTTTTTACCCCTAATTTTGGCTTTCTGAAAAATTTCAAGGTGTTGTTAGCGTTCTAAAATTTTGATCTACATCTGAGCTCAACTCCCGTTGAGCTAGACCGCAAAATGCAGACGCTAATTCGAATCTATCAAACAAACAAATACTTACACAACGTCCACCCTCGTCACTTTTATAGATATAGATACTAGGGGAGAGATAGATTGGCAACTAATATTGCAAACAGCTACGAATGATGGGAAAGTTGAGGAAATCAATGATTGTCCACAATCATTGAACAAACACAGCACATAAAAGGTGTTTGACTGAAGAATGGGCAACAAATGTTTTTGAGTGAACGAAACGTGGGACAAAGATAAATAAGAAGAAGATGTCGAGTAAAGTGTTAACGGCTGCTAGATGTATTGCAAATCTCATCTTATAATCTCATTATATAATCTTGAACTTTATGCGAGCTTAATCTGTTAACATTTTTATTTCAGTCTCTAAGAACCCACACTTGTATCTTATTTGTATAATCTCAATGGTATCATTAACAAATTAATTGTTTCTTCTTCTTCTTCTTCTTCTTCTTCTTCTTCTTCTTCTTCTTCTGTTCTTGTTGATTAGCTAAATTTTTCATTGCCTTCTACTATTTAAAAAAAAAATTACTTCCTTTTATTATTTTTTCTTTTCCCAATTATCTCCCCTCTCTCCAGTGTCACATGTTCTAACTGGAGGGCAAAATTAATCCTGTGATCAGATAAACCCTTATTAATAGAATAAAAGAAAAGATTTTCTTGTTCCCCCACCACTTTTGGGTCTTTTTTTTTTTAATTTAAAAAAATAATACTGCTTTCCTCCAATTTAAAATTATTTCAAGGTAACATAACAGTTGGCAGCGTGAACGCAGTAAACATAGTTCGAAAATACGAGTTCTGATCAAAAATTATCGGGACTGCTTCTATGGTAACAGAACCAAAGTACGCAAAGTAAAGCCGTTTGACCTTGAACCCTGTTGCGCATGCACACTAAGTATAACGTTCTCGCTCACGCCCGTTGTTTGTAGCAGTATTTGTAAGGAAAGTGTGTAGTGTGTGGTCGTCTCAACACACTACACAGGTTCAAGCAGATTTTTTTTTTTTGCTAAGAAACAAGAATCCCCAGAATATTTCAACAAGCAGCATGTCCCGAAGATCGCGCCGTTTGCGATTTTTTCTCATTCTAAAAATCAAATCCCGTTAAAAAGTAACAAGATTTCAAGATATCTAGCAAATTAAAAAAAAATAGCTGCTTGCTATCCCTCCCCGAAAAAAGCATTCCTGCAATGCTGTCATCGGTAGAAACGATGCTGAATAATGTTTGTGGCTTCAAAAGGGGACTAATTCGAAGGAAATTAAATGATGAATTGATATGTATTGTAGTTTTCTTTTTATAGCATCAGTTTCAATACTTTTTGATCAAATCTCGTACATGTTAAAAAATTCAGAAAGTCTTTCCGTTTTACCAGAAAAGATACAAAAACACACGTAATTTAAATATAAAGAAATTCTATAAATACTTTCACGGCTTCTGCTCCGATGAACTTAGATCACTGGTGCCCCCTAAATACGAATTTGCACGAGATACTAGATTAGCAACTAGATCCCACCCTTTTACAGTGAAACCGATAAAATGCAGCCGTAACTTCTACTCCAACAGTTTCTTTCCTCGCACTTCCCGACTGTGGAATTCTCTTCCAAACGATTGCTTCCCCGACGGCTACAATCTCCAGGAGTTTAAATGTAAGGTCAATACACACCTCCTAACACACTAACCTGCTCCCATTCTATCAAACACTCTTCCCATCTGCCCGACCCTCCTCGCTATCCTTACTCATCTGTCACCTTTCTCCTGACATTCCCTATGTCTATCCACTCCTTCTCTTTACCTTCCCCTATGTAGCCCCATGCGCAATAGTGGCAGTGGAATGCCTTGCTTGGGGTGAGATGATTAAAAAAAAAATATATATATATACAAACTATAATCACCCCCATTTTTAATAACTTCTACTTTGATTTTAAATGCTGAATATACAAATATGTCATCTCCATTAAGCAACAACTCCAAGTTGGGCCAGATATAAGACATATACTAAGATATAAATTATTTATTTGATGTTGCAATTTCGAGCAATGTTTACACATTCCTGCATCCAGACAACAAGCCTTATTCATTTAATTAATTTGTAGAGTTTCGATTGAACACACGTTTGCGTTCAGATATTCGAACTAATCTAGAACTTTAATGTTAGTATTGATGAATATATAAAAACATCTTTTCTGCGACAGGAGAGAGCAACCGAGAATACACAAGGATGAGGACGGACCGGAAATATTAAAGTCCGAAGTGGAAGCTGAAATGGCCAAACTGAACAGAAACAAAGCAGCTGGTCCAGACGGCATTGTAATAGAGCTGCTGATAGCCCTGGAAGAATTCGGCATAGAGAAAATTACAGAAATAATGCATTAAATTTATAATAGTGGGATAATACCAGACGATTTATGCAAGTCAATTTTTATAGCACTGCCGAAGAAGCCAGGTGCAAACGAGTGCGAACTACACCGACATATCAGCTTAATGAGTCACATTACAAAACTGATTGTCAGAATCCTGATGAATAGAACGAGAAGCAGAATCAGGCCAGCGATAGGACAGGAACAGTGCGAGTTCGTCAAAGACATTGGAACAAGGAACGCTATATTTATGATTAGGATGTTCTCCAAAAGGGCAATACAAATGAAGAAGGACTTGTGCCTATATTTTATTGATTATGCGAAGGCATTCGACAAAATACACCACAAAGAATTGATGGAGATGCTCAGCAGCCTCGACATTTTTGGGAAAGATATCAAAGTAATCAAGATTTACAAAGTTAGAAAGGGACGTAAGACAAGGATGTGTCTTTTCACCGGATCTGTTTAATGTGTACAGCGAGAATATTTTGAGGACCATAGATTGCTTTTCTTGCTTGTGGAACTCCCTCTTGTTTACTTACTTACATGATAGTTAGAATTTCAAATAATGTAAATGCGACGTCAGTTGTTATTTTTTTATCTTCTTGAATTCTGTTCATCTTTTATCCATTCTTCCATACCTCCTGCATCCAGTTTTTTCTTTCATTGTAATCCCCTGTACACTAGTGGTTAGTTCTGGCTGGTTTGGTGTGAAATGTTTTTATTTTTAAATTTGCTCACCATAAAATAGTTTGAAATGATGTTTTCAACTTTATCTTTGTTTCTGGATGTTCTGTCACATATTAAACTAGCAGTATAGCCCGATGTTGCTCGGGTATAATGAAAGCTTTAAAACTAATCCATGGTCCTGGAGCTCAGACTCTTTGGACGTTGGCAAGAAAGACTAAAAGCAATAATTGTTTCCAGTTAAAGCGAAACCGTAGACTGAAAGAAAAATGAATGGATGTAAGTCAAATTTTCATTTCCTGGTATCGATATCAAATAAGTTTTTTTCATCATAAACTGAATTTTGAAGGCTAAATAAGTCCTCTGAGTAAATGGTATCATGACTGAGATTAAGAACTACAATTATACCTACTTAGAGTCAAACCTGAAGCAAAAACTAAAATAAAAGTGCTGAAAAAAGAAATACAGACATACAGACAGATAAACAGACACACACACACAAACATCTTGCCTTATATATATATATATATATATATAATAATAAAATTGACTCTGTACGTATTCAAATCTTAAAATGTTACACAAGTAATTTTTAAGAACCACGAATAACCGGCAGAATCTAACTCCGTTATCGCCCTCGGCTATAAAGCTTTGGACAACGAGGGGAAAAAAAGAAAACTGCGGAGCACCGACAATACATACAGCACTTCACAGCAAAGAAAAAACCCTCAAACGGAACAAACCACAAAGAAAGAAAAGTGCTCGATACTAAACTAACCAAAAAGGATTAACTAAGAGGCAGTTACGCAGAGCAAAAACACACGAGAAAAAATCGCAAGATCGCCAAGACCTACCGCGGTTTCGCACAACGGCTCGTCAGGGCCCTGACGAGCCGTTGTGCGAAACTGCGGTAGGTCTTGGCGATCTTGCGATTTTTTCTCGTATATATATATATATATATATATATATATATATATATATATATATATATATATATATATTGTAAGAACTGCAACCTTGAAACTTCTGAATATTGTTTATTATGTCTTCGTCTATGAGTGTATGAAATTTAATTAAAATCGGACCACTCCTTCTATAACCCGATTTTTTCGATTATCGATCATCGATATTTATCGGCGGTACTTCGACACAAAACCTAAGAACACTCGCAGATGCTTATAGTACAAATGTGTAAATTTTCAAGAAAACCGGTTCAGCCGTTTCGGAGTCTATAGCTAACGGACACACACACACACACACACACACATATACACACAGAGACAAAGTTCCATTTATAAATAAGTTTAGATGTTTTACTAATCGAAACAAATGAAAGTCTGTGACTGCTAAATCTAGTGAGTATGGAGGATAGTGAAGAATCTCTCATCCTAGCGATCTTTTTTAGGGGGTCCATGTTTTGCAAAATATCATCTTGGATTGTCATGTTGTAGAATTTAACAGTGTTAAAAGAAGAAGAAATCGGAGGACCCAGTTCGAACTCCAGTTGAATTCGTTGCATTCACTTATGCGTATGAATCCATCAATTCTTCCTTCAGCTATGGATTAAATAGCAGGGCAAATTGAGTTCTATAGCCTTGGTTGGCAACCAGTCTACCGTAGAAAATAAAAACTTTAAAAAAAAGTATTCGACAAAATACACCACAAAGAACTGATGGAGGTGCTCAGCAGTCTTGACATTCTTGGGAAAGATATCAGAGTAATAAAGAATCTCTACTGGCAGCAAACTTACGGGCAGGTAACGATTTCAGCAGATTTACAAAAATAGAAAGGGGCGTAAGACAAGGATGTGTCTTTTCATCGGATCTGTTCAACTTAATCTCTGTAATCGACGCACTTTTGAACAGAAGAAATGATAATCTAATTCTAGACGCAATTTCTTCATAATTAATATTTGCTCTATCTTGGTTGATTAACTCATGCCATTGAAATACGTAATTACTTTCCAAATAACCTTCGACGTTGTGCAATGGTTAGTAAGATAACTATTATCAATAATGAATGAATAATAAATTCGATTTTCACTGGGAGTTTCAACCTTTAGGGCTTGTGGCACATCTATAAAACGTCCATTAATTCTTTTAAATTTCGGCTTGTGTGGAATTAAGCGCTTTAACTCATTTAAAAGCCCGTGAATATACTTAACAAATTTATTTTATTAAAAAATCTCTCTCTTTTCGGACATCACTAGTGAAAAAATGTAATAGGTACCATGATTCAGTCAGTTAAGTGCCATACGTGAAACACGCTTGGGCGATCATCTCTCGAAAAATACATGATTGACTGGGCAGAAGATTATTCTGCAGTAGGTTGCCATTGCTTTTTGTGGTAGACTGGTTGCCAGCCAAGGCTATAGAACTCAATCTGTACTGTTTTTTAACCCATAACTGAAAGGAAGAGACTGATTAATACTTTTCCCAAGGGTGAATGCAATGAATTCAACTGGAATTCGAACTCGGCTACCCGATTTCTCGTTCCGAGCCGATATCCACTGCACCACAACGCACATCCTAATGATGTGCGTTACTGGGTTTTTACCCAAGTATTCCCCAATATGTCGGGATGTGGCTCAAGGTTATTTTAACGTGGAGTTACTGAGTGCGTACGATCGGGCAAAAATTCCCTGTAGGCCCCGCAAAAGGAGGATCGGGTCTTGTTTTCTTTTCTCCTCGGTATAGCCTCGTCTGAGGTGCTCTCTGTCCGAAAACAGAGTTTGACAAGACTGATTTCAAGTGGAAATCTGGTAGTAGTATGACGTCTGTGTTATTGTCGGTTTGAAGTTTAATATGTAGAACACGGGCTCATGTGTCATGAATTTGAAATCATAGAACTTAATGCAAAATGTAGCAAATACAACACTTCAATTTAATAGGCGAGTGGTTAGATCAGTAGCGTTCTGGTCATGAGATCTAAGTTAGATTTCCTCTTATGAGGAATGAACCCAGTGTGTGGCACCTTTGGTAAGAGCCTGAAAACCATACCACAATTTGACTTAATCGTTGTGAGTTATCGAAACTGCTTGGAAGCCATCGAGAGATGTTTGAGCATTCAGACAGCTGGGTAATTATAGGAAAGAGAGAAAGTGGTAAATATGCTTTTTTAGGTTTTATGTTTACGGCTATGTATAGCTCTGATATCTAGTTTATTTATTTATTTAATTCAGTTTAAAAATTTATTATTTTATTCTTAATTTTATTGATGTCTTTGAGTCGTGATGTGATTGTCAATAGCGAAGTAGGTATTTGTTACTAAGGACTACTGCCTTTTAACTTTTTACAGATCGTAGTTGACAGAAAAGCAAGAAACTGGAAGAGAGTTCTACAAGCGTGAAGATATCTGCATAGTTCGTCTAGTTCTTATTTCGTATTGTTTAATTATTGCTTGTCCTCTCACCAACTTACTTCAAGTAGACACTAACCGGCCCAGGAATTGAACTCAAAATGACTATGTCTCTAAATGCATGATCCAAAGTGTTATTTCTCTAACACCTGGGTCTAATCCGTGGGACAATTTTGAGTGCGAAATTTCCAAGCTGCTATTCATCAGATAGAGTGGGGCTGTTTCTGAATACAGTCCTGATTTTGTATGGACCGTAGATACTGTAAAATCCTTTCCGTGGCAACTTTTTATACCTCCTCATTGACTCTTCTGTTTATGTCCGCTGAAGCTAATGTTATGTTTGTAGGGTAATTGCTATTCTAAAGGGCACGTTCGATGCTGAGCATTTCCTGCTGGTTTTGTCAGAATCGACTCGATTTTTGCACAGTGACACAGGCATCGGACAGTCCCTTCCTTTTCTTTATGACTGGTAGGAACTGAACTTAAAGGTATTATACAGTGAAGGGTGCTTTGTGATATATATATATATATATATATATATATATATATATCGAATCACTTCTCTGTGCAAGTTATTAACACATTCAGGAAGGCTAGTTGAGTATTTTCGTCCGTCATTGTGAACTGGATCAAAAGTCTTGCTGGGTTCACTCTGTTTGTACAGCTTCCTAGTAAGGTCAAGCCACTTACCTAGATATAGAAGATTATACACTGAGGTGAACAACTGAGTGGCGGCATTCTGTTTCATAGTTGAATGCAATCTTCGGCTCCGAAGATTACGTTTATGTATAAAACAGACTATCACCACTTGGTGTTGACCTCGATGTCCACTTTTTATTTGCACACGCTCTATATTGATATTGAATATATTTACTTATACATGTAGCATATCTTTAAACTATATTGTTGTAAGCAAACCATTTCTCATTGCTTGGGGCCATTCTTTTCAGAAATGCATCGTTGACGAAAATATGATCCATTCATTTTTTTTTTTTCGTTTAATCGTGAGACATTCAAACAAAGGTTCATTTAGTAAAGAGTGAATGTTACGACGCAACTTCAAAGTCGGGAAAGAGGGTTGCCATGATAACTAAGATATCCAGAAGTGACCTGACTATTGGAACAAGAACAATATACCCCAGTGATTGAATTAAAGGGTTCGGTTCGAAATTCCAGATCTGAAGTAGGCCGGAGTGTACAACAGCCGAAACGACAGAAATATGGCAATAAAGATGAGGACAACAATATACCGCAGTGATCGAAGTAAAAGTTTCGGTTTGAAATTCCAGTCACCTAAAAACGACCAGAGTGTACAACGGCCGAAAAGTCGTGAATATGGCAATAAAGATGAGGACATCAATATATCTCAGTGATCGAAATAAAGGTTGCGGTTCGAAATTCCAATCACCTGAAGAAGGCCGGGATGTACAACGGCCGAAAAGTCGTGAATATGGCAATAAAGATGAGGACATCAATATATCTCAGTGATCGAAATAAAGGTTGCGGTTCGAAATTCCAATCACCTGAAGAAGGTCGGGATGTACAACGGCCGAAAAGTCGTGAATATGGCAATAAAGATGAGGACATCAATATATCTCAGTGATCGAAATAAAGGTTGCGGTTCGAAATTCCAATCACCTGAAGAAGGCCGGGATGTACAACGGCCGAAAAGTCGTGAATATGGCAATAAAGATGAGGACATCAATATATCTCAGTAATCGAAATAAAGGTTGCGGTTCGAAATTCCAATCACCTGAAGAAGGCCGGGATGTACAACGGCCGAAAAGTCGTGAATATGGCAATAAAGATGAGGACATCAATATATCTCAGTGATCGAAATAAAGGATGCGGTTCGAAATTCCAATCACCTGAAGAAAGCCAGGATGTACAACGGCCGAAAAGTCGTGAATATGGCAATAAAGTTGAGGACATCAATATATCTCAGTGATCGAAATAAAGGTTGCGGTTCGAAATTCCAATCACCTGAAGAAAGCCAGGATGTACAACGGCCGAAAAGTCGTGAATATGGCAATAAAGTTGAGGACATCAATATATCTCAGTGATCGAAATAAAGGTTGCGGTTCGAAATTCCAATCACCTGAAGAAGGCCGGGATGTACAACGGCCGAAAAGTCGTGAATATGGCAATAAAACTCTCCGAATAATGTAAACAGAGTATATGTTAAGAAATTTCAACATTTTGGCTTTATTCTTAATTCAGTTTGAATTATTCCAATTCCGATCGACGTTTCTCTGCAAATCTCAAAACTTCGTGAATAGACTGTAAAATCGATGTCGTGATATTGTTTGGATAGCATTTGTTATTCTGACCTTGATTTCAGCTAAACATCGCAATTTTGATGAGTAGACAAGGATAGCTCAGAAAATTTAATACAGTTATAGAAAGCGAGCTGTTCTAAAAAATGATCCACCATTGCTTGCTAAGGTGAAGACGATAAATTAAATATAGAAATCAAACATAAAAGATCTGCTTTTCATAGATGACATTATGGGAAACATTAATTCAAAGAACTGAACTTTTCCAGAGATTTTAAAGTTTCTATCATTTGTTTAACGTGAGACTTTTTTTATCATTTCACTCAAAGCAAGGGGGAAATGTCACTGATGCGTAAAGGGTTAGAGGGAGTGAATGTGAGAGAAAAGACTCAGTATAGAAAGGATTGAAGCAAGAGCTAAATATGAACAGAATTTAAGAAGGCAGAAGATGTCGATTTCGTGTGCCTTTTAAATTTTTGAAGATCGTATTTATCAGAAAAGCAAATAAACGGAAGCGAGTTCCGCGGGTGGGGAGCGCGAGAAAAGAAACTGATGGAATAGAAATGGCAGTAGCATTTAGACATTTCAATAGTAAACAAGTGGAACCTAAATGCCAATCTGGTATCACGCTTTAGTTTAAGTGGTCGAGATACCATGGTAAAAAGATTACCAGAGCAGTCGCAATGAAAATAGTTCTAGAAAAGACATGGGGAGTCACACCATGTATTATTTCTTTCAAGCAAACTTCACAAACTTCTGTAGTAAACTTAAATTTGTATAAACAGAAAGAGACAAGTTGTTGGGTAGACGATTATGGTATATCTCAATAAATAACAATAACGGTCACTCTTCTAGATTTTTTACCTTAATGCATAGGTTCCCAAACTTTTTGCTGCGATTACCCCAAAATACAATTTCACTATTATCCAATACCCCAATGAACAAATACTCGTAATATAGGAAAAGAAGTAACTATATTTTCATACAACAAAAGCAAACAAAGGTAACGGAAATTATTTAATACATTAGTACCAATCTATAATAATCAGAGGTATAGCAGCCGTAATCTAGCCAAAATTTGACTATGATCACAATTCTATGATCTGGTGTCGAATAAGTGGAGAAATTTTAAGTTTTTTTCCACAAGTCTTGAAAGAAAGATATTTTAAGAGAGATTGGGGTAGGGGGAATTCTTCCTTGAAATGTTGTCTCGTTAATAATTTGGCACAGTGTGAAATTATAAATTTATTGCCTCTTCCAAAACCAAACATCCATTACCCCCAAATTATAGTCTCATTAGCCCACTGGGGTAATTTACCCCGGGGTTAGGAACCATGGACTTAATGCAAGCGTTCCCTAGGGCTCTATGCTCGGGCCTACATTGTACTTAATCTTAGTCAACATGTTTACTAATGACATCAGTTATCAACAGTATCTATGCTGATGATACAACCGTTTATTTCTGTCTTTATAGAAAGTCCGAGCGGTTCAGCAGCTGATCTAAAAAAAATAATCTACAGTCTGTTGTTATCTGGAGCAAAGAATGACGTGTTAATTTTCACCCACCCCCCACCCCCGAGACGAAACTGTTCTCTTTTAATCATCTGAGTGAACCCTTTTTTACGGCCCATCATCATGGCTAATGCTAACCTCCAGGCGAGTGTCTCATTTTACCATCTCTAACTAAATTTTGCCGCTGGCATAAAGCGGAATAAGTGCTGCTAGAGAAGCTGATTTCTTACGTCAGGCTAGACAATTTTTCTCACCAGAATGTTACATATTTATAAATTTATCATTCTTTCTTGCATTGAACATTGCTGCCACATCTGGTCTGGGGCTCCTGCTATATTTTTTTTAATCATATCACCCCAACCAAGGCGGTAACGCCACTGAAGCGCAGGGGGCCACGTAAGAGTGAAAAGATTGGAAAAGAGAAAGCCGGAAACCACATCCTAAGCAGGAAACAAGGGATGAGCCTCTTCACCTGTTCAACAGACGTGGGTGGAGTGTGAACCGGGCGATAGTTTAGTCTATCTACTTCAATTGAAGTAAAGAAAATAAATAAATAAAAGAGTGAAAAGATTGGAAAAGAGAAAACCGGAAACCACATCATCTTTATAGTTTCTTGATAAAATCCAAAGAAGAATCTGAAATGTTATAAGTTCTGACCTGGCATCTCGGTTACAGTAACTATCATTATAAATTCACCCCAAACCTCAAGTGGAACCCATTTAAACGATCCATCATTAAACATGCTGGAAAAATTGTAGGTTTCTTTTATCGCTTCGGCAAGTCACTGAATCTACCAGGCACGCTCGACCTTTATATATTGTCAAATCAGACCAAAAATGGAAATATGCGGCTATACCTGGGATATTATTACCCAAACCTCTCCTTGTAAACTCGAAAGTTTTTAAAAGCGCGGACTTGTAGGTGATGAATCATTTTCCACCCTACCACCTTGTACCCACATAAAATAGCTCAAAAGAAACTAAGCAATCTATTTTATATGGATAACTTCTGCAAACTGTAAAATGCTTCAGTGAAGACACTGGAATGAAATTCAGTTTGAATAAATGTGCTAACGCTACAGTTTTATGAGGATCGCTACAACAAACATTCTCAATTAGCTTAGACCCTGCTGTAACAATAAAAGATTTAGAGCCAGAAGAAGCTTATCAATACCTAGGTGTAAATGAGAGTGAAAACATTCACCATAAAAAAATGAAAGAAATAGTGCGTAAAGAGTACTATAGAATGCTACGACTGATATTAAAAACTGAATTGAATTCTCAGAACAGAATTATGGTCATTAATAACCTTACCATCCCAGTGGTCCAATATAGTTTCAACATCTTGAACTGGACTCCAAATGACATCAGACGAATGGATTCTAAGGCAAGAAAGCTCATTTCAAAACATAAGATGCATCATCCAAAGGCTTATGTAGACCGCCTATACATACTCCATAAAGAAGAAGGAAGGTGTTATTCAGCTAGAATTGTTATACAAGGCAACAACTACTGGCTTACGAACTGTTGTGGGGAATTACCTACACACTAATATGAACTCTACCGGACTACATAAATACCGAGAACAGTAGATACGATACTCATTTGTTAGTACGCCGTTCCGGCGATAAGTACTATTATACACTATTTCCTCTGTACACTGTTTCTCTTTTGTAATATAATATTGTTTCCAACCGTATACCGTGTCCAAGTCTTTCCTGTGACCTTTTCCAAGGCCACATAAATTGGCGACGAAGAAATTTAAACTACCTACAAATCATCGTCCACATTAATTAACGACGAAGAATTCGTACTTACCTAGGACCCACAACAATTCTTCACCACAGAAATTGTCGACAAGAATTTCAAAGCCAAAAAGCTTAACAATTGCCTATTAAGAACTCGTAAGTAAGCGACTGACAAGTTGTTCAAGCTTACGTGTAACCTTATCTGCGGCAGTAACAAACCGTCCTATAACTCAAAGGAAACAAACATTTTTACCTCGAAAATATCGACAGCAAATCCTACAACATTCAAGGCGAAAATTATTATCGGACGCCGGTAAATAATTAACAAACTGTCTGTAAACTGTGCCCCAAAAATACTGTAAGTAGATTTCTTCTAGCTAATATTTTTCTTACCCCAGAGAAACAAAAAGTAAATTGTTGTTCTCGTTCTGTTGCGTACAGTCTAAAACTGTAATTCGTTTAATAGTTACACTAACCAGCGGGAAAATAAGGAAGTTTCCCTCTCGCGAAGGAAAAAAATCCATTTTTTTTCTTCTCGTTAAGAAGAGAATTTACAAGTAGTAAGAAATTGTTTCTTTCTCGTTCTAAGTAAATGTCCATAATGAAGGATTTTGAAGCCATCAAAGTCCAGATGATGAAGGCTCAACTAGACCACCAACAAAAACAGAAGAACGTCTAATAAAACAAAAACAAAAAAAACCCCAACACAACTCTTGTTAAAGATATTAAAAAAAAATGAAGACAGATGTGTCAAAACATTACAGAAAAATGAAGACAGACACGGGGAAACACTGCAAAAAAGTGAAAACAGATATTTCGAAACACTTCAAGCAAACGAAAACAGACAAATACGAGTTGAGGAATTGCTTCTCGAAGCTCTGAATAACAACTCTCCCGCTGAGAACAACGCGGCGTTCTCACAAAGTATCATCTGGAGTACAATGGAAATTTTCACATATGTGCCGGAAGAAGATAATACATTCGACGCATACTTTAGAAGATACGAAGATCTCTTCAAGCTCGACTGTGAAAGCTGATCTGATTAAAAAAAAGGACAGGTTACTTCTGAGAAAGCTTGGTACTACCGAACACGGTAAATTTGTAGATTAACTTCTATCTAAGAAAACCACGGAACTAGAATTTACAGAAGCCGTAAATTGTTATCAGAACTTTTTAGCCCTAACACGTCCTTTTTCATAATAGATGGTAATACTTTAATTTGACAAAGCAAGACGACCAAGACTGCTTAATTTTCGAGAAAATCGGAAACAAACACTGCAACGATTTCAGGCTGGCGGATCTGACAGTAGACGATTTCAAATGCCTCATTTTTGCCCAATGATTAGTATCAGCAAAAAACACCGAAATTAGGCGTAGGGTACTCGCGAAGATATAGAGTGAACCAAATTTAACACTTCAGAAATTGGCAGAAGACTGTCAAAGAATTGAGAATATTAAGCGTAAAGAACGACTCGAGAAATACCAAAGAATTGAGAATATTAAGCGTAAAGAACGACTCGAGAAATATAGAGGGATCGTGTATAGCTCACATCAACAAAGTAAAATATAACCAAAAATGTTACGCCTCGAATAAAAAGAACGGAGACCACTCACAAAACGGAAAAATCACACCAAAATTAAGAAAATTACCCCCACCCCACCCCAGTCCGTGCTATCGCTGCAGTGAATTGCATTGGGCAACTTTCTGCCCCTTCCTAAATAAAAAATGCAAAAAATGCGGCAAAGCTGGCCATAAAGACTCCCATTGTAGAAATACAAAAACAGTCGAATATCGAGTCAAACACGCTAGGTCAAGCGAGAAACCAGATAGAAGCTTGCGAAAATACGTCACCGTCAAGATATTGAATAAGACGGTTAAGCTACAGTTAGATTCTGGATCAGACCTCTCTATTATAAACCTACAGACTTGGAGGAGGCTAAACAAGCCAACGTTACAAAAAAGTAGTAAATCGACCTGCACGGTGACTGGAAGTAGTATTAATTTCATCGGTGAGTTGTATCTGTCAGTTATATTAAACGGTACGACAAAAAAAGTAAAGGCATTCGTACTAAAAAAAATCTGAAAATTTATTTGGCACTGACTGGTTAGACCACTTTAATTTGTAATACATCTTACCAAAGAATTGAGAATATTACATCAGAAGCCGAGGAACTTAAAGCGGAATTTAAACAGACCTTTCCTGAAGTCTTCTTGGCTGGCTTAGGCAAGTGTACTAAGATACAAGCAAAATTCGAAGTAAAGGAAAATATACAACCTATTTTTAAGAAAAAAAGAAGTGTAGTATTTGCTGCACTGAACAAGATCGATGAGAAACTGGATAGACTAGTTAACACTGGTATTCTATCTAAAATCGCGTTCAGCGAATGAGCAGCTCCTACCGTATATGTTAAGAAGAAGTCGAATAAAATACAGGATTTCGCAGATTTTTCTACCGGGTTGAACGCAGCACTAAAAGATCCACTACCCTAAGGGAAATCAGTCAGTAGAGTGCCATACGTGATACACGCTTGGGCGATCATGTCTCGACAGAGACATGACTGACTGGGCAGAAGATTATCCCGCAGTAGGTTGCCATTGCTTTCTGCGGTAGACCGGTTGCCGATCAAGGGTATAGAACCCAATCTGTCCTGTTATTTGTCTCATAGCTAGAGGAGGAATAGATGTATTATATTTTTAATTAGTAATTAGTGGGGGATCAGTTTATTACTATATATCAATAGAAAAACGATCCCCCACTTTATGACCAGTAGAAACTTTCATCATGTTTGCAACTATTATATTCAGTCAGTCAGTTGAGTGCTATACGTGATACACGATTGGGCGATCATGTCTCGACAGAGACATGACTGACTGGGCAGAAGATTATCCCGCAGTATGTTGCCATTGCTTTCTGTGGTAGACCGGTTGCCGATCAAGGGTATAGAACCCAATCTGTCCTGTTAAGGGAAGACGTTCTCTAAAATCAACTTAAGTGATGCCTACCTCCATATCCGAGTGGAAGAGGAGAGCCCAAGTCTTCTGTGTATTAATACCCCCATAGAGGATTGTACAAGTTCAACAGATTACCCTTTGGGATCAAGGTCGCACCTGCGATTTTCCAGCAGGTCATGGATACCATGCTGGGCGGCTTTGACTTTGCAATGGCGTATCTGGACGATATAATAATTACCAGTCAGTCCATAGAACAGCATAGGAAGCATGTACATAGGGTCTTTGAGAAAATCGTGAGTATGGATTAAAAATTAAAGAATCCAAATGCGATTTTTGTTTAAAAGAAATAAAATATCTCGGTACACATCATCAACGAAAGTGGTAGACTTCCTGATCCCGAAAGGGCTACAGCGATCAAAGACATGCTAACCCCCAACAATATACAAGCCCTTCAAAGCTTTTGGGGATTGGCTAATTACTACCAAGTCTTTATCAGAAATATGCATGATCTGCGAGGCCCTCTGAACGAACTACTGAAGAAAGACAAAGCCTGAGAATGGGCACTCCAATGCCAGGCGGCGTTTGAAAAAATTAAAAACCCACTTACAGCTGATCACTTCTTAACCCATTACAACCCGAAACTTGACCTTATCGTAGCAAGTGATGCCAGTTCATACGGTTTGGAGCCTGCATCTTACACCAAATGCCTGACGGCACACAAAAACCAATCGCACACGCTAGCCGCGGAAAAGCAATACTCACGGATAGAAAAAGAGGCTCTAGCCATATTTGCAGTGACTAAGTTCCATAGATATTTGCATGGTAAACCTTTGACTCTACAGACGGGCCTCAAACCCCTAATCTCAATCTTTAGGTCAAAAAAGGGTTTACCGAGCCATACGTATATGTATAGGATTACACCAAACCCTAACACTTCGGCAGCTGTCTCTCCAGCTGAAACCATGTCTGAAACTGAAGGCTTTATTCTTGCAACGCAAGGCCAAAGTCTGTTCACTGGGAACTTTCCGGCAAATATTATACATAATAATGCGGTTCCAAAATACAGGTTCTGTGATAAATATCAAGAAACAATATACCATCTAATTTCAGGAGGTTCTGTACTTGCCCCAAATGAATATAAAACTCGTCACAATATAGTGGGACAATATTTACACTTGACAATGTGCAAACACTATGGAAAATATGTAAACAAACACTGGTATGAACATCACCCAGCACCGGTTACTGAAACAGAATATGTCACCATTCTATGGGATTACACCAAATATACAGACAGAAAATTTAAAGCAAATATGAAATTATTGTTAAAAACCATAAAGAAACAACTTGTCTATTAATTGATATGGCTTGTCCAGCGGATTACAGAAATAGAAGATGTCACCATTCTATGGGATTACACCATCTACACAGATAGAAAAATTGAAGCAAATAGGCCGGACATTATTGTTAAAAACGAGAAAGAAAACACTTGTCTATTAATTGATATGGCTTGTCCAGCGGATTGTAACATAGCAACCAAGGAATTCGAAAAACTGTCAAAATATAAAGACCTGGAATTTGAAATAGAAATAATGTGGAAATTGAAAACAGGAATAGTACAATAGTAGGTGCACTTTGAATTATAAAAAATGGAACAAAACAACACGTTGAAAGAATCCCTGGAAACTTCAGCTTAAGAGATATACAAAAAATTGTCTTATTAAGTACAGCCCACACACTAAGGAAAACTTTAGGGATGATAGGGAAGATAGAAAAACATGAAATGGAGCCATAACAACACGCCACGACCTGCCTTAGGTCTCCCCGCAGACTTGGTTGGTAGTGAGACCAAAGCAGAAATCGAAATATGATGAAAAATGACATAATAATAATAATAATAATAATAATAATAATAATAAAGTGAACTTTCAAAACTGTCAAGTGACAAGGTCTAAATCTAAATAAAAAAATTAATCCCTAAATCCTTATCCTTTCACACAGTTATTTAAGAATGCCACCTGTTGCCCCAAACGCCAAAAAACAAACAAATTTCAGGGAGTCGATTAGCAATGAAAGTAAAATTTCTAGTTGTATTTCATTTGGCTTAGCTTGGCTCGAGGGTATAATTATGGGCTATCCAGTAACGATATAATTCCTTACATAATAGTAATAGTCAACTAGACTATCTCTTGAACCAACTTAGAAGTTGCTAAAACAACTTTTTCTTTTATCTTCACATGCAATTTAATTCGAGTGCTGCTAGTTACATCGATGCAAGTTCGATTCTTACCATAAACAGAACTAAAATCAGGAGTTGATTGATGAGAAAAAAAAATTTGCTAATATAAGCTTTAGAGTTTGAGTTTTGTTTAACGGCATATAAACACCTCTGTGGGTTATTTAATTCCAAAAGTTGGGATTTTAGTGTATTTTTTAAAATGTTCGATTTTAGTGAAGATTGATTTAGTCACATTAAGATGAAAAAGTTTTTTTTAGACAACTCAGGATGTTTTCTGGTTTTGTATTTTAAAAAGGTCCATTAATATGAAAGTAAGAAGGTTTAGTTCCTTTTGTTTTACGGCATATCAACATCAATGGGTCATTTAATGCTAATAATATTTCTACAATAGATTCGTATGAATAGAATAAATATTCTTTGTCAGAAATTAGTTTGTAGATGAGGTATTGTTTTTTTTTTGTTTTTTTGTTTTGTTTTTTTGTAAAGATGGTTTCGTCGAGAATCAAATATATTACTGGTATATATATTTTTTTCTTCAAATATATATTACAGTTAATTTTTTTCAGGCTTGGAGAACCTGATACTGACAGGCCAGATAGAGGGGAAAAGAGAGAGGGGAAAGCAACGGATAACATATTTGAAGGGCCTGAGTAGGTGGATGATATAACGGGAGAAAGCGTGCTAAGAGCCACAAGGGATAAGGAGACGTGGAAAGCCATGATCGCCTATGTCCTGAAAAGAAATGGCATAAAGAAGTGTTTTGATCCCAGTTTGAGGTTTAATTATTTGACCAGAGCTTGGACACAAACAGATGCTGTTACCCAGGGTCAGGGTGGATCTTGGAACAACGGTAATTAAAAGCTAGTTCCATGATACTTAACACTTCGATATTAGGAGCCTTGCAACCGGATAAATTTTATCGTCACACCAATGACCCAAATGTAGTTTCTCATCATACCCAGGGCGGCTGATTTAGGGCCGGGGTGTTATAGCTCTGCAGAGCTGCAGTCAGCGTATTCGAAATCCCCAGCCAACAGAGCAGATAAGCTTCAGAGTCCCTATTTTTTATCATTTCATCGCGAGCAAGGCTATAAAGCCGCTAAGACGCAAATTGTTACCGAGTGTGAAAAAGACTAAGAAAACATTATGGAGAAAGAAGCAATCAAAAGATTTCAAGTATACAGAAGATGACGATTGATGTATTTAATTTTTCCAGATCGTAGTTGACAGGAATGTAAGAATATGTAAGAGAGTTCTATATAGATCGTTTAGTTCTTATTTACTATCAGTGGGTCAATACTGTAAAAAATGACGGCAAAGTGTTTATATTCATATTCCGTTAAGAATAATGGCAATTTTAATGTAACTGCTATTGTGTATCTTGCATTTAGATATTAGAAAAAAAGACAAAATAATCCAACCCCTTTGCGTGATAGGAGAATATATATATATATATATATATATATATATATAATCGTCTTTATTTAATAAAAAGTATATATATTCTTCATTATTCGACGACATAGATATTGCAAAACAAATAATAAGGCACTTATAAAGAGCAAACACGCCGTAACATCTTTCATAACTGGTAGTAAAATTTAATAACTGATAGTAAAGAGAATGAACTGAGCTGACGCTCCCTCGCTATTGTCTGTCTCTCTATGAGCATGACAAAAGGAATATATATATATATTCATATATATAAATGTGCGTTGTACTGCAATGGATACTCGGAACGAGAATTCGAGGTACCGAGTTCGAATTCCATTTGAATTCCTTGCATTCACTTACGCACAAATACCCTTGGGAAAGGTATTAATCCGTCTCTTCCCTCCAGTTATTAGTTAAATCATAGGGTAGATTGGGTTCTATAGCTTTGACTGGCAACCAGTCTACAGCAGAAAGCAATGGTGGCAAACTTATGCGGGATAATGATCGTCCAAGCGTGTATCACGTATGGCACTTAACTGGCTGATATATATATATATATATATATATATATATATATGTGTGTGTGTGTGTGTGTGTGTGTGTGTGTGTGTGTGTGTGTGTGTGTGTGTGTGTAAATAAATGCAAAAAAGTCTTTATTATAATAAAGATGATTATTTAGTAATTGCTGGTCCTCTCTTCACCTTAGTCCAAATAGACATTGACCGGCCCAGGAATTGAACTATGTCACCAAATTCATGAACCAGATCCTCTAACACCTGGATCTAATCCGTTGGACAATCTTGAGTGCAGAACTTCCAAACCGCTATAGGGTGATGCTGCTTCTGAATACTGTCCTGATTTTTGTATGGACCGTCAGTCAGTTAGTTAGTTAAGTGCCATACGTGGTACACGCTTGGGCGATGATGTCTCGAAAGAGACATGACTGACTGGGCAGGGTATTTGCGCGTAAGTGAATACAATGGATTCAGCTGGAATTCGAACTCGGCTCCCCGGCTTCTCGTTCCGAGCCGATATCCACTGTACCACAACGCACATATTCTAAAATCTTTTCCGTGGCAGCCTCATTGAATTTTCTCTTTCTGTCCACTGAAGCTGATGTTATGTTTCCAGGGTACTTGCTATTCTGAAGGGTATGTCAGATGCTGGGCATTTCTTGCTGGTACGTGCCAGAATCGACTCGATCTTTGCACAGTGATAAAGGCATCGGACGGTCCCTTTCTTTTCTTTATGGGTGGTGGGAATTGAACTTGAATGCATTATCCAATGAAGGCTGGCTTGTGATATATATATATATATATATATATATATATATATATATATATATATATATATTCTTTTTGCGAGTTATTAGTACATTCAGCCTTTTTCTCACCTTTACGGAGGAAGAAGAGACGGATTAATATCTTTCTCAGTGGTATTTGTGCGTATGAATTCAACGAATTAGATCTCGGCTCTCCGATTTCTCGTTTCGAGCCGAAATCCACTGCACCACAACGCATATTCTTCGTTAATATTATGCCGGATTCTCTCAACACGCTCAACATTAACGTTTACCCAGATTAAATTATTTCATTAACAAACATTAGTTTCTGTAACAAATGTTTGATTCTGGATATGTAAAGTGAAAGAAAAATGCAGGACCTTCTACAGAAGGTAGCAAAAAAAAGTAAGAAGAAAGCATAAACTTAAAGAAAAGTGTCATCAACAAAAAGAGGAGTCCAATGTGCCAACTACAAATCGAAGAAACGAAAATAAAACAAATAAAAAAATTCAAATACATGGGAAGTGTTTTGACAGAGGATGGAAAGTGCGATGTTGAGATCCAATGACGCATTGGCATAGTTAACCCTCTAGGGCCATTCGTATCATATTAGTGGGGGATCTGTTTATTACTTCATAACAATATAGAACTGATCCCCCACTTTATGACAAGTAGAAGCCTTAATCATATTATATTATTAACCCTCTAGGGCCATTTGTATCATATTAGTGGGGGATCTGTTTATTACTTCATAACAATATAGAACTGAGCCCCCACTTTATGACAAGTAGAAGCCTTAATCATATTATATTATTAACCCTCTAGGGCCATTCGTATCATATTAGTGGGGGATCTGTTTATTACTTCATAACAATATAGAACTGATCCCCCACTTTATGACAAGTAGAAGCCTTAATCATATTATATTATTAACCCTCTAGGGCCATTCGTATCATATTAGTGGGGGATCTGTTTATTACTTCATAACAATATAGAACTGATCCCCCACTTTATGACAAGTAGAAGCCTTAATCATATTATATTATTAACCCTCTAGGGCCATTCGTATCATATTAGTGGGGGATCTGTTTATTACTTCATAACAATATAGAACTGATCCCCCACTTTATGACCAGTAGAAGCCTTAATCATATTATATTAACCCTCTAGGGCCATTCGTATCATATTTGATACAGTATGAAAACAAGCCTTGAAAGAAATATTTTCCTGAAAAATTTTTTAAGAGAAATATTTTATAAATTTCAAATGAAAGCAGTACTGACTGCTCAGTCAATGAATACCAAATGTTTCCTTATAGGGAAATACCAAATGTGTCCTCATAGGGAAATACTGTATCAAATATGATACGAATGGCCCTAGAGGGTTAAGTAGTAATTAGTGGGGGATCTGTTTATTACTTCATAACAATATAGAACTGATCCCCCACTTTATGACAAGTAGAAGCCTTAATCATATTATATTATTAACCCTCTAGGGTCATTCGTATCATATTTGATACAGTATGAAAACAAGCCTTGAAAGAAATATTTTCCTGAAAAATATTTTAAGAGAAATATTTTATAAATTTCAAATGAAAGTAGTACTGACTGCTCAGTCAATGAATACCAAATGTTTCCTTATAGGAAATTACCAAATGTTTCCTTATAGGGAAATACTGTATCAAATATGATACGAATGGCCCTAGAGGGTTAAAGAATCCAAATGCGATTTGTGTTTAAAAGAAATAAAATATCTCGGACACATCATCAACGAAAGTGGTAGACTTCCTGATCCCGAAAGGGCTACAGCGATCAAAGACATGCTAACCCCCAACAATATACAAGCCCTTAAAAGCTTTTGGGGATTGGCTAATTACTACCAAGTCTTTATCAGAAATATGCATGATCTGCGAGGCCCTCTCAACGAACTACTGAAGAAAGACAAAGCCTGGGAATGGGCAATCCAATGCCAGACGGCGCTTGAAAAAATTAAAAACCCACTTACAGCTGATCTCTTCTTAACCCATTACAACCCGAAACTTGACCTTATCGTAGCAAGTGATGCCAGTTCATACGGTTTGGAGCCTGCATCTTACACCAAATGCCTGACGGCACACAAAAACCAATCGCACACGCTAGCCGCGGAAAAGCAATACTCACGGATAGAAAAAGAGGCTCTAGCCATATTTGCAGTGACTAAGTTCCATAGATATTTGCATGGTAAACCTTTGACTCTACAGACGGGCCTCAAACCCCTAATCTCAATCTTTAGGTCAAAAAAGGGTTTACCGAGCCATACGTATATGTATAGGATTACACCAAACCCTAACACTTCGGCAGCTGTCTCTCTCCAGCTGAAACCATGTCTGAAACTGAAGGCTTTATTCTTGCAACGCAAGGCCCGAAATCTGTTCACTGGGAACTTTCCGGCAAATATTATACACAATAATGCGGTTCCAAAATACAGGTTCTGTGATAAATATCAAGAAACAATATACCATCTAATTTCAGGAGGTTCTGTACTTGCCCCAAATGAATATAAAACTCGTCACAATATGGTGGGACAATATTTACACTTGACAATGTGCAAACACTATGGAAAATATGTAAACAAACACTGGTATGAACATCACCCAGCACCGGTTACAAGAAACAGAATATGTCACCATTCTATGGGATTACACCAAATATACAGACAGAAAATTTAAAGCAAATATGAAATTATTGTTAAAAACCATAAAAGAAACAACTTGTCTATTAATTGATATGGCTTGTCCAGCGGATTACAGAAATGAAAGTGTCACCATTCTATGGGATTACACCATCTACACAGATAGAAAAATTGAAGCAAATAGGCCGGACATTATTGTTAAAAACGAGAAAGAAAACACTTGTCTATTAATTGATATGGCTTGTCAACCGGATTGTAACATAGCAACCAAGGAATTCGAAAAACTGTCAAAATATAAAGACCTGGAATTTTGAAATAGAAATAATGTGGGGAAATTGAAAACAGGAATAGTACAATAGTAGGTGCACTTTGAATTATAAAAAATGGAACAAAACAACACGTTGAAAGAATCCCTGGAAACTTCAGCTTAAGAGATATACAAAGAATTGTCTTATTAAGTACAGCCCACACACTAAGGAAAACTTTAGGGATGATAGGGAAGATAGAGAAAAACATGAAATGGAGCCATAACAACACGCCACGACCTGCCTTGGGTCTCCCCGCAGACTTGGTTGGTAGTGAGACCAAAGCAGAAATCGAAATATGATGAAAAATGACATAATAATAATAATAATAATAATAATAAATAATAATAATAATAATAATAATGAAGTGAACTTTCAAAACTGTCAAGTGACAAGGTCTAAATCTAAATAAAAAAATTAATCCCTAAATCCTTATCCTTTCACACAGTTATTTAAGAATGCCACCTGTTGCCCCAAACGCCAAAAAACAAACAAATTTCAGTCCGATTAGCAATGAAAGTAACATTTCTAGTTGTATTTCATTTGGCTTAGCTTGGCTCGAGGGTATAATTATGGGCTACCCAGTAACGATATAATTCCTTACATAATAGTAATAGTGTACTAGACTATCTCTTGAACCAACTTAGAAGTTGCTAAAACAACTTTTTTCTTTTATCTTCACATGCAATTTAATTCGAGTGCTGCTAGTTACATCGATGCAAGTTCGATTCTTACCATAAGCAGAACTAAAATCAGGGTTGATTGATGAGAAAAAAAAAATTTGCTAATATAAGCTTTAGAGTTTGAGTTTTGTTTAACGGCATATAAACACCTCTGTGGGTTATTTAATTCAAAAAAGTTGGGATTTAGTGTATTTTTAAAATGTTCGATTTTAGTGAATTGATTTAGTCACATTAAGATGAAAAAGTTTTTTTTTTTTTAGACAACTCAAGGATGTTTTCTGGTTTTGTATTTTAAAAAGGTCATTAATATGAAAGTAAGAAGGTTTAGTTCCTTTTGTTTTACGGCATATCAACATCAATGGGTCATTTAATGCTAACAATATTTCTACAATAGATTCGTATGAATAGAATAAATATTCTTTGTCAGAAATTAGTTTGTAGATGGTATTGTTTTTTTTTTGTTTTTTTGTTTTGTTTTTGTAAAGATGGTTTCGTCGAGAATCAAATATATTACTGGTATATATATATTTTCTTCAAAATATATATTACAGTTAATTTTTTTCAGGCTTGGAGAACCTGATACTGACAGGCCAGATAGAGGGGAAAAGAGAGGGAAAAGCAACGGATAACATATTTGAAGGGCCTGAGTAGGTGGATGATATAACGGGAGAAAGCGTGCTAAGAGCCACAAGGGATAAGGAGACGTGGAAAGCCATGATCGCTATGTCTGAAAAGAAATGGCACAAGAAGTGTTTTTGATCCCAGTTTGAGGTTTAATTATTTGACAGAGCTTGGACACAAACAGATGCTGTTAGGGTCAGGGTGGATCTTGGAACAACGGTAATTAAAAGCTAGTTCCATGATAGCAACACTTCGATATTAGGAGCCTTGCAACCGGATAAATTTTATCGTCACACCAATGACCCAAATGTAGTTTCTCATCATACCCAGGGCGGCTGATTTAGGGCGAAGGTGTTATAGCTCTGCAGAGCTGCAGTCGGCGTATTCGAAATCCCCAGCCAACAGAGCAGATAAGCTTCAAGTCCCGCATCATTTCATCGCGAGCAAGGCTATAAAGCCGCTAAGACTCAAATTGTTACCGAGTGTGAAAAAAGACTAAGAAAACATTATGGAGAAAGAAGCAATCAAAAGATTTCAAGTATACAGAAGATGACGATTGATGTATTTAATTTTTCCAGATCGTAGTTGACAAGGAATGTAAGGAATATGTAAGAGTTCTATATAGATCGTTTAGTTCTTATTTACTATAAATTAGGGTCCGTACTGTAAAAAATGACGGCAAAGTGTTTATATTCATATTCCGTTTAAGAATAATGGCAATTTTAATGTAACTGCTATTGTGTATCTTGCATTTAAATATTAGAAAAAAAGACAAAATAATCCAACCCCTTTGCGTGATAGGAGAATATATATATATATATATATATATATATATATATATATATATATGTATATATATATATATAATCGTCTTTATTTAATAAAAAGTATATATATTCTTCATTATTCGACGACATAGATATTGCAAAACAAATAATAAGGCACTTATAAAGAGCAAACACGCAGTAACATCTTTCATAACTGGTAGTAAAGTTTAATAACTGATAGTAAAGAGAATGAACTGAGCTGACCCTCCCTCGCTATTGTCTGTCTCTCTATGAGCATGACAAAAGGAATATATATATATATTCATATATATAAATGTGCGTTGTACTGCAATGGATACTCGGAACGAGAATTCGAGGTACCGAGTTCGAATTCCATTTGAATTCCTTGCATTCACTTACGCACAAATACCCTTGGGAAAGGTATTAATCCGTCTCTTCCCTCCAGTTATTAGTTAAATCATAGGGTAGATTGGGTTCTATAGCTTTGACTGGCAACCAGTCTACGGCAGAAAGCAATGGTGGCAAACTTATGCGGGATAATGATCGTCCAAGCGTGTATCACGTATGGCACTTAACTGGCTGATATATATATATATATATATATATATATATATATATGTGTGTGTGTGTGTGTGTGTGTGTGTGTGTGTGTGTGTGTGTGTGTGTGTGTAAATAAATGCAAAAAAGTCTTTATTATAATAAAGATGATTATTTAGTAATTGCTGGTCCTCTCTTCACCTTAGTCCAAATAGACATTGACCGGCCCAGGAATTGAACTATGTCACCAAATTCATGAACCAGATCCTCTAACACCTGGATCTAATCCGTTGGACAATCTTGAGTGCAGAACTTCCAAACCGCTATAGGGTGATGCTGCTTCTGAATACTGTTCTAATTTTTTTATGGACCGTCAGTCAGTTAGTTAGTTAAGTGCCATACGTGGTACACGCTTGGGCGATGATGTCTCGAAAGAGACATGACTGACTGGGCAGGGTATTTGCGCGTAAGTGAATACAATGGATTCAGCTGGAATTCGAACTCGGCTCCCCGGCTTCTCGTTCCGAGCCGATATCCACTGTACCACAACGCACATATTCTAAAATCTTTTCCGTGGCAGCCTCATTGAATTTTCTCTTTCTGTCCACTGAAGCTGATGTAATGTTTCCAGGGTACTTGCTATTCTGAAGGGTATGTCAGATGCTGGGCATTTCTTGCTGGTACGTGCCAGAATCGACTCGATCTTTGCACAGTGATAAAGGCATCGGACGGTCCCTTTCTTTTCTTTATGGGTGGTGGGAATTGAACTTGAATGCATTATCCAATGAAGGCTGGCTTGTGATATATATATATATATATATATATATATATATATATATATATATATTCTTTTTGCGAGTTATTAGTACATTCAGCCTTTTTCTCACCTTTACGGAGGAAGAAGAGACGGATTAATATCTTTCTCAGTGGTATTTGTGCGCATGAATTCAACAAATTAGATCTCGGCTCTCCGATTTCTCGTTTCGAGCCGAAATCCACTGCACCACAACGCATATTCTTCGTTAATATTATGCCGGATTCTCTCAACACGCTCAACATTAACGTTTACCCAGATTAAATTATTTTCATTAACAAACATTAGTTTCTGTAACAAATGTTTGATTCTGGATATGTAAAGTGAAAGAAAAATGCAGGACCTTCTACAGAAGGTAGCAAAAAAATGTAAGAAGAAAGCATAAACTTAAAGAAAAGTGTCATCAACAAAAAGAGGAGTCCAATGTGCCAACTACAAATCGAAGAAACTAAAATAAAACAAATAAAAAAATTCAAATACATGGGAAGTGTTTTGACAGAGGATGGAAGGTGCGATGTTGAGATCCAATGACGCATTGGCATAGTTAACCCTCTAGGGCCATTCGTATCATATTTGATACAGTATTTCCCTATAAGGAAACATTTGGTAATTTCCTATAAGGAAACATTTGGTATTCATTGACTGAGCAGTCAGTACTGCTTTCATTTGAAATTTATAAAATATTTCTCTTAAAAAATTTTTCAGGAAAATATTTCTTTCAAGGCTTGTTTTCATACTGTATCAAATATGATACGAATGGCCCTAGAGGGTTAATAATATAATATGATTAAGGCTTCTACTTGTCATAAAGTGGGGGATCAGTTCTATATTGTTATGAAGTAATAAACAGATCCCCCACTAATTACTACTTAACCCTCTAGGGCCATTCGTATCATATTTGATACAGTATGAAAACAAGCCTTGAAAGAAATATTTTCCTGAAAAATTTTTTAAGAGAAATATTTTATAAATTTCAAATGAAAGCAGTACTGACTGCTCAGTCAATGAATACCAAATGTTTCCTTATAGGAAATTACCAAATGTTTCCTTATAGGGAAATACTGTATCAAATATGATACGAATGGCCCTAGAGGGTTAAGTAGTAATTAGTGGGGGATCTGTTTATTACTTCATAACAATATAGAACTGATCCCCCACTTTATGACAAGTAGAAGCATTAATCATATTATATTATTAACCCTCTAGGGCCATTCGTATCATATTTGATACAGTATGAAAAGAAGCCTTGAAAGAAATATTTTCCTGAAAAATTTTTTAAGAGAAATATTTTATAAATTTCAAATGAAAGCAGTACTGACTGCTCAGTCAATGAATACCAAATGTTTCCTTATAGGGAAATACCAAATGTTTCCTTATAGGGAAATACTGTATCAAATATGATACGAATGGCCCTAGAGGGTTAAGTAGTAATTAGTGGGGGATCTGTTTATTACTTCATAACAATATAGAACTGATCCCCCACTTTATGACAAGTAGAAGCCTTAATCATATTACATTATTAACCCTCTAGGGCCATTCGTATCATATTTGATACAGTATGAAAACAAGCCTTGAAAGAAATATTTTCCTGAAAAATTTTTTAAGAGAAATATTTTATAAATTTCAAATGAAAGCAGTACTGACTGCTCAGTCAATGAATACCAAATGTTTCCTTATAGGAAATTACCAAATGTTTCCTTATAGGGAAATACTGTATCAAATATGATACGAATGGCCCTAGAAGGTTAAGTAGTAATTAGTGGGGGATCTGTTTATTACTTCATAACAATATAGAACTGATCCCCCACTTTATGACAAGTAGAAGCCTTAATCATATTATATTATTAACCCTCTAGGGCCATTCGTATCATATTTGATACAGTATGAAAACAAGCCTTGAAAGAAATATTTTCCTGAAAAATTTTTTAAGAGAAATATTTTATAAATTTCAAATGAAAGTAGTACTGACTGCTCAGTCAATGAATACCAAATGTTTCCTTATAGGAAATTACCAAATGTTTCCTTATAGGGAAATACTGTATCAAATATGATACGAATGGCCCTAGAGGGTTAAAGAATCCAAATGCGATTTGTGTTTAAAAGAAATAAAATATCTCGTACACATCATCAACGAAAGTGGTAGACTTCCTGATCTCGAAAGGTCTACAGCGATCAAAGACATGCTAACCCCCAACAATATACAAGCCCTTCAAAGCTTTTGGGGATTGGCTAATTACTACCAAGTCTTTATCAGAAATATGCATGATCTGCGAGGCCCTCTGAACGAACTACTGAAGAAAGACAAAGCCTGGGAATGGGCACTCCAATGCCAGACGGCGCTTGAAAAAATTAAAAACCCACTTACAGCTGATCTCTTCTTAACCCATTACAACCCGAAACTTGACCTTATCGTAGCAAGTGATGCCAGTTCATACGGTTTGGAGCCTGCATCTTACACCAAATGCCTGACGGCACACAAAAACCAATCGCACACGCTAGCCGCGGAAAAGCAATACTCACGGATAGAAAAAGAGGCTCTAGCCATATTTGCAGTGACTAAGTTCCATAGATATTTGCATGGTAAACCTTTGACTCTTCAGACGGGCCTCAAACCCCTAATCTCAATCTTTGGGTCAAAAAAGGGTTTACCGAGCCATACGTATATGTATAGGATTACACCAAACCCTAACACTTCGGCAGCTGTCTCTCCAGCTGAAACCATGTCTGAAACTGAAGGCTTTATTCTTGCAACGCAAGGCCAAAGTCTGTTTACTGGGAACTTTCCGGCAAATATTATACATAATAATGCGGTTCCAAAATACAGGTTCTCTGATAAATATCAAGAACCAATATACCATCTAATTTCAGGAGGTTCTGTACTTGCCCCAAATGAATATAAAACTCGTCACAATATAGTGGGACAATATTTACACTTGACAATGTGCAAACACTATGGAAAATATGTAAACAAACACTGGTATGAACATCACCCAGCACCGGTTACAGAAATAGAAGATGACACCCTTCTATGGGATTACACCATCTACACAGATAGAAAAATTGAAGCAAATAGGCCGGACATTATTGTTAAAAACGAGAAAGAAAATACTTGTCTATTAATTGATATAGCTTGTCCAGCGGATTGTAACATAGCAACCAAGAAATTCGAAAAACTGTCAAAATATAAAGACCTTGAATTTGAAATAGAAAAATGTGGAAATTGAAAACAGGAATAGTACAAGTGATAGTAGGTGCACTTTGAATTATAAAAAATGGCACACAAAAACCAATCGCACACGCTATACGAATGGCCCTAGAGGGTTAAAGACGTATTTTAAAAGCTAACCAGAGAACTGAAAACGGGTAAAATCTCATTAGAAACAAAGGAAAGAGTGCTGAATTGTTACGTGATATCTGTCCTTCTGTATGGAAGTTAATGTCTAAATATGCACAGGTCGGAAAAAGAGAAGTGCAGAATGCAAAAAGCAACACGAGATGTACTTGGATGGATGGCGAAGCGGGGCTTAGAAGAGATACCAAGAGAAAAAATATCGAGAGCGACAAGAGACAGAGCCAAATGGAAGATCATGATCGCCTACGTCCTGAAAGGACACAGCAAATGAAGAAATAGATTATATCCAAGGACTTTCTTTTCTTTTTATATTCAAAACATTGACCAATACTATACTTTTGAGATGAGGTAGCATTTACATTAGTTTTACTTTCGGACCGTTGACCTCATATAACCAACGCTTATATCCATTGGGCCATGTATCCTCAAGGTTAGTTACAGTGACTTGACCCAAAGAATTGTGAGTGCAATACCTGGCTACAGCAGTGATGAACAAATAAATTCGAGAGTTGAGTTAAAGGAAGATAACTACAAGGAATCCGGAAGTGTCAGAAGGAGTCAGCACTGGTGAATCGCAAATGTGTGCTTTTCCTCCATGACAACGCCAGGCCGCATGACGCGCAAGTGGTCAAGTATACCATACAGAAACTTGGGTGGGAGAGTTTGTGCCATGCACCTTATTCACCTGACCTTACGCCATCCGATTACTACCTCTTCCACTCACAGGATAATCTTCTTCGTGGGAAATCCTTCACAATGAAGCAGACTTGCGCAAAGCTCTCACGGATTTCTTTGCGTCAACTACCCCCTCAGTTATACCGCAGGAGCATTGAACAGCTGGAGACATGTTCGCAGAAGGTGCTGGATGCCGATGGCGATTACTTCAAAGACTAAATATAAGTTACACAATACCGTGAAGCGTTTTCTTTTTTCCTTTAAAAACGGACAGAACTTTTTGGGTTACCTTGTATATAAAATGATGCTAGAAAATAGCAGAAAAATGTAGAGATCTCAAGACAATTTGGATAGATTACCGTAAAATCTTTCATAATGTGCCACACGATTGGATCCTTTAGGCTTTACAATGTCTCCTCGTCAGTCAGTTAAGTGCCATACGTGAAACAGGCTTGGGCGATCATGTCTCAAAACAGATATGACTGACTGGGCAGAAGATTATCCCGCAGTAGGTTGCCATTGTTTTCTGCGGTAGAATGGTTGCCAGTCAAGGCTATAGAACCCAAGCTGTTCTGTTATTTAGCCCATAACTAGAAGGAATAGACGGATTAATACCTTTCCCAAGGGTATTTGCGCGTAAGTGAATGCAATGAATTCATCTGGAATTCGAACTCGGCTCCCCGATTTTTTGTTCCGAGTAGATATGCACTGCACCACAACGCACATCCTCGTACATTTATTTAAACTGTGGAAAAATACATCATATTTAATTCATACCAAAGATACTGCCTTTTCCGATTATTTGAATATCCGTCGATGAATCTTTCAAGGAGTATTCCTGTCGCATCTTCTGTTCTGTCTGTCCTTAATCCCATTTTAGCATGAACTAAACAGTAACTATGGATACCAAAAATGTTTAATCCCCACTTCTACATTGATTATATCAAACTCTTTGCTAAAGGCGACCATGAGTTAAGGGGTATCCTCGGTATTGTAAAATATTTCAGTAATTATATCGGTATTAATTTAGAATTAGATAAATGTGCAAAAGTAACATTCAAGATTGACAAAATATAGAAACACACTCAATAGATGTAGATTTTTTTCACAAAGATAAGGTAACTGAAACAAAAAGTGGCCTGCAAAAACCTAGGCGTCAGCGGCGGAGATGGAATACAGGACCTTTGAAGGGAAAAGAAAGCAAAGAGTATTACGTGTGTGTGAATCTGATGTTGAATACAGAATTGAATTCACAAAACTGACTATCAGCCACAACAGCTGTCCCTGTGGTGCAATTCATTTTTCAAAATTCTTAATTAGAACATCGCTGACATTAAGCAAATGGATGTTAAAGCGAGAAAGCTTCTCACTTGCCACCAAATCCACCACCTGATATTTGTTGTCTATATGTGTCCAGATCCGAAGGAGGCAGAGGATTAGTTCAACTAGAACTGTCTTGCAAACCCACAACAATCGATATACAAGTTTATCTGGAAACTACAAAAAACTGAATAATGATATGTGTAAAAAAAATGAAACAATTAAGAAATTTTATACACTATAAAAAGAATTTGTCTATATTTCTTAGTATTTTCAGTATTTACATTATTCGGACTATTGTCCTCATCTTTGTTGCCATTTTACGACGTTTCGGCGGTTGTAGGCTCCGGCCTTCTTGTAAAGTGGTTGTAATAAAAGGTTCGGTTCGAAATTCCTAGCACCTGAAGAAGGCCGGTGCATACAGCGTCCAAAACGTCGTACAAGTGGCAATAAAGATGAGGACAATAGTTCGAATAATGTAAATACAGTAATAGAGATAGACAACAACTTCAAATGGGAATTTTAAATGTGTAAAGCAGTGAAAATTAACCATAACACATCTACTACAACAGTAAAGAACCTTTAAAAAAGGCAAAAGCAAATGTAATATCTAACTTTATTTTATAAATGGAACTGTGTGTGTGTGTGTGTGTGTGAGTGTGTGTGTGTGTGTCCGTTAACTATAGACTCCGAAACGGCTGAACCGATTTTCTGGAAAATTTACACAGTTGTACTATAAGCGTCTGCGAGTGTTCTTAGCTAGGTTTTGTGTCGAGGTACCCCCGATAAATATCGAAAATCGATAATCGAAAAAATCGGGTTATAGAAGGAGTGGTCCGATTTTAATCAAATTTGATACACTCATAGACAAAGACATAAGAAACGATATTCAGAAGTTTCAAGGTTGCAGTTCTTATAATAGTGCAGAAAATCGATAATATATATATATATATATATATATATATATATATATATATATATATATATAAGGTAAGATGTTTGTGTGTGTGTCTGTTTATCTGTCTGTATGTCCTTTATACAAATCCACAATTTTTATCCGATTCTAACCAAACTTCAAAATTTGACTTACATCCATTCATTTTTCTTTCAGTCTACGGTTTTGCTTTAACTGGAAACAACTATTGCTTTTTAGCGTTTCGTACCAACGTCCAAATAGTCTGAGCTCCAGGACCATGGATTAGTTTTAAAGCTTTCATTACACCCGCGCAACGCCGGGCTATACTGCTAGTATCAGATAAACCTCTTCATGATTAATACTCTACCCGTTCCAAACAAGCTGATGTAGACAAACCCCATAGCCATTAGAGGCAGGGTTAAAAGTGAATTGTTTATGAGAAAGACTGAGACAAAGCGACAACGGGAAAATGCATAAACAAATAACATGTAACCAATTTTCGCCGACAGTCGTGGTGGACCAAGTCGGCATGGGCCGTCTCACCTTGGAGGACGAAGCGATTCGGTCGAGGGCTTAGTCTCAGTAGATCGCAGTGTGATGGTTGCTCTACTAGGTACGACACCCCGAGCCTGAAGTCAAGTGGTTTTATTCTTGCTGTACAGAACCCATGCTCAATAATTAGAAATTACCAAGCACAGATACTGAAAAATTGCAAATTCTGGAATAAATACCCAGGAACAATTGGCCATCTTGTGCCAGGTTTCACGGTGTTAGCACCTTCTAAATATAGAACTCGCCATGATAGAGTGGACCAATATCTGCGCTGGGAAATATGAAACTTTTACTGGAAATAAACTGCAACGAACTGGTATGAACATATCCCAAACCCATTTAGGACCTGTAACAATTTTATGGAATTTTACAGTACACACAGACAGTACAATCAAACCTAATCGCCCAGACATCGTGAAGAAAGACAAAAAAAAAAAACAGAATGTGTTTTCTTATTGACATAGCAGTCCCTGCAGATTCTAACACATCTTTGAAGTGCTTTAAAAAATCTCAAAATACAAGGGTTTTCAAGTGGAAATCTAAAAATGTGGTACACGAGGACATCAATAATTCCAGTTGTAGTTGTAGTTTGAGCGCGTATTGATTAAAAAAAAGTTTTCGAAAAATCCATGTTTTAAAGAAATACCATAAATTCTACTCAAAAGTACTTCTCAAACATTACAAAGAGCTTTATCTCTGTAAAATGTGTGTGAACTTAGGTTTTTTATTTTGTTTTTATAAAAATGATCAGTCGAAAATGTCATAAAGCCATTTTTGAATTTAGGTTTTTAATAGGGACTCGGAAGAAAATGTGTATGCAACAGAAATCAAAAGTAATAATAATAATAATGACGGATTGATTTTTTTACGGTTTATCATCCTTTTGCTGATTATTTATCTAAGACATAAAATAAGTTTTAGGTTTGAAAAAAAATGTTAAGATTGTTAAGATAATAGGGATTTACTGGTACAAGTCTTGCTATGTAACCCATATATAGGGAGAGAAGTGGATTCATACTTTTTTCAATGGTATTTGCGCGTAAATGATTTTAACGAATCAAACAAGAATTAGAATTCGGTGATTGTACTAGAACCGGTCTTTCTACGTTATCTGGTCGTAAGTTAATAATGATAATAATAATAGATAGCGGTACCCGTGAACTTCTTTTTTTTTACTTTAATTTTTTTATGTGTCATAATATTTAATAAATCAACCGCTTCGGAGTTCCAAGATTTCAAAATTATCTTGGAAATTCCTCTACTGCATCTTTAAATATTTAAGCTTAACAACTTTAACCAACAATTGCAATAGCAGTCATAAATATCAATACAGATCGTCATTTAAAAAAGTGAGACGTTAGAAATTAAGATATTTTAAAGTGACAAATTTTTCATTTCACTCAATCAGGCCTTAAAAACATGAGAGCATTATCTTACCTTTAATTTCTTTCTTTCAATCCAAGGGTCAGTCGTTAAGTAAACTCGTTATTCCTATAATCTTCATTTACTACTACCTCCACTTCGAGTCATATTCTTCTTCTTCTATGTGCCTTGTCCCTTCAGGACGTAGGCGATCATGGCCTTCCACGTTTCCCTATCCCTGGTGTCTCTGAGCACGCCTTCTCCTGTTATACCATGCTATCCTCGTTCCGTCATCCACCTGATTAGGTCCTTTAAATCTTCGGATCTCTGTGTCGCACTTTCCGTCTTCTGTTATAACGATTCCCAGGTATTTAAATTTTTGTACCTGCTTGATTCTGGTATCCCCGATCTGTATTTGGCATTTTGGGCTGCCCTTTTTACTGATGACCATGCATTCGGTTTTCGTGCAGTTTATTTCTAGTCCTTTCTTGTTACTTTCTTCTGCTACCTTCTGTAGGAGGTCTTGTAGTTTCCTTTCTGTGTCTGCTATCAGCACTGTCAGTCAGTTTAGGTGCCATACGTGATACACGCTTGGGTGATCATGTCTCGAAAGAGACATGACTGACTGAGCAGAAGATTATCCCGCAGTAGGTTGCCATTGCTTTCTGCGGTAGACTGGTTGCCGACCAAGGCTATAGAACCCAATCTGTCCTGCTATTTAACCCATAACTGGAAGGAAGAGACGGATTAATACCTTTCCCAAGGGTATTTGCGCGTAAGTGAATACAATGGATTCAGCTGGAATTCGAACTCGGCTCCCCGGTTTCTCGTTCCGAGCCGATATCCACTGTACCACAACGCACATCAGCACTGTATCATCTGCGTAATACCCTACCTTGAGTGGCCCTTGAACATTGTATTGTGTAAAATTTAGTAAAAATAAAAAACGAACAAAGAATGAAGAATTAAGCAAAATAACTGTTTTTCATGTTTGACGCTCCTGCTCATCAATCGCTGACCCCTTGTAACAGAACGTCACAACAAACAGATCCAGTGGGAAGAGAATAAAATCGGTTGAATGTTCTTTTTTTGCGGTAAGTGCAGGAAATGCAAAATATTTCAAATTTCAAATCGAGGATAAAACTACAAAAACATGTAGAAACAGACGTGAAAACTTGCCCAGCAAGTTTATTTCCAGGGCAGTTTAAATAGCTAAGGGAGTTAAAGAAATGAACGTAATTTCTAAGTTTAGTAAATCAACAAGAGATATCGTGTGTCATAACATATATTACACACACTTACGCACGCATATATACATGTGATACATGTAATACATGGTGCAATGAATAGATTGTCGTTTAAATTATTCAGAAATGAAAATAACACTGACATCTCATTTTAACAGATATATTTACCAAAATTACACAAAAATATTTTGAAATACTAAAGACTAGCACACACACATACACATACATTCACACACGTTTACGTCAATGTAAAATATCCAACCAAATGCAAAATTATTTCATCTCGTTACATTTCACCTAGGAAAAGAGTACTGGACTGCTATGTGATGTCAGTTCTTCAATATGGCAGTTAATGCTGGACAATCTCAACAAAGATGAAGAAAAAACTTGAAGCAGTTGAAATGGAGTTCTACAGAAGGATGCTGTGAATATCATGGATCGAGCATGTGAGCAATGATGAGGTTTTGGAAAGAATGGAAACTAAAAGGAAATTAATACTGAGTATCAGGAAGAGACCGCTAAAGTTCCTGCGACCTGCAATGAGGAAGGAGGGCTTGGAGAACCTGATACTAACAGGCTAGATAGAGGGAAAAAGAGACAGATGAAAGCAGCGGATAACATATTTAAAAGGCCTGAGCAGATGGATGACTGAACAGGGGTTGCGTGGTGTAACAGGAGAAAGCGGGCTAAGAGCCACCAGGGATAGAGATACGTGGAAAGCCATGTCGCCTAAGCCCTGAAAGGACAAGACACATAAAAGAAGAAGAAGAAGAAGAAGAAGAAGAAGAAGAAGAAGAAGAAGAAGATAGAAATGTCGTCTACAGACATTTCTCACACACACATATACACATAGATTAACCAACCAATATATACCTATACAAACATACACATATACTATTACACACTTTCCAAAATATTCCTCACACATATATTTTAAAATTTAATACACGTGTTTACGTGCATTAAAGCACACTCAGATATACACATATATTAACTCAACATGCACCTAGGCAGACCAGCGTTTCTTCAAAAACACACATATGCACTGTCCAAAATATTCCTCACACATATTTAATTGTTCACAGGCTCACCCTAACCCGGGGTGGTAAAATACGAGGGTCATTCAATAAATAAGGTGAATTTTTCGGTATAAGGTCTTCTAATACAGATAGAAGCTTACTTTTTTTTAAATTTTGGAACGTAGTCTTCCAGCAGTGTCACACACTTTTCCCATCTGTGTACAAGCTTCCGTATTCCCTCAGCGTAAAAATCTTTGGACTGATGTCTCAGCTAATCGCTGACAGTAGTTTTGACTTCATCGTCACTTTCAAACTTCGTGCCTCTCGCGAACGCTTTCAAGGGACCAAACTGGTGAAAGTCCGAAGGGGAAAGGTCTGGGCTGTGAAGGGGGGTGACAACTCGACCCTCTTCTGTTTGTGCTCTGCAGTAAGCATCTTTGGCAACCACCGGCAGCTGACCTTCGAGTAGGCAAGATCATCATGGGCAATTTTGTGTGCTGTCCAGATAGGCTGAAAGTTCTTTCAATGTCATCCACTGTCACCCTTCTGTCTGACTGAATGAGGTCATTGACTGATTCGATCACCTTAGGAGACCTCACTTCTGTAGACCTCCAAAGCCCGGCTTCATCCTTAACGCTGCTCCATCCTTCTTTAAACAATTTAGCCAACTTATAGACATTTTTTGGCTGGAATATGTGGCATCATACACAGTTGACATTCTTCTATGAATTTCAACTGGTTTGCATCCTTCAGCCACCAAAAACTTGATAACTGACCTCTGTTCAATCCTGGAGCATTCTTTTTAGTCGGCCATTTTTGTTAATCTCCAAAACTCTCAAAGTTTTTTTCAATCTGCAAAAAAAATAAAATAGTAAATAAAAAAGTAAATTCCTTTGAAAAAGAAGTAAAGGAAATTTTTAAAAAAATGTAAGCTTCTATCTGTATTAAAAGTCTTTATATCGAAAAATTCACCTTATTTATTGAATGACCCTCGTAGTAATCACACTAAACAAAAACATTATGAAAGTATAAAAATATATTTTAATAGTAAAAATACCAGCAATATATTTTTATTAAAAAAGAGACCAATAATACATGACCAATAATACATGACCAGTAATACATTTTATCTGTATTTGATAGCAGACAATTGCGTTCAAAATATATTTAGTTGAAGCCATAGAACTGTGTTCAAATTATTTAGAATTCGGTATTAAATAACCAATAGAGCTTGATATCCCGATAAACAAAATGAACCAATCATTATTAATGCATTTAATATAGTGTTTCTCCATCAATCACACATATCCAACAATATACAGTGACATTTTCAGATCAAAATTTAGCCGGTAATTTTGTCAGGCTGGGTTTTACTAGTATGCTTTCCATATCTGCAGTGTCATTGTGGGTTTAACGGTTATAAATTATAATATTATTAAATTTTAATATAAAGATTGTTGCTGTATTGGTTTAATAAATCAGATCACCAGTGAGATAATGCTTTCATAAATAGTTATCACTACACACAAAAGCATAAATACACTCAATATATATATATATATATATATATATATATATATATATATATATATATATTGAGTGTATGTATGCTTTACTTTACCTGAAGATCCAGTGTGTTTATGCCAACTTTAAGATCCAATTTAGTGAAACCTTGGTATGTTCTTTGGCGCTCTAGTTTAGTTACATGTTTGCTCTACTTGTGTATTGGGCGCTTTACGTGTTAGGTTACTCGTCTCGGGGTTTTTTCTTTCGACTAGTACTTTGACTAATGTTCACGTGCTTAGTTCGTTTGTTTTTTTGTTTCCATTTTTTCCTTCCGCGTTTATACTCGGTGGGTTTTTCGAGACGTGTTCAACGACAAATTACCAGTCATATATATATATATATATATATATATATATATATATATATATATATAGGGATCCCTCCATTAGTGTGGCTAACGTGTACACTAAAAGATACGCACTAACCCAAAACACTTTAATCGAACATAACTTGTAGGAAATTAAATAATTTTTACCTCAAATGGCAGAAATTCAAAATAGCATTGAATTTTGGTCAAATATATTTCAAAATGTCGTTGTTATACTCGTAATAAATTTTGTTCAGTGTTGGTTGTTTGTTTCTATATAGAGGGCGTCGAGAATTTTAAGTTTGCAATTACACTCTTGAAGATGATTTCGGATAAGATCGAAAATACTAAAATTAACAAAAATTTATTGATGAATTTCAAATTAACATCAAGATGCCGATTATTAAACTAGAAAGCAGTATTATAGAACAGACATAATATGCGTATTATATTCAATGAAACATGATTGAATTAAGATATGCTGCCCATATATTTATTCTCACGTTTAAGCACCTTTCAAATCAAAATAAATATAGTCCACACAGATGCCCGAACAGTTTAGTTCTTTTTCTCACGCTGGTGAATGGTCGGTTATTTTATAATATTCCTTTCTAACTTTTTTTTTGTTTTGTTTTGTTTTTTCCTTTCTTTCACATAGATACGTGTTCTCCCTACTTCACATCTCTATCTATCTCTCTATTAATCTAGCTCTCCCTTTCTGTCGGTCTCTCTTCTCTCTCACGCTCCCTTCCTTCGTCGCTCAAAGACGGGTTTAACCAGTTGACTCCAGGCAAATTTTTTTAAGCTGCCTAGTTTTGTGGTTTGCTGTCAGACGTAAATTGTTCGCCAATCGTTTTGGAAGCCTTTTTCGGTAGACAGGCATAAAAATGAAAAAAAAGAAAATAGATAGAAACAAATAAGAAAAAATAACACGAACTGCAAAGAGAGAAACTTCAAAAATTATAGCGAACCTTGTGCAGTATATTTAACAGCATCAAATACCGGATATGAATTTCTACCGAACTTTACCTTTACTTTAGAAAGCAAAGAAAAAAAAAACTGACTCCGAAAACAGGAGAGTTTCACTTTTTACGTCTTGAATCTTTCACAAGGATTCGGTTACATAATGTATATCTTTTAAATTATCATCTCTTTTTAAAACTCTGATTAATCTAAAATATTTTATAGATAAAGTTATTGATTGGTTTTAATTGTCCTAAGCAGGTAAACAAAATATAAAAAATGTAAATTAAAAAAGTAAAAAAAAACAAACTCCTGACCATTAATTCGCATTAATTAGTTCCTATAAAGTCCAACACTCCTATTTTCCTACTTTACTGATCAGTTAAATTTGCTAAGGTGGGCTTGACTACTACTACTAACAAAAAAAAACTGGTAATGTCCAAACGATACTTATCAAGCCAACACAGACAGATAACATGCTGTATTTGACGAAGAGCTGAAAGAACAAAGGAGATTCACAGATACTGATGTGTTTGCCTCTTTAAACAAGACGTCATAATTGGTAAAAGTTTTTCACATTGCCGGCACTTTACTCTCTGTTACTGCCATCTTAAACAGGAATTTAACGATAGCAAGAAATACCAGGTAAGATACTATTTATATAGTCTGTACGATACTTGACTGAAAGTTAAATGTGTTATATGCATAATGACTGACACGTGTCTTCTTTTATGTGCCGTGTCCCTTCAGGACGTAGGCCATCTCCACATTTTCTTGTCCTTTGTAGTTCATTCTTCTCTTTTTATTTCTCCCTAACCCTATTTACTCAAGCCCGTCAAGTCTGTAATAGTTTTCTTTTGTCCTTCTTTCCTACAATCTTCCTTGTGAGTATCTGATTTTCCAAGCTTTCCTTCCCGTTATATGTTTGAGAAATTTCAAATAAGTTTCTGTTAGTTTCTATTTTCTCTAAAACCTCAGCATCTCTCTGAGATTTTTGTTTCTTCTGGTCTCTTCTTCATCTTTGATGAGATTGTCTATCATTCACTTTTATATAGGAGGATAGATATGACGTAACAAATCGGTGCTATTTTCTTCGTATCTAATGAAATATTTCTGTCTCTTGGTACACTGCTTAGCTTTTGGAAAGCATCTTTGGCAATCCCAATGCGTCTTCGGATCTCTGTGTCGCACTTTCCGTCCTCTGTTAGAACACTTGCCAGATATTTACATTATTTACTTGCTTGAGTTTGGGATCCCCGATTTGAAATTTTCACTTTGTTCTTTTATTCTTTTACCGATAAGCATGCATTCTGATTTCTTGCAGTTTATATTTAATCCTTTCTTATTGCTTTCCTTCTGTAGCAGCATTTGGAGTTTCCTTTCTGTGTCTGCTATCAACACTATGTCATCTGCATATTTTATGTTGTTAAGACTATGACCGCCCGTAATATTTCCTAGTAAAACTTTTAATTCTGTCAGAATTGCCTCATTCTATAGATTGAACAAATCTATGAGAAAACATGTCCTTGTCTTACACCACTTTCTTACAAGTATGCACAGATAAATATACTACACGAATACACAAGGTTTAGAAAAATGTCTGAAAAAGCATTCCACGGGTCGACTCAAGCTTTGTGATTGAAATTTAGTAGACGGCTACCTTTGAGGAGTCGCCGATGGTTGTGTTAGCTCAAAGTTACAAGTCATCGTGATCGAGGGTTTGAGCATCCTGGCCTTGTTCAAACTGTTGTTCATACTATACAATGCGCTTTCTTCCAGAAACTGTAACTAAAGTCCGTTTAGCATAATTTCAGTACAAACCACAAGTGGGCTCTTTTGGTGTTGAATAAACATAAGTGTGCCAAAGCAGGCGTCTACAATGGAGATTAGCTAGCTACCCTGGTAGACGGGTATCTTCGAATACGAGTGACCAGTCATTATTAATGTATGTTTACACTGACCCAGATGTATAGGCAAGTAGTCACACACAAACACACATTAGGACATACCGTGTTTGATATTACATAAAACACACTTTTCATATAAGACACAGAGCGTCCTTTTAGACAAGAAAAAATTGCCCCGCGTCTTATATGCAATGCAAAGACATATCTTAGGGTACCTTTATCCCCATGCTCACTACCGTAGTCTATAAATGTACTTTTCATTAAAATTTTTACCTACTCCAACTCCATTATAATATTATTTACTCAAAGTAATATTATTTACTCAATGTCATCCACTGTCACCCTTCTGTCTGACTGAATGAGGTCATTGACTGATTCGATCACCTTAGGAGACCTCACTTCTGTAGACCTCCAAAGCCCGGCTTCATCCTTAACGCTGCTCCATCCTTCTTTAAACAATTTAGCCCACTTATAGACATTTTTTTGGCTGGAACATGTGGCATCATACACAGTTGACATTCTTCTATGAATTTCAACTGGTTTGCACCCTTCAGCCACCAAAAACTTGATAACTGACCTCTGTTCAATCCTGGAGCATTCTTTTTAGTCGGCCATTTTTGTTAATCTCCAAAACTCTCAAAGTTTTTTTCAATCTGCAAAAAAAATAAAAAAGTAAATAAAAAAGTAAATTCCTTTGAAAAAGAAGTAAAGGAAATTTTTTAAAAAATGTAAGCTTCTATCTGTATTAAAAGTCCTTATATCGAAAAATTCACCTTATTTATTGAATGACCCTCGTAGTAATCACACTAAACAAAAACATTATGAAAGTATAAAAATATATTTTAATAGTAAAAATACCAGCAATATATTTTTATTAAAAAAGAGACCGATAATACATGACCAGCAATACATTTTATCTGTATTTGATAGCAGACAATTGCGTTCAAAATATATTTAGTTGAAGCCATAGAACTGTGTTCAAATTATTTAGAATTCGGTATTAAATAACCAATAGCGCTTGATATCCCGATAAACAAAATGAACCAATCATTATTAATGCATTTAATATAGTGTTTCTCCATCAATCACACATATCCAACAATATACAGTGACTTTTTCAAACCAAAATTTAGCCAGTAATTTTATCAGGTTGGGTTTTACTGGTATGCTTTCCATATCTGCAGTGTTATTGTGGGTTTAACGGTTATAAATTATATTATTAAATCATATGAACATAGCTGCTGTATTGGTTTAATAAATCACATCACCAGTGAGTTTATACATTTCATAAATAGTTATCACTATACACACATGCATATACACACACTCAATATATATATATATATATATATATATATATATATATATATATATATATATATATATATATATTCGTTAAAAAAATCCTTTTTGAAAGTTCTCTCAGAGTAAATGATGACAGTTTTCTGGAGCTCTAAAGTATTGATCTTAATTCAAATTTTTTCGAAGAGCTTTTCGAGTTTTCTTGTTGATGTTCCAAGTGCACACCCTTACTAAAAGAATTATTCTTACATTTATGTGTTCCTGGGTATGACGCCATACTGCATCCGGCAGCAAGGCCTCTGATTGGGAGGTTGTGAGGAGCATGGAACCACCTCTTAATTGCTGTTGTTTCCAGGTCTACTCTGACCCGGAGTAGTAGCACCTGTTAGGCTCCCAGCTATGGACAAATAGTAACCGCCAAATTGTGGCCAAAACACTACGAAAGTATAAAAATAGACTTTTATAGAAATATATACATAAAGTTATATATACATAAACATAGACTTTTATGGAAAAATATACATTTTTGAAGGAAAAATATCACCAACAATACATTCTTGAAAGAAAAGTATCCCCAACAATACATTTTTAAAGGACAAAATTCTTACCAGCAATACATTTTGAATACAAAACTAAAAGACATCTTCAGTTTTCTAAGAAACAAAAACAAACTTTTTCCTCAAAATTCTACTAAATCAAACTTCTCACTATAACCGAACATTAAAAAAAACATAAAACCCCACTTTTTGGCGTTAAATAACCCACAGAGGTGTTGATATGCCGTTAAACAAAACTCAAGCTCAAACTCTACATTTATGTTCCATAGATTCTTTAGCTCTGTAGCCAAATCTCAATGTTTCTCTAGCTTTTCAATTTCCTTTGAATCCACTCTTGTATCATATAGAACAGCAAATTCAATAATTTAACACTTGCTCTGACAAGAAGGCCAAACCTTCGTATTTTAATAACATGTTCCTTCTGGACTAAGAAATCCCACAATATATTGACAGTCATTTTCTTATTTCTAGTAATAATTTACAAGAAATTTTTACTCTCCCCCGCAAAGTTATCATACACACATCCTCAAGTAAAAGGGTGAATATGGGTGAGCATCTTTCTTTGTTCCAAATGTTCCTTTTATAAACTTTATGCATTCTGTCAAAGGGAGATTTTACGTTAAGCTAGTCATCCGAATGAAGAGGAGGCATTCCTACCTTGAAAATCAAGATTTCAAATTCTAGCTTTTACAATGTCTTCATGAGACATAACTATTTCAACTACAGTCAGGTAATACTGCTAAGTTTATATTTGTCTTTTTGAACATTTATTTCTTAATTAATTTAAAACCTATTTCTCTTCATCACATTCTTAAACTACACACACAAATACACACAATTATATATATATATATATAAATCAAAATAATAACTAAATAGACTCTGTAAGCAAGTAGGTCGTAAATTTATACTAAAATAAACTTTCAAAAAAACCACTAACAAACAGAACCTAATTCCGTTACAATCCGGTGCACTGAGGCGTCGGATAAATGGGGAGAAAAAAAAGAAATCCGCGGAACAAGAAGGATCTGATACTAACAGGTCAGAAAGAGGGAATAGAGACAGGGTAAAGCAGCGGATAACATATTCGAACGACCTAATTAGGTGGGTGATGGAACAAGAGTTGCATGTTGTAACAGGATAAGGCGTCTTAAGATCCTTTGCCCTGACGATCCGTAGTGTGAAACCGCGGTAGGTTTTGGCTCGCTTTAGATTTTTGTGTATATATGTATATATATATATATATATATATATATATATATATATATATATATATACAACGAATACTCTAAATCTAAATCTAAACTTATTTATAAATGGAGTGCGTGTGTGTCTGTGTGTGTGTGTGTCCGTTAGCTAAAGACTCCGAAACGGCTGAACAGATTTTCTTGAAAATTTACACAGATGTACTATAAGCGTCTGCGAGTGTTCTTAGCTAGGTTTTGTGTCAAGGTACCCCCGATAAATATCGAAAATCGATAATCGAAAAAGTCGGGTTATAGAATGAGTGGTCCGATTTTAATCAAATTTGATACACTCATAGACAAAGACATAAGAAACGATATTCAGAAGTTTCAAGGTTGCAGTTCTTACAATAGTGCAGAAAATCGATAATTTATATATATAAAAGCCAAGATGTTTGTGTGTGTGTGTGTGTGTCTGTTTATCTGTCTGTGTCATTTATACAAATCCACAATTTTTATCCGATTCTCACTAAACTTCATACAAATATTCTTTAGGCTCCAGGACCATGGATTAGTTTTAAAGCTTTTATGACACCCAAGCAACACCGGGCTATACTGGTGGTTTATGAATAAGTGTTGGCCGAAAGATGTCTAAGGTCTAAAAAGAAAGGGGGAAAAAACGATGACGTCCTGTTTGTTCAAATCATATGTATAAGAAAGCATAAGGGAAACACCAAAAGTCTTATCCACTGTATTCGGCAGATATTGTCATTTTTCCGACTACTTATATAATTTGTTGAATATGAAATATTCTGATTGTTTAGTAGACTGCAAAACAGTAGCTAGAACAGTTCTTTGCGGAGAAAGATAAAAAAACATTTTAGAATGGAATTATGAAGTTGCTCGCAAGATGGCGGAAGATAGTGAAACAGCGCATTTTTTAAATTAAATTAATGTCGAAAATTTAAAAGAAAAACAAAAAAATATTCTTATTTGATAAACCGAACACTTTTTACACTATCACTAGCACCAAAAATCTATCGCATTTTGTTATTTAAATGAATGTGAACGTTTTATCACAATAATGTATTATGTAAAATGTATATTAACATTTATAAAAAAATCCACCAAAAATCTCTTTAATGAATAAAGTACTCACTAGCATTTCAGAAGTTGAGTAAAGTATTAAGAAACAGGACAATTTCGCTAGAAACAAAGAAGAGAGTACTGGATTGCTATGTGATGTCAGTTATTCAATATAGCAGTAAATGCTTGACAATATTATCAAAGATAAAGGAAAACCTTGAAGCAACTGACATGTGGTTCTACAGTAGGATGCTGCGAATATCATAGATCGAGCATGTGATCAATGATGAGGTTTGGAAATGATGGTAAAGGAAATGGAAATTAATACTGAGCATCAGGAAAAGACAGCTGAAGTTCCAGGGACATGCAATGAGGAAAGAGGGCTTGCAGGATCTGATACTAACAGGTCAGAAAGAGGGAATAGAGACAGGGTAAAGCAGCGGATAACATATTCGAACGACCTAATTAGGTGGATGATGGAACAAGAGTTGCATGTTGTAACAGGATAAGGCGTCTTAAGATCCATCAGGGATAGGGATACGTGAAAAGCCATGATCTTCTACGTCCGAAAGAGTCAGGGCACATAGAAGAAGAAGAAGCCAGATCAGATCAAACAAATGGGGTATTTTGACTATTTTGTGGGAGGGGGAGATGCCCAACGCCGATTCTCCAACTTTGATTGAGTTTTAAAGCGTTTCCGTGGCCTTTTAGTTGATGAAATATTTTCCATCTGTCAGCCACTTTCCCACAGACGAAACATTGTTATTCTCTTGCTGCTATTTTTATATTGGATGGCCGGTCGAACAGTCCTTAGTTCCACCATTCAAGACGTTTACACCTAGAACGTACCATGCCACGTACACAGAATCGACTCATCTTCATTCTTTTCCAGATCAATTGGTGAAAACTAAGTTCTACCTAGACTGCTTCCCGACAAATGTTGCAACGTGGAACGGGTTCCCGAAAGGATCTTTCCTGATTACTACAATTTAACAACTTCAAGTCGACGGTCAACCGTTATCTATCTTATATATCCTCATGATATGCAACCATTGCTCGCCCCTTGTACGCACCTACATTATTGTCATTTAATAACTCATGACTTTCTTTGAGTGTCTCTTGGGCCTCGTATTTAATGAATAATAGGAAAAAGTGAACAAAACAAAAGAGGATGACCTTCAACGTTAATATTTGTAAATAAAAGATAAAACATTTACCTAGTTTAATTTTGGTACACCCAGTGGAAATCGAACTCACTACTAAATCATCTTTCTTTGTTACAAGTGTTCCTTTTATAGACTTTATGCATTCTGTCAAAGGGAGATTTTATGCTAAGCTAGTCATCCGAGTGAAGAGGGGGCATTCCTGCCTTGAAAATCAAGATTTCAAATTCTAGCTTTTACAATGGCTTCAACAGAAATAACTATTTCAACTACAGGCATGTATTACTGCTTACTTTGTATTTGTCTTTTGTAAAGTTTATTTCTTAATAAATTTAAAACCTATTTCTCTTCATAACTCTCTTTAACTACACACACAAACACACAAAATTATATATAAACAAAGACTTGTACCCACAGAAACAAACAATTGATTGAATAGTCAGGACCAGGACGTTTTCTTTTTCTTTTCTTTTTTTTTTTTTGTTTTTGCGTTTTTTTTTTTTTTGGTTTTTTTTTTTTGGTTTCCTTTCTTTTTAGACCTTAGACATCTTTCGGCCAACACTTATTCATAGGTTATCCGTTGACACTTACAATAATACATGTGTCCCATATATTATTATAAGTGCCAACGGATAATTTATGAATAAGTGTTGGCCGAAAGATGTCTAAGGTCTAAAAAGAAAGACGAAAAAAAGATGACGTCCTGTTTGTTCAAATCATATATAAGAAAAGATAAGGGAAACATCCAAAGACTTATCCAAGGACAGATTTTAAGTCTTACAGACATGCCACTCATTAGTCTCCGTTAAAACTATTCCTTTGTTAAGCACGATATATTCATGTTATGTTTAGTAATATTTGGTGTTGCATATTGACTTTTCAGTTTCTTTGGGCTCCCCGTTTGTATCATATGGAACTGCTCCCCGTTTGTATCATATGGAACTGCTCCCCGTTTGTATCATATGGAACTGCTCCCCGTTTGTATCATATGGAACTGCTCCCCGTTTGTATCATATGGAACTGCAAAGTCAATAAAAATATTTATTATGAATTGGAGTATTATGTTGATGTTGCACATTGACGTAACCAATGAAATTTCTGTTTTTGAAAGACTCCTCAAAACTCAAGAACTTTTCGAAGAATCTTTAAAAAGTAAATGATGACAGTTCTCTGTAGATCCACAATCTATATCTGATTCCCAATTCTCTCTAAGCATTTTTCCGTTTTCTATGTGGTTTTCCAAGTGTGAAAATTACTAGTGTAATTCACCAGTCATGTTCCATAGCTTCTTCAGTTTCTGAGATAGATCCTAATACTTTTTGCAGCCAAATCTTGTATCACATGGAACAGCAAAGTCGTCAATAATAATAATAATAATAATAATAATAATGGTGGTGGTGGTTAGTAGTAGTAGTTGTATGTTGTTGTGCATTGATGTAGTCGATGGAATGGTATGAAAAAGATTCTTCACAAATCAAGAACTTTTCAGAGAATATTCGCATAGTAAACAGTGGCAGATTTCTACACATCTTGGTTTCAACTTCAATTTTCCCTAAGCACTTCTTCAGTTTTCTAGATTATATTCCAAGTGCACCACAGAAATTAGTTCTACATTAGGGTTTCATGCCTTCAGCTCCCTTACTAAATCCTGGTATTGTTCTATCTTTTCAGTTTCTCTGGGATTCTCTGTTGTATCATATGAAACATTAAAGTCAGTAATTTAACACTTGCTTTTCTCCTTATCTATAACAATAAGGCTAAATATTCGTGCTTCAGTGACATGATCTGTCTGACTGAGAAATCCCATAATATCTGGCGACGGCCATTTTCTATTAGTGCCAAAAGCTCTAGCCGAAATTAATACTCGTAATATACTGCCCCCATTTTTAAAAAAATATGTTTTAACATCCATACTATGGAATTAGGAAACCTTTTTGAATACCTGTAAAATATTAATAATTATTATTATTGTTATTATTATTCAGTGAGAGAGCAGCACGTCAACAAAGGTATGCTGGGATACAAATACACGAATCCCAATATACTCATTATAACACCCTGTCTGCAATGTAATACATCCTGACATATTTTCATGACAACTGCTCTGTCGTGCTTGTCCCTTGTGCCCCGACCACATGAATTTAAGTACGCTACGTGGTTGGCATCTGGATCCCACACTTTTACCGTTGAATATAAGATAGATAACGATTGACCGTCGACTTGAAGTGGTTAAAATTGTAGTGATCAGGAAACATCCTTTCGGGAACTCGTTCCACGTTGCAACATTTGTCGAGAAGTTGTCTTGGTGGAACTTAGTTTTCACCAGTGGATCGGAAAGAGAATGAAGATGAGTCGATTCTGTGTACGTGGCATGGTACGTCCTAGGTATAAAAGTTTTGAATGGTGGAACTAAAGACTGTTCGACCGGCCATCCGATATAAAAATAGCAGCAAGAGAATAACAACGTTTCGTCTGTGGGAAAGTGACTGACAGATGGAAAACATTTCATCAAATAAAAGGCCACGGAAACGCTTTAAAACTCAATCAAAGTTGGAGAATCGACGTTGGGCATCTCCCCCTCCCACAAAATAGTCAAAATACCCCATTTGTTTGATCTGACCTGGCTTCTTTTTCTTTTATGTGGCATGTCCTTACAGGGCGTAGGCGATCATGGCTTTCCACGTCCAGCTATTCCTGGTGGCTCTTAGCACACCTTCTTTTGTTGCACTATGCATTACTTGTTCCATCATCCACCTAATTAGGTTCTTCAAATATGTTATCCGTTGCTTTCCCCTGTCTCTTTTCCCCTCTATCTGGCCTGTTAGTATCAGGTTCTCCAAGTACTCCTTCCTCATTGCATGTCCCTGGAACTTCAGCTGTCTCTTCCTGATGCTCAGTATTAATTTCCTTTTCGTTTCCATCATTTCCAAAACTTCATCGTTGCTCACATGCTCGATCCATGATATTTGCAGCATCCTTCTGTAGAACCACATGTCAGTTGCTTCAAGGTTTTCCTTTATCTTTGATGAAATTGTCAAGCATTCACTGCTATATTGAAGAACTGAGATCGCATAGCAATCCAGTACTCTCTTCTTTGTTTCTAGCGAAATTGTCCTGTTTCTTAATACTTTACTCAACTTCTGAAATGCTAGTGAGTGCTTTATTCATTAAAGAGATTTTTGGTGGATTTTTTTTATAAATGTTAATATACATTTTACATAATACATTATTGTGATAAAACGTTCACATTCATTTAAATAACAAAATGCGATAGATTTTTGGTGCTAGTGATAGCGTAAAAAGTGTTCGGTTTATCAAATAAGAATATTTTTTTGTTTTTCTTTTAAATTTTCGACATTAATTTAATTTAAAAAATGCGCTGTTTCACTATCTTCCGCCATCTTGCGAGCAACTTCATAATTCCATTCTAAAATGTTTTTTTATCTTTCTCCGCAAAGAACTGTTCTAGCTACTGTTTTGCAGTCTACTAAGCAATCTGAATTTTTTATATTCAACAAATTATATAAAAACTCGGAAAAATGACAATATCTGCCGAATACAGTGGATAAACAAAAATCTCCTCACCACACTGAAAGAACCTTTTTCGCCTCATCGAAAAATATGCGGTCAAGCGTTCTTCTTATTCATTTGCCGTGTCCTTTCAGGAGGTAGGCGATTATGGAGTTCCACTTGGCTCTGTCACTTGTCGCTCTCTATATTTTTCTTCTTGGCATCTCTCACAAACCCCGCTTTGCTATCCATTTGCACAGGCCTATCAAGCATGCCTCGTGTTGCTTTTCTCTGTCTCTCTTTCCTTCTATCCGACCTGTGAGTATTAAATTCCCCAGGCTCTCTTTCTTCATTACGTGTCCCAGGAACCTCATCTGTGTCTTCCTGATGTTAAGAATGAGTTTTCTTCTCGTTTGCATTCTCTCTAACACCTCATCGCTGCTCACGTGCTTAGTCCATGATATCCTCAGTATCCTTCTGTAGAACCACATTTCTGCAGCATCAAGCCTCTCCTTCATCCTTGCGGAGGTCGTCCAACATTCACTGTCATACAGAATACATATATCACATAGCAGTCCAGCACACTTTTCTTTGTTTCCAATGAGGTTTTCCTGTCTCTCAGTACTCTGGTTAGCTTTTGAAATGCGTCCTTGGTTATGCCAATGCGACTTCGGATCTCAATGTCGCACTTCCCATCCTCTGTCAGAACGCTTACCGGGCATTTAAAATTTTCAGTACCGTCTCTATTAATTCATTACAGCTTCATTGTGACATTCGGTTGGTTTAATTGTGAGCAATACGTGTTCAAATCAATCAGAGACTTGATTAACTTAGTTTTGCCTCGTACAGGTATATTAACGTGTGCTATCAAGTGAAGATTGGATTCACCTGATTACTAATGGTCAAGTGTGATCGAGTCTAGACATTAGAGGTAAAAAGGTAATCTAATTTAATTTGGTTTATGGTCACCGCTTATCCTCAGAGATCCCAAATTGTTTTTTCTCATATAAATTTGTGTCTTTCATTCATTCTCACTTAAGAAAAACAAAAAGAGCAGATGCACTCGGTAAAACGTACAGTTCGTAAATTTTCTACTTTGTCTCATCATCTTTACACACACACACACACACACACACACACACACACACAGATAGATAGATAGATAGATAGATAGATAGATAGATAGATAGATAGATAGATAAGAACAAAACCAAGATAGATAGATAGATAGATAGATAGATAGATAGATAGATAGATAGATGAGAATTGGATAAATAAATTTCTTTTCATGCATGGATAGTGCACTTATTTCTTAAATATTTTCGCAAGAGTACATTTTATTGTAGCAAGAAAACAGACATATTGAAAGAATATTCATAACAAAAAGTGAAGTAGTAAATATATTTAAAATTCATAACATAAATATGTTATAATATTACTACAAAAGTAGCCATTTTGTTCGACACTATCTGTGTCGTATCAAGTGATGGTGCTAATTTCGAGTTGAAGAATTTTAAAAGCTTCAAAGCTAGCCAAAACCATATATATATATATATATATATATATATATATATATATATATATATATATACGTATGGGTATACACTCGGCAAAAAATGTTGCAGTTTGACTGGGATGTGCACGGGACTACACAAGGGAGTTAAAGTTAGATAGAGGGAAAGTGAAGCCAAAAACGAACCAGCCACAGGGGGTGAAAGAGAAAGAGCAAGAGAAGGATGTGAACGCAGGAGTGAAGACTGTTACGAAAGTAGAGAGAAAAGAAAAGAACAAGATAGACGGTGTGATGTAGAAAAGACTGTAGTTAAGTGGATAAGAGATTGGAATTGACTTTGCATTTAAATTCTTGGAGGTTGTAGCCGCCAAGAAAGCAAGTATATGGAAGGGAAATCCACAGGTGGGAAGCGCGAAAAAAGAGGCCGAGGGAGTAGAATTGTCGGCTGCATTTGGTTGATCTAACTGTAAAAAGGTGGGACCTTGTTGCCAGTCTAGTTGCCCGAGTAAATTCTTGTGGATGGAGCACCAGTGAATTAAGTTCGTCAGAGCAGAAGCCTTGAAATTATTTATAGAAGAGACAAAAGGAACCCACATCTCGCTGATAAGTAAGTGGCTGTTGAGAACACTGAAACGAATAGTAGGGGTGCCTGACAAGATATGACAACAATATTCCATGCACAATCGAATGGTTGATATGTATATGTGCAAGATGGATTCAAGCAAAAGAAAACTTCCTGACCCGACTCAATGACCCAATCTTCCTAGCAGTGGATTTAGCTATTGATTCAATGTAATGATTCTACTTGAGGTCGGAAGAATGGGTAAGGCCTAGTAGGCGCAGTGTATCAGGGAGACTTGCTTGGTCTATGATTATGGCTGGCAGGAGAGATTGCCTCTGATGGTTGACAGATAGGAGTTTCGTTTTAGAGGCTTTGAAATTTATGAGGCACTTCTAACCCCAATCCGTTTCTCGAGATCAGCAGCGAAATTATGTTTGTCCGCCTCGCCAGATTTCTTACTGATGCGGGAGTAGATGGTAGTGTCATCTGCGTAGATGCCTACTTGAAATTTGATCACGTCTGGGAGATCATTTATGAAGATTAGAAAGAGCGTCGGGCCTAGAATAGAGCCCTGAGGGACACCAACGTTCGTGCGATAGGATGTGGAGGCATGCCCATTCAAGACGACATTCATTATGCATTTATATAGGAAATATTGGATCAGATCAATCAAGCGTCCAGTAATACCATAGCCCTGAAGCTTGGCCAGGAGGCCAGCGTGCTAAACTATACCAAATGTCTTGGAGATATCCAGGGCAATAGCACGAGCCTCGCCGAACTTATCGAGGGCTTGTTATATGTACTCCAAGATGGTCGTTAGCATATCGACAGTACACCTGGAAAAGCGGAATCTATACTGTCTGTCTGAGAACAGTTTATGGGCAGTAAGATGTTGAACTATCTCAGCATTGATAATGGCTTCGAACAATTTTTCTGAAAACTGGTAGGAGGCTGATATGGCGATAATTGGATGGGTCCGAGGGATCCCCCGAGGTCTTAAATACAGGAACTACAGAAGAGGACTTTCAGCAGGCAGGAAAACAGGAGACAGAAAGGCAGTAATTATAGAATTTAGAGAGGACAGAGGAGAGTTCAGGTGCACACTTCTGCAGGACAATGACTGGGATTCCATCCCCTCCGCTCGCCTTATGGGGTCAAGCTTTGATATTATATTAGATATCAGAGATGGAGTTATGTAAACATCTTTCAGTTGAGCCTCAGTTCTAAGAGGGAAGTCGGGTGCAGGTACTCCTGACGAGTCAAATGTGAAGTTTGCGAGCAAAGCACTCGGTTTTGTCCACAGGTGCCGTGAGGACCTCGAATTTATTAAGATAGATAGATAGATATCGATAAATATACATATGAGTATACACGCACTTAGCCACACATACATATAAATATTTTTCTGGTGTTAATAGAACAGTACTCAGTGTAATATAACGGAGCTATTAAGCATATATTAATAAATATACATATTATCTTACGTCTAAAGTTCGACTCGAAGTTTCATGCACTATGTAATCATCAGGTGCATAATAATATGCACTTGATGATTGCACTATGCTTAGTGCATGAAACACCAAGTTGAGTTATAGGCATAGGATAATATATATATATATATATATATATATATATATATATATATATATATATATATATATAATTATGTAGTTATGAATTAATTGTACATTGCGACACGGAAATTTCTTTGTTTCGAGATAGATTCTCATCATCAGGCAATGTTACTGTTGGTTGTGCAGATGATTCACATTGCCTTATGATGAGAATCTATCTCGAAACATAGAAATTTCAGCGTCGCAATGTACAATTAATTCATAATTACATAATAATATTAAGCTCTCTAATACTCATTATATTGAGCACTGTTCATAATAAAATAAATGCCAGAGCACTCAAAATAAAAAAAATACCTTGAGTCCTCTTCACCAGGAATTATATATATATATATATATATATATGTGTGTGTGTGTGTGTGTGTGTGTGCGTGCGTGCGTGCGTGCGTGTGTGTGTGTGTGTGTGTGTATTGAATGTTTCATTCAGTAATATAGATATATTATGTCTACATTTATTTATATTGATCTACAAATTCCTAGACAGCTCCCTTATACTGAAACCCTTGTTTTGTAAAAACAAAAATCCGTAACTAAAATGGATAAATTTTAAAATTCTAAAATGACAAAAACGGTGCGAATTTTTTAAAATCACTATCACAAACGGAATATAGAGTTTATGGCCGCTACAATAGCATGTTTGTTTTTTGTAATTTAACACTGAAGATAATCTTAGAAAAGGTCGAAAGTACTTGGGTTAACAAAAACTTCGGTGCCTTCCATAAAACTAATTTAACAACTGGAAAGATTCATTTTAAAAATAAGTAGACACAATATGTCTATATTATTTAATGAAACATATATATATATATATATATATATATATCGAAATGAAGAAGAACAAAGAATAAAATTGAAATGTTCGAAACATTAATTTAAAACAGTGCTCAATATAAAAATAGAGTAATATATTTTTATTAATAATTATTACATTAGAACATGTTAAAAAAACTACTACAAAACTGTGCCTTTTGTTTCGACATTGAAAGAGCAATGTCTCATCAGGTAGTTAGCAATGATGGTAAAAAACATTTATGTAAAAATATTTAAATAAATGTGTTTATTACCATCATTGTTAACTACCTGGTGAAGCATTGGTCTTTCAATTTAAAAAAAATGTACAATTTTGTAGTAGTTTTTTTACATGTTCTGATGTAATATTTAATTATATACATATATATATATATATATATATATATATATATATATATATATAGATAGAGAGAGAGAGAGAGAGAGAGAGAGAGAGAGAGAGAGCGTGTGAGAAAGGGTGAGTAAGTCGATGCTGTAATGATCAAAACCGGATTTATTTTACACAACAAATAATATTTTGTGACCTAATCTCCAATGCTGAATAGTAACAAGAAGAATGTGTATATTACGGAAATATTGAATTTCATCTGTTTCTGAAAAAGTTTTGAGTTAACCAATAGGGATCGAACTCGTTAATACAACGATTCGAACTAATAGTTCAGTTGCAAGTATTTTGTTTTATTGATTTGGCATTCTGATTGATTTGCATCTCATGTTGATAATTTTTTTTTAAATACAAAGTAGTTAATTCACAAGTTAAGAAAAAATATTCACACGACGATAAATACAAACTTTTTGCTTTCTTCTTAGAAACAAACCACTTTTACACACACACACACACACACACACACACTTATATATATATATATATACTTTAACACGTGCATAACCATTACAATATCCCATTCCATTTTGGATAATTTTTACGTTCTAATGAATGTTAAGTAATTTGTCAACCGTTACATTTGGAGCAAGAAGAAAGTTTACAGTAATTTTTAGCAACACAGTTTTGCGGTTTATTTTTTGTTACTACAAATCACACCATTGAAGATGATCTTGGAAGGAGATTGAAAGTACTTGGGAACATCCAGAAATGAAAATAAAATCATCTGTCAAAGTTACAGCGCATTTCTTATATTTTCAATTATAATACGCGAAAGACTATCCGTGAGTATGAATGGATTTTATTAAAAAGAAGCAATGTTTGTAACTTATTTAGTCTGACAAGTCTAAAAGAAAATTTTGCTGCCCAAATACACTAATATATATATATATATATATATATATATATATATATATATATATATATATATATTTCTTAAGGAAATGATACTCAAACAGACTAAAATACATAATAAACATAATAAAAAGTCCAAGAAAAACAGTTGAATTCCATTAACATCAAGTGACATTGCACTACACATGAAGTAGTTCTAAAACTAAAATATTCTGTTAATCTTTTTGAATGATTTGTGAGCGTTTTTTTATAGTCGCCATCACTGTTTGTTTATAGATACGTAATTTGGAATAAAACTCATTTCGTCTTTTTGCCTTGATAAAGTCCGTCACACACACACACACACACACACACACACACACATATATATATATATTTTTTCTAGACATATTCTATTAAATATAAGAGACAAGGAATGTCTATTATGTTTAATCATGAGCCGTTCTAAACGTCGTATTTTTGCTTTAATTTCAGTTGAAAATAAAGACAAAAATTCTCCAACATTTGGATAATTATTTATTGGTTTTCTTCTAAGCTTTCGGCTCACATGAGCCATCTTCAGAGAGGTAGTTTAAACTGAAATATTATAAAATCCACCATCACAAACAACATTTCTCTGAAAAACATAAACATGTAGGTAATATCAGACAGATTTTGGTCAACAATACGGTGATCCTTACTCATACACACAGTAAGAGGAACCTGCAGATATTGGAGGCCATGTACATCAAATCAAAACAACCAACACTCAATAAAATCAACTTTAAAACAGGAAATAACATATTACATTGCATTTGCATTTGCATAGATGGTTTTGTTGTCATTTCGCGCTATCCCGCGGTGTGACGTCATAAAACCGCATCGCAAACTTAAGAACTGCGTTTATTATTTTTGGTAACTATTGCCGTTGCCAAGCAGAGTTTTATGTCAACACAAAATAAAATCGTCGGTGATGGTGGATTTTATAAAACCAATAAATAATTATCCAAATGTTGGAGAATTTTTGTCTTTATTTTCAACTGAAATTAAAGCAAAAATACGACGTTTAGAACGGCTCATGATTAAACATAATAGACATTCATTGTCTCTTATATTTAATAGAATATGTCTAGAAAATTACTTGCTGCCTCGATATACTATATATATATATATATATATATATATATATATATATATATATATATGTATATATATTATTTAAATAAGTTGTTGGTTGTACAAAAAATATAAGGGCAAGAAATAAAGTAAATTTAATATTTAAGGCATTTCGTAAAGATGGAAAATAAAAAATAAAAAGACAAACAAAAAACGACCGACCGGTTTCTATCCCTAGCTTCATCAGAACCTTCTGGGAATATTTATTTCATCCTTTTGAAAATATTTAAAAATGAAGATGAAAGAAGTATGGGAAAGAGGGGGGAAAAGGAGGCCAGCACTAGATACTACACACACACACACACACACACACACACACACACATATATATATATATATATATATATATATAGTCATCCGCAGACAGATCTGTTTCGCTGTATCACAGCTCATGTGTACGGTTAGACATCCGATTGCTTTTAACCCAGGATTGAAACCCGACCGAACTGGCATCAGTCGGCGATTCTACCTCTGAAACATTTGCGCTCGGTAGAAGAAGGCAGACATTTAGCGTATGATGTATCATACGCCAATAGCCAGAGTGCTCTAATTCATTACTGAATGAGCGATGCGTATATATATATAAAACAATCCGTTTTAAGAAAACTTACCTTGGTAAATAATCCGAGTAGAACCTAGTAATATAATATTAAAAATTATAAAATATTAAAAATGATCCTCAAAAAGAGATCAGTGTATTGAATTACAGAGCAAATATTTATTAAAAAAGAAATTTCTAATCGCCTCATATGGGGAATAATTTGTTTCAACAGGCAACAATGTAGTTGTCTGTCTTGTCAACCCCGTGTTACGGACTGAGTTTGTGCCAAAAGTGGAAGTTCTAAAATATCGATTTTAATCAATTAGCCACTATACTTCTATTCTTTCACTCGTCCCTGATTCGGATTAATTTTAATATTCATTTTTTTATATATCTTCTTCCCTTTTAAACAAAAACCTTCTACTCTCTCTTGACCTTTATTTCTCGCTTGGTATAACCAAAACTCACACGAACTCAGTTCACAACATGGGGTTGACCAGACAATCAACTACAAGGTTGCTTGTTGAAATAGACTATTCCCCATGTAAAGCGATTCGATATATATATATATATATATATATATATATATATATATATATATATATATATGCGGTAAAATTCCGGTAAGGAGTGGTAAAATCCGGGATAAGGTTGGTAAATAATCCAGGGGGATCGTAGTAATATCGTTAAAATATTAAAAATTATCCAATGGAGAGATCAATGCAAATCAATTCAATTTACAGAGCGGATATTTCTTTATTTATCTGTAAATTCAGATAAAACTTAGTGGGGAAATAACCATTTTCAACATGTCTTTTTAAGGTATGTATTCTTCGACCCGTTATAAACAGAAAATGAGGAAATGGTCTAAACTTGGGATGTATTGGTTTTCACTGGGTTAGTCTGGGGAAAGATATTTAGTAGTAATTCCTCCTTGGTAGTGGAAGGTATGTGACCTGACACTTGAGTTAGTAGTGGTAGGTGGTGGGGAAGTAACTGCTTGGCCGAATTTTAAAAAGAATGTTTAAACAATTTTTATTAGGACTAATTGGGGGAATAGGATAATTATTGTAATTTATGCTTATTTCTATGGCGACACATGATCTTCCTTCGTTTGTTTAGGAGTGTATTTTGTTCTTGAAATTTTAAAATTTTAATTTTTTCTGTAAAACATAGATTACACCTATCTCTTAAGCTATTAGTGGCCCTAGCCTTGCCTATGAGTTTTCATATGGAAAGATATATATATATATATATATATATATATATATATATATTTTAATCATATCACCCCAAGCAAGGCGGTAATGCCACTGAAGCGCAGGGGGCTACGTAAGAATGAAAAGATTGGAAAAGAGAAAGCCGGGAACCACATCCTAAACAGGGAACAAGGGATGAGCCTCTATGCCTGTTCAATAGACGTGGGTGGAGTGTGAACCGAGCGATAGTTTAGTCTATCTACACCAATTGAGAAGAAAAAAAATGAAAGAAAAGAGTGAAAAGATGGGAAAAGAGAAAGCCGGAAACCACATCCTAAACAGGGAACAAGGGATGAGCCTCTACACCTGTTCAATAAACGTGGGTGTAGTGTGAACCGGGCGATAGTTTAGTCTATATACACCAATTGAGGAGAGGAAAAAAATAAGAGCGTGAAAAGAATGGAGAAGAGAAAGCCGGAAACCACGTCCTAAGCAGGGAACAAGAGATGAGCCTCTTCACCTGTTCAATAGACGTGGGTGGAAAGCCGGAAACAACATCTTAAACAGGGACAAGGGATATATATTGTTTGATTGTTTGATTGATTTTTTCGTTGATTGATTAAGTAGAGTAATAGAGTTGAAAATGAAATCTCTGAAATAAGAACAAAGAGATAATTTTGTGGAGACCTAAATATAAAGAAAAAGAGAGATCATGATTTTGTGATAGTCTTTTTCGTTTATTCTTTGTTAAATTAAAGATGGTGAGATGGAAATATGATTTCTGAATGATTGGATTAAAACCAGAAACGAGTGGGAAAAAACCTGCAGGAATCGGAAAGCCTATCGCTAAACAAAGAATGTTAATCCTGAGTTCACACGCCCTCACTCACCCAAGGGACGCCGCGACACATTGGCAGCCATATTGTTTTGTTTTTGGGTGGCTTAGCTTAGTCTAATATAAGGTCATAGTCGGTGAGAGCCGAAACTAACCGTCGTTCTGAACCACACGTCTTTTAAATTAATTACAAATTTTAAATCCGTCTGACAAAAGGCCACAAATATTTGAACGCTCTACACGCACTGGATAAATTATCATCTCTGCTCAAATTGAAACATTAAAAGGACAGAAATAATGAAAAGAGTGTTACCGCAATCTTCCAAGTAAACGACCCCTTGACTTTCTCATTATCTCTCTCTCTCTCTCTCTCTCTCTCTCTCTCTCTCTCTCTATTTCTTATATCTTTTCAAAACATAAACGAACATATTTCTCCACATCTGCCTGTCTTTTACTGTTCTCAGCAATTCATGCCTCTTTATATCTCTCTCATTGAGATACTTATTCGGATGTCCTTTGTGGTGCAGTGGATATCGACTCAGAACGATAAATCGGGGAGCCGAGTTCGAATTCCAGTTGAATTTCTTGCATTTAACTTACGCACAAAATACCCTTGGGAAAGGTATTAATCCGTCTCTTCTCTCCCGTTATGGGTCAAGTAATATGACAGATTGGTTCTATAGCCTTGGCTGGCAACCAGTCTACCACAGAAAGCAATGGCAACCTACTGCGGTATAATCTTCTGCCCAGTCAGTCATGTCTCGAAAGAGACATGATCGCCCAAAGCGTGTATCACGTATGGCACTTAACTGACTGATTCGGCCATTTATTCAATTCTGTCAAGTTACCTTTCTCTGTTTGTTTTGCTTTCATCGTCTTGTGGGTTTTAAATTCTCTAAGCATTCTTCCTATATTATGTGCTTCAAAAGGCTAAACCGCTCATGGTATTCTGAATATATTTCGATAAAAAAAAAACTGTTTGTCGATCAGATTAAGTTTTCATTTCTGACGAATTTTTAGTGCATTTGTTTCCATAAAATCAATATTCGATTTTTTTTAATCTAAAGTGTGACACCGATCAACTGGCACCGTAATACGTAATTCTTTATGTCAGAGGCGAAAATATGTGCAACCATATGAAGTTAAAATGACCTTAAAAATTTGCAGATGCAGAAAATTACTGCTCCAAGAACAGATGCAAAAAAACAAATATGGAAGTCGTTTATAGACACGACCCAGATATTTAACATATCGTGTTTTTTAATTCTTGAATTGGTGACACCAAAATCAAGCAAGTAGAAACATTTAAATATCTAGGAAGCATTTTAACAGAAAATAGAAAAAGCGACGCCAAAATCATAAGGTTCATTGTATTAGCAAATGATGCCTTCCAAAAGCTAAGCCAAGTATGAAAAAAAAAAAAAGAAAAAACGGGAAATTTTCATAAGAAACAAAGAAAAATCTACTAAGCGATTATGTAATATCTGTCCTCTTCTACGGCAGTGAATGCTGGACAATTTATTCACCAATGAAGACAGGAATCTGGTTCTACAAAAGAATGCTGAGAATATCATGAGCTGAACACGTGAGCAGCGAGGAAGTTTTAAGGAAGACAGAAACAGAAGGGACACTTATGGCTGAGAATGCTGGACAATCTCATCAAAGATGAAGGGAAGACTTAAAACAACGGAAATATCGTTCTACAGAAGGATGCTGAACATGTGACCACGACGAGGTTTTGCAGAGGATAGACATATATAAGACTATGTTGTCTATATCGTTTAACACAACTTGTTTAATATATATATATATATATGTGTGTGTGTGTGTGTGTGTGTGTGTGTGTGTGTGTGTGTGTGTGTGTGTGTGTGTGTGTGTGTGTGTGTGTGTGTGTGCAAAAATCTTTCTACGCTCCTTTTCAAAACAAAAATTGCAGTCAAAACATGTGGATAAAATAACAACATCGGAAAAATAACATCCTTCAAAATGGCCAAAGAAGTGGCTGAAAGCGGTTGGAAAGTAAAAAATTATGGAACATTTTTACATTCCTTATCTCCAGGAAAAAAGTAACATGTAAGAATACTAGAAAAAAATAAATAAAAAATTTATAAAATCTTATTTGTCGAGTGTTTTTAATGAAACACACACACACACACGTGCGTGCGTGCGTGTTTATTGACAGCAAGTGAGCTTAAAGGTCAAATGCTGGCCTTTATAAAAGTTTCTTTTTCAAAAATAAATGCTCGAAACATTTTCAACAGTCACGTATACACACTTGAGGAAATTTTATTTAATGGAAATGGACGAATCGATACTTCCTTTAAACACACATACACACACGTATATCAAGGTATGGAATGAGTGCATAGCCGCCTATTTTTTGCCTGTATGCCGTACCCCTGAGGTTTAACAGTCTTTGGAAAGACATTAATCCATTTCCCACAGTCTTCTATAGCATCACCAGTTATACTGACAAAATAATCTGTCATTTGCATATCACAGTGGTTGACGAAGAACAGTGTGTGGGTGAGGGAAAACTCTCCCATAGCAAGCTTACATGCCCAAGTGATTACAAGCGGTTACATCAGACAGCTATACCTCTCATTGTTAACCTTGACCAGAATACATATATATATATATATATGTGTGTGTGTGTGTGTGTGTGTGTGTGTGTGTGTGTGTGTGGGTGGGTGGGTGTGGGTGTGTGTATGTGTGTGTATGTGTGTGTGTGTGGGTGTGTGTATGTGTGTATGTGTGTGTATGTGTGTGTATGTGTGTGTGTATGTGTGTATGTGTGTGTGTATGTGTGTATGTGTGTGTGTGTCTCTGTGTGTGTGTGTATGTGTGTGTGTGTGGGTGTGTGTATGTGTGTATGTGTGTGTATGTGTGTGTGTGGGTGTGTGTGTGTATATGTGTGTGTATGTGTGTGTGTCTGTGTGTGTGTATGTGTGTGTATGTGTGTGTGTATGTGTGTATGTGTGTGTATGTGTGTGTGTATGTGTGTATGTGTGTGTATGTGTGTGTGTGTGTGTGTATGTGTGTGTGTATGTGTGTGTGTGTGTGTGTGTATGTGTGTGTGTGTATTTGGACACTAGTTATCTGCAGTTTAGATTTTGCAGATAATTATTATTATTGATAAGGAGGTTGGTAGTTTTCAATTTTTTATAATAGATAATTTCATTTTATTGTTTCAATTGGTCGGTGTTACACATACACACACACATATATATGTGTGTGTGTGTGTTTGTGTGTGTGTATGTGTGTGTTCTTTTAAGCATGTTTTGTTGAATAATATCGACGAGTTTTATTTATACAATATTTATTAATTAGCTGTGTTTCGAGTAAGCTGTATGATGCAATCAGAAAATTTACTCAGGAATTTTTATGCGTATTTTACGATAAACATAATTCTATATACTAATCCCTACAGAAGAATATACAGTCAGTCAGTTAAGTGCCATACGTGAAACACGCTTGGGCGATCATGTCTCGAAAGAGACATGACTGACAGGGCAGAAGATTATCCCGCAGTAGGTTGCCATTGCTTTCTGCGGTAGACTGGTTGCCAGCCAAGGCTATAGAACCCAATCTGTCCTGTTATTTAACCCATAACTGGAAGGAAGAAACGCATTAATACCTTTCCCAAGGGTATTTGCGCGTAAGTGAATGCAATGAATTCAACTAGAATTCGAACTCGGCTCCCCGATTTCTCATTCCGAGCCGATATCCACTGTACCACAACACACATCCTGAAGAATATACTAGTTGTCTAAAAATAGGTAGACAGTAAATGATAACATTTTTTTTTTTTGTGGAGGGATTACATATACAATTATTACAATAGCAGCTAAATTTTATTGTGTACAAAAACGCGTAAATTTAATTAACGTAGGTGGTCCTATGACAATTTACACACCTACTACCCAACTTTTTTTTTAATCACACTGTCCTTTATTTATTGCTTGCTTAGAATTTTGATGATATCTACTAAAATTTGCGGATGTGCGTTGTGGTGCATTGGATATCGGCTCGGAACGAGAAATCGGGGAGCCGAGTTCGAATTCCAGCTGAATTCATTGCATTCACTTACGCGCAAATACCCTTGGGAAAGTTATTAATCCGCCTATTCCTTCCAGTTATGGGCTAAATAACAGGACAGATTGGGTTCTATAGCCTTGGTCGGCAACCAGTCTACTGCAGAAAGCAATGGCAACCTACTGCGGGATAATCTTCTGCCCAGTCAGTCATGTCTCTTTCGAGACATGATCGCCCAAGCGTGTATCACGTATGGCACTCAACTGAATGACTACTAAAATTTGTCTGATGTTAAAATTATTTATCATATGATTATTCATGTGCACGGATTTAATTATTTTCGTGGTACACTTTCCTTTGTTTCTAGCGAAATTTTCCTGTTTCTTAATATGCGTTTGAAAGTCATCTTTCGCTATTTCAATGCGTCTTCGGATTTCAGTGTTGCACTTCGCGACCTCTCTTAAAAGACTTTCCATATATTTACTTTGCCGTATTTGCTTGATTTCAGAATCTCCAATATTGACTTTGAGAAGTGGATCAAGCCGAATAATTTCAATCGCCATGCCTTTATATGATACCTGAATAGTAATGGCTAACAAGTTAATTTATCAGATGGTTTGCTAAAGCAATGTGTTTAACCTGGAATAGATGTCACATTGTTGTTTTGCACAGGAGAGAGCTAAATTTAGTAAATGCATATTTGCTAAATTAAGCTAAGTTTGTAAAAAAATAAACCGAGAACACTGAACTGTAGGTGGGTTTGAACAGACGAAATATCTGAACGTCTCTGGCTATAGTTATTTGAATTGATATAAGCACACCTGTTTGGTCAGAACATATCTTGTCAGACTTGTCAAGAATTTAACTTTCTTCTTCTTCGACAAACTGGATAGATAGATTACTCACTATTTCCCTTTGCCCCTCTTGCTTTACTTTAAGTACAAATGTCTTTTTTATACAGATATTCCTCAAAGCATATGGCTTACGGCTATATCACGTTGAATACATCGGTTCTCGCTCGATCACCGAAGTTGAGCCTGGTCAGTACTTAGATGGGTGACCGCTTGGGAGTACCTTACAGGTGCTGTAAGCGTTTAGTGACGGATGTGCGTTGTGGTGCAGTGGATATCGGCTCGGAAAAAGAAATCGGTGTGCCGAGTTCGAATTTCAGTTGAATACCCTGCATTCACTTAAGCACTTGGGGAAGGTATTAATCCGTCCCTTTCCTCCAGTTATGGGTTAAATAACAGGGTAGGAGTTGGGGACCCTGCTCTCAAAAACAAAACCCAATGAATCTTGATATTCGAAAAGAAAAAAAGTATTACTAGACACAAAACTTATATAAAAACAACAATAAATTGTTGAAAAAAAAAAGGTATTACCAGCAATAAATAAATAAAATTTAGTTGGCAATAAATGACCCGCCGAGGTTGATTTGCCATAAAAACAAAACAACCAACCAACCTTAAAACATCCTCGTGGCTTGATATTTTACATTCTCAGCATATTCTTGCGTGATATTCTGTAGATGTTTACCTCTATCAGGAAATAGTCCAGCATTTTCGGTCATATAGGAAGGTCGACATTACATAGAAGTTCCGCGCTCTTCTCGTTGCTTATAACGAATTTTTTTCTCTTTCTTTACACAATTATAACAATATACAGAATTTTACGGCTTATCAACCTTTTGCATGTTATTTAAAGCCAGAAAGTATTTCTATATTGAAATTCATTTTTGGAGACAACAATTTACTAATACATTTCCTACTAATTAACCCATAGCTGGAAGGAAACGAGTTGAATTCATACTTTTTTCAAGGGTAGTTGGCCGTAAATGAATAAAACGAACCAGCTAAAAACGAACTCGGCTCTCCTAATTCCAATTTCTAATCGAACATCCAATTTTACGGTATCTTTATTTGTAAACGGTTACCCATCCAGACACGACGTTGCTTACCTTCGCTGATGGTACTAGAACCGATGTTTTAGTGTGTTTGTATGTGTGTGTGGGTGTGGGTGTGTGTGTGTGTGTGTAAAAATTCTGATATAAAATTAATCTATAAAGACAAATAAAAGACAAAAAGAAACATTTTCTTTACCAACGCGTTTCATCTCCCATTTACCTTGATAATGTCCGTTAGGTAACAAAACGCGTTTATTTTGATCAAATCCCTAAAGGGACAAAACGCGTTGGTAAAGAATTTTTTTAATTTGGTCTTTTATGTATAGACATATATATTCTTAATGGATTTTTATATGACACTATTTTCGTTTACCAACGTGTTTCATCCCCCATTTATCTTGATAATGTCAGTTAGGTGCGAAACGCGTTTACCTTGATGAAGTCCTTAAAGGGACAAAACGCGTTGCTAAATAATTTTTTTAATTTGGTCTTTTATATATACACATATATATTCTTAATGGATTTTTATATGACACTATTTTCTTTTATTGCTGTAAAAGGTTATAGTAGTTATTTGAATTAATTTATTTCGTTTTATTAATTTCACTATTTAAACATTAAAAAAAAGAGAGTATTAGCTAATATTTGTAAGTGCTTGTACCCGTTAAAATAAGATTTATAGTAATAAAGATATATATAAATTTATATATATATATTATTTATCACTTTCAATTTTACTTTACTGCATAATCATATCTGAGTAAAAAGCTCTGTTTATAACAGTATACTTTCTTTGACTAAACATGAGTAAGAAACGAGAAATTATAAACATACACCGATCAATGTTAATTATTGTCACAGGAGTTATTTTCGTATGACAGAAAATATGGTCCAAGCTTTCCATGTAACTTATCACCAGGGCAGATACAGCTGAATACTTAGCCCATACCTCTTCCAGAATGAACATTGGACAATTTCTAAAAGAATTTAATCCTTATCTGAGAAAGATTAATCGTAATTTTAAAAATTTGATCAATATAATTAATCGATAAAAAACATCTGTTGTCTTTAATAACATTTGCCTTAAAGAAAATTCCTGCCTACTTACACACAGATTATATATATATATATATATATATATATATATATATATATATATAAACAAAAGTGCTTAAATTTTATCAACACAACTGTTGTCTATCACAATTTACACAGCATTACGTTTCCACCCGTAATTTCACCCTTACGTTTCGACAAACATTTCTGTATTTTAGTATTGAGGCAGCATAAAATTTTCTAAATATACATTGTTAAATATAACGAAAAATGCATGTCTATTATGTTTAGTCATGAGTCGTTCTAAACATCGTATTTTGGCTTTAATTTCAGTTGAAAATAAAGACAAAAATTG